>CM060689.1:86877378-87457378 GCA_030686995.1 Artemisia argyi | reverse complement strand
CTCGTTTTGGGTGATTCAAATTGCTATGTTTTCCTTGTTAAGTCCTCTTTAACAGTAAGTAAGTTTCAAATATCAAAGTTATACTATTGTGGTCGTGGTTTTCCATAAAAATCACTAGTTTGCTTGTTTACTTGTCATAAGTTAACATATGTATACCAATACTTGTTTTATCCATTTTTAAACATCATGAACACAATACAAAGACCATATATAGCATGAAAGAAACATAATAAGCATGAAATGATATTGAGCAAGAAAGTGTATAAGGGTTTGCTTACAACTTTTGGCTTTCTAAAGAAAGGAAGTCAAGTATAGAACTAGGACACTAAACCTAAGCTTGTAAACCCTTCACCATAACTCTTGTAACCCTTGCTAGCCTTGATCTAACCCTTGTAAAAACCATTTAACTTCAGCCCTAGTAACCTTGTGTAGCTCTTAATTCAACCATGGAATCACCAAACAAACTTAAGAACTAGGTAGAGAATACTAAGACCTTGAACTTTGTAGTGTAACTTGTAGTTTGAAGATCAAAGGATCATGGAGCTAGGGATTGTGTTGTGGCGTTTTATTTATGAAGAAAGGATGGAATGAGCTCTCTATTTATAGCATGAAGAGGAGGTTAGGAAGCTTACTAGGAAACTTACAACACTTGGAGACCAAGTTGTAATTAAATATGATCTAATGGTTAAAAACTAAACACATCTATGCATACTTGGTTGTTTTTAGACCATATACTTTCCTAGGATTATTATCAAGCCACCAAGGCCACCATATACACGTTCAAGGACAAGGGGGAGGGACTAGGTGGATGAATCTTGGCCTTATATAAGTTACGTAGTGAGTTTTGGTCCCGTTAATCGCTAACCGTAAGTTGTTAAGTCACGAAACGTAAAACCGGGTATCCTAAAAATATGAAACTTATAAATATGGTTAAACATGTCAATATAGTCCATAATAAAATATAAAATGAGTGGTAGGTTCTATCGGGTGCGAAAACCCTGCTAAAAACTGGAAACACGGGTCTAAAACGCGCAATTCGCGTAAAACGCTGAACTGAAAAACGTAAAATTCCGAAACTTTTGGAATTGTCCTAAAATGAGAGAAAATCATATTTCTATTGTTTATAATGTTTTATGGACATATCGGGATGCTAGAAGGACGTTTAAACCTAAAAGTAAATCTCGGACACGGCTTTGTGATTTTTGCAGAAATGATCCGACGAGCGTCAAACTCTCGGATTATCGTTAAAATAGTTTAACTTACGAGAATATGAAATAAAAATTTCTGAGATGAATAGTGAAAAGTGAATAGTAAAAAAGTGAATAGTAAAAGTGAATAGTAAAAAGTGAATAGTTAAATTTTCGGGAATAAAAGTTAACCTGAAATTGCGAATTGTTACAGTCTCTACCCCTTAAGGAGAACTTCGCCCCGAAGTTCTGTTGATGTTAACTACTTACGATGTGTCTAAGAGAATTCGGGATCTCTAATATAGTGGTGTTTACTCTGATTCGTCTAAGGTTCTGGTTAAGGAGTTGTATCGGCTACAATTAAGCCCACTTATTTATAACACATTACTTAAATAAAGAAGCGTCCAAATTTATGTAAGTAAGGTCTCATAAACTTATGGTTCGGTGATTTACAATTTCTTTATTTAATTGAAGAGGCGTCCCAATCCATTTAAATAAGGAGATTCTAAATCATCCTACTTAAGAATTTCCGACACAAAATCCGCCTTCTGAGGCCGATGGTAAGATAATCCAGTCATCAAATCCCTAAAGCTAAGCAATAATATTATTTAACTCAAATCTTGTGTCTCATCAAACACAAGATTAAGTTAACTAATTAGTTATTACTGAGCTCCATGTTTTTAATGACTCGACGAATCTCTGGGGCTCCTTATAATACTAAAGTCACATCATCTAACAGCGTGGAACTAAGCAAACCTCTAACCAAAAAGCATAAGTGTATGTATTGTGTGTAAGGAAAATAAAGAGGAAGGTCCCAACGTATATAGCAGTTATAGTCTAGGCACTAAATGCAACCTAGTTCTCTATAACCAAGGCTCTGATACCAATCTGTAACACCCCCAAAATACCGCAGCGGAAGACTGTGTCACAGGGGTGCTACTTCATAATACAAAGTACAAGTTATAGAAAACGAACTCTAAATGAGACGTTTTGAAAAGTTACCATTCGATTAATAAATTCCGAGTTACAAACTTGAGATTCCAAAGTATGATACATAAATGTATACAAAGTTTTGAATGGTAAATGATAAAAGCGTAAGTCTTCAGAATATGCAGCTTGACTCTAAGTTCCATGCACTAGCTATCGCCTTACTAACCTGAGATAAACATGCTAAAGTGTCAACACAATGGTTGGTGAGTTCATAGAGTTTGTCTTAAAACAGTTGAAAAAGCCTTAAAGAATGATCACACAGCAAAGGCATCGTGAATCCACTCAGTTACAAGTCCCGCCATAAGAGACTTGTAACCTGTGTGTTCACAACCCACTGCTACAATATATAGTATGATAAAGACATGTATAAGTTCATCAAGACAATTAAGCAATTAGTCGTGAGTCTACTCTTCATCTTCGAAGACCTCACGTTTATGATGTATCCAACATTCGTAAATGTTAGGATGTATCAAAGACAACTGGGAGCCACTTCCCAAAGAAAACTGGGAGCCACATCCCAAAGAAAACTGGGAGCCACTTCCCAAAGATAAAAGACAGTCATGTATGTATGAAATCAAGTATAATGCCATCAAGTATAAGACAATCAAGTATAACACAGTCACGTATAAACGTTTTGAGTATTTGTACAAGTAAGCAAGTAGTTGAGCATGTATCCCCCCCAATAGTTAAAACAAGTACGAAAAGAGTAGGGGCTATGACTCACCTTAAGTCTATGTAATGAGAAATGAAAGTGGTAGTCGAATCGCGAAAGTCTCTAAGAGCAGCCTATAATAGAACGTTGCGACTCAGGTTTGGAGTAATGTCTAAGAATACGACGAATTGCCCATATATGTCTTGCATAATGTTCATGATGTAGTACTTAGTATATAGTGTAAGTCGTTGAATATAAGTGGTCTATGAAACATGTATAGGTTGTATATCTCTTACTACCGTTCGGGCCGACATAATTCAGAAGTCATTGAGTAAACGTTCGAGGAGCCAGGACACTTTAACTCGTAAATCCACAACTCGTCTCGACGGCTTACTTAATGAACTCCTCACATGAGGCTCCCTACTATTGTAGTATTTGATAACATATATATATATAAGCTTTTTGATCTTTAATAGTTATATGGTCTTTAGCCGTAGCTTTGCCGTGACCTTGGTCATTGTTACCATGATCTTGAGACTCAACCTTGGCTTTAGCCATGGTTGTGGTCTCGGCTTTAGGTCATTAGACCTCTTGGTCTCATCTAATTATAATGATTATATAGTAACTTTGGTCTAAAAATGGGCTGTTAAGAATTTGAAGAAATTTATCACTCAGAAAGCATTTTCAGGGCTCGAGCTTCTTTGTTCCTGAACGAAAACGTCGTTCCGGACAACTTTCGTGTTTTAACTTTTTGATGAATCGGACCAGAAGTGGGACTTTCAAAATCATAATTTGATCAGAATGCTATTTAGGCAGTTTTGCCGTTTTGGTTTCGCTAACTTCAAATGGTCATAACTTTTGACTCGTGTACTCGTTTTGGGTGATTCAAATTGCTATGTTTTCCTTGTTAAGTCCTCTTTAACAGTAAGTAAGTGTCAAATATCAAAGTTATACTATTGTGGTCGTGGTTTTCCATAAAAATCACTAGTTTGCTTGTTTACTTGTCATAAGTTAACATATGTATACCAATACTTGTTTTATCCATTTTTAAACATCATGAACACAATACAAAGACCATATATAGCATGAAAGAAACATAATAAGCATGAAATGATATTGAGCAAGAAAGTGTATAAGGGTTTGCTTACAATTTTTGGCTTTCTAAAGAAAGGAAGTCAAGTATAGAACTAGGACACTAAACCTAAGCTTGTAAACCCTTCACCATAACTCTTGTAACCCTTGCTAGCCTTGATCTAACCCTTGTAAAAACCATTTAACTTCAGCCCTAGTAACCTTGTGTAGCTCTTAATTCAACCATGGAATCACCAAACAAACTTAAGAACTAGGTAGAGAATACTAAGACCTTGAACTTTGTAGTGTAACTTGTAGTTTGAAGATCAAAGGATCATGGAGCTAGGGATTGTGTTGTGGCGTTTTATTTATGAAGAAAGGATGGAATGAGCTCTCTATTTATAGCATGAAGAGGAGGTTAGGAAGCTTACTAGGAAACTTACAACACTTGGAGACCAAGTTGTAATTAAATATGATCTAATGGTTAAAAACTAAACACATCTATGCATACTTGGTTGTTTTTAGACCATATACTTTCCTAGGCTTATTATCAAGCCACCAAGGCCACCATATACACGTTCATGGACAAGGGGGAGGGACTAGGTGGATGAATCTTGGCCTTATATAAGTTACGTAGTGAGTTTTGGTCCCGTTAATCGCTAACCGTAAGTTGTTAAGTCACGAAACGTAAAACCGGGTATCCTAAAAATATGAAACTTATAAATATGGTTAAACATGTCAATATAGTCCATAATAAAATATAAAATGAGTGGTAGGTTCTATCGGGTGCGAAAACCCTGCTAAAAACTGGAAACACGGGTCTAAAACGCGCAATTCGCGTAAAACGCTGAACTGAAAAACGTAAAATTCCGAAACTTTTGGAATTGTCCTAAAATGAGAGAAAATCATATTTCTATTGTTTATAATGTTTTATGGACATATCGGGATGCTAGAAGGACGTTTAAACCTAAAAGTAAATCTCGGACACGGCTTTGTGATTTTTGCAGAAATGATCCGACGAGCGTCAAACTCTCGGATTATCGTTAAAATAGTTTAACTTACGAGAATATGAAATAAAAATTTCTGAGATGAATAGTGAAAAGTGAATAGTAAAAGTGAATAGTAAAAAGTGAATAGTGAAATTTTCGGGAATAAAAGTTAACCTGAAATTGCGAATTGTTACAGTCTCTACCCCTTAAGGAGAACTTCGCCCCGAAGTTCTGTTGATGTTAACTACTTACGATGTGTCTAAGAGAATTCGGGATCTCTAATATAGTGGTGTTTACTCTGATTCGTCTAAGGTTCTGGTTAAGGAGTTGTATCGGCTACAATTAAGCCCACTTATTTATAACACATTACTTACATAAAGAAGCGTCCAAATTTATGTAAGTAAGGTCTCATAAACTTATGGTTCGGTGATTTACAATTTCTTTATTTAATTGAAGAGGCGTCCCAATCCATTTAAATAAGGAGATTCTAAATCATCCTACTTAAGAATTTCCGACACAAAATCCGCCTTCTGAGGCCGATGGTAAGATAATCCAGTCATCAAATCCCTAAAGCTAAGCAATAATATTATTTAACTCAAATCTTGTGTCTCATCAAACACAAGATTAAGTTAACTAATTAGTTATTACTGAGCTCCATGTTTTTAATGACTCGACGAATCTCTGGGGCTCCTTATAATACTAAAGTCACATCATCTAACAGCGTGGAACTAAGCAAACCTCTAACCAAAAAGCATAAGTGTATGTATTGTGTGTAAGGAAAATAAAGAGGAAGGTCCCAACGTATATAGCAGTTATAGTCTAGGCACTAAATGCAACCTAGTTCTCTATAACCAAGGCTCTGATACCAATCTGTAACACCCCCAAAATACCGCAGCGGAAGACTGTGTCACAGGGGTGCTACTTCATAATACAAAGTACAAGTTATAGAAAACGAACTCTAAATGAGACGTTTTGAAAAGTTACCATTCGATTAATAAATTCCGAGTTACAAACTTGAGATTCCAAAGTATGATACATAAATGTATACAAAGTTTTGAATGGTAAATGATAAAAGCGTAAGTCTTCAGAATATGCAGCTTGACTCTAAGTTCCATGCACTAGCTATCGCCTTACTAACCTGAGATAAACATGCTAAAGTGTCAACACAATGGTTGGTGAGTTCATAGAGTTTGTCTTAAAACAGTTGAAAAAGCCTTAAAGAATGATCACACAGCAAAGGCATCGTGAATCCACTCAGTTACAAGTCCCGCCATAAGAGACTTGTAACCTGTGTGTTCACAACCCACTGCTACAATATATAGTATGATAAAGACATGTATAAGTTCATCAAGACAATTAAGCAATTAGTCGTGAGTCTACTCTTCATCTTCGAAGACCTCACGTTTATGATGTATCCAACATTCGTAAATGTTAGGATGTATCAAAGACAACTGGGAGCCACTTCCCAAAGAAAACTGGGAGCCACATCCCAAAGAAAACTGGGAGCCACTTCCCAAAGATAAAAGACAGTCATGTATGTATGAAATCAAGTATAATGCCATCAAGTATAAGACAATCAAGTATAACACAGTCACGTATAAACGTTTTGAGTATTTGTACAAGTAAGCAAGTAGTTGAGCATGTATCCCCCCCAATAGTTAAAACAAGTACGAAAAGAGTAGGGGCTATGACTCACCTTAAGTCTATGTAATGAGAAATGAAAGTGGTAGTCGAATCGCGAAAGTCTCTAAGAGCAGCCTATAATAGAACGTTGCGACTCAGGTTTGGAGTAATGTCTAAGAATACGACGAATTGCCCATATATGTCTTGCATAATGTTCATGATGTAGTACTTAGTATATAGTGTAAGTCGTTGAATATAAGTGGTCTATGAAACATGTATAGGTTGTATATCTCTTACTACCGTTCGGGCCGACATAATTCAGAAGTCATTGAGTAAACGTTCGAGGAGCCAGGACACTTTAACTCGTAAATCCACAACTCGTCTCGACGGCTTACTTAATGAACTCCTCACATGAGGCTCCCTACTATTGTAGTATTTGATAACATATATATATATAAGCTTTTTGATCTTTAATAGTTATATGGTCTTTAGCCGTAGCTTTGCCGTGACCTTGGTCATTGTTACCATGATCTTGAGACTCAACCTTGGCTTTAGCCATGGTTGTGGTCTCGGCTTTAGGTCATTAGACCTCTTGGTCTCATCTAATTATAATGATTATATAGTAACTTTGGTCTAAAAATGGGCTGTTAAGAATTTGAAGAAATTTATCACTCAGAAAGCGTTTTCAGGGCTCGAGCTTCTTTGTACCTGAACGAAAACGTCGTTCCGGACAACTTTCGTGTTTTAACTTTTTGATGAATCGGACCAGAAGTGGGACTTTCAAAATCATAATTTGATCAGAATGCTATTTAGGCAGTTTTGCCGTTTTGGTTTCGCTAACTTCAAATGGTCATAACTTTTGACTCGTGTACTCGTTTTGGGTGATTCAAATTGCTATGTTTTCCTTGTTAAGTCCTCTTTAACAGTAAGTAAGTGTCAAATATCAAAGTTATACTATTGTGGTCGTGGTTTTCCATAAAAATCACTAGTTTGCTTGTTTACTTGTCATAAGTTAACATATGTATACCAATACTTGTTTTATCCATTTTTAAACATCATGAACACAATACAAAGACCATATATAGCATGAAAGAAACATAATAAGCATGAAATGATATTGAGCAAGAAAGTGTATAAGGGTTTGCTTACAACTTTTGGCTTTCTAAAAAAAGGAAGTCAAGTATAGAACTAGGACACTAAACCTAAGCTTGTAAACCCTTCACCATAACTCTTGTAACCCTTGCTAGCCTTGATCTAACCCTTGTAAAAACCATTTAACTTCAGCCCTAGTAACCTTGTGTAGCTCTTAATTCAACCATGGAATCACCAAACAAACTTAAGAACTAGGTAGAGAATACTAAGACCTTGAACTTTGTAGTGTAACTTGTAGTTTGAAGATCAAAGGATCATGGAGCTAGGGATTGTGTTGTGGCGTTTTATTTATGAAGAAAGGATGGAATGAGCTCTCTATTTATAGCATGAAGAGGAGGTTAGGAAGCTTACTAGGAAACTTACAACACTTGGAGACCAAGTTGTAATTAAATATGATCTAATGGTTAAAAACTAAACACATCTATGCATACTTGGTTGTTTTTAGACCATATACTTTCCTAGGCTTATTATCAAGCCACCAAGGCCACCATATACACGTTCATGGACAAGGGGGAGGGACTAGGTGGATGAATCTTGGCCTTATATAAGTTACGTAGTGAGTTTTGGTCCCGTTAATCGCTAACCGTAAGTTGTTAAGTCACGAAACGTAAAACCGGGTAGCCTAAAAATATGAAACTTATAAATATTGTTAAACATGTCAATATAGTCCATAATAAAATATAAAATGAGTGGTAGGTTCTATCGGGTGCGAAAACCCTGCTAAAAACTGGAAACACGGGTCTAAAACGCGCAATTCGCGTAAAACGCTGAACTGAAAAACGTAAAATTCCGAAACTTTTGGAATTGTCCTAAAATGAGAGAAAATCATATTTCTATTGTTTATAATGTTTTATGGACATATCGGGATGCTAGAAGGACGTTTAAACCTAAAAGTAAATCTCGGACACGGCTTTGTGATTTTTGCAGAAATGATCCGACGAGCGTCAAACTCTCGAATTATCGTTAAAATAGTTTAACTTACGAGAATATGAAATAAAAATTTCTGAGATGAATAGTGAAAAGTGAATAGTAAAAAGTGAATAGTAAAAGTGAATAGTAAAAAGTGAATAGTGAAATTTTCGGGAATAAAAGTTAACCTGAAATTGCGAATTGTTACAGCAATATATATGCCTCTTATGGGGTGTTTGTCGAAGCTTATTAGAAAGCTTTGTTCGATTTTACTGACCAAATAGGCTGACACTTAGGGGGTGTTTTTTTAAGCTTATTTGGTCGGCTTATAACTTATAAGCTTATGAACTTATGAAAAGGTAATAATCTCAAAATTTTGGGCTTATGAGCTTTTCACCAAATAAGCTTTAACAAACACCCTGATAGTTACCTTTGTGCTTATTATGCCTTTCATTAATGAGATGGACACTTCATCTAACAAATCGGTTATTCAGTTGAATTTATTGCAAGTAGCTTATGGAAGTTCCAAGCACAAAATATGAGTGGAGATCACGAGGCATTAAGGTCTGATCCATCACAGTCTCATATAATCTTTATGTTTGTTTTATATAAACCTGTAATGATATATGTTTTTTTTTTCTTGAATCTCTTATATGAGAGTAACTTTAGGTGTAATCATTTTATAATTATAATGGGTAGTTTACTTATGCAGGCAGGAGAACAATTTGTTCGTGATAATCAGGACACACGTTTGGAAAATAGAGCTGTGGAGGTGCGAACACCAGCAAATTAAGCGATTTTTACCCTTAAGGCCCAAGTGGCGAAAGTGTGACTTCCCATCCAATTTCACCTCCTCTAGAATCAAGAACTATTCATGTCAATCTAAGTGTTAACTGAACAAATAATCTTTTTTTGTTAACAATGATTTATAAATCTCATCACCTTAATAGTACTTTTCTTCCTCTTCCCTACAGAACTTAGTGATGGTTTCACTTTCCAAGGAGGTCAGCAGCGTCGCCTATTGCATTGTATTTTTTTTAAACACACTTATAAGGTTGTCAATAAAAATATAACATGTATCGTCAAATTTTGCAATTCTTTAATGATGTTCGGGTGAACTTAATTCCATACAACTTGCATACAAGTCCATTTTGACAATAATCACTGAATGTTTTTGAGATAAGGTGTCTTCTGTTATGCAAATAAACATTTTATGAACTTGTTTAAATTTATTTCGACTCTGGTAACAGGATATCAAGTATGGACACGTATCTACAGGGATTTCTCTTGATGATATGGAATGCAAGTACGTGAATGGAACCATTCTTTGTGAGGTGAGCTATTTGGATCTCTAATGTTGTATAACCAACAGATTTTGAAACTAATTTGTATTAAACTAGAGTTGCTCTCTATACAGGTTATAATCTCATTTAAATTTTCATCCTTCATGTTGATGCTGCAACACATGATCACAATGCAATTTTATGATACTGCTAAGGTCTTAGGAATATTGATTAACATGGTAATTTTACCAGGTCATTTAAGTACAGAAGTAAAAAGTGTTCTGTGAATAGTGATGTCTGCAATGGGCAATCCAACAAATATTTTATGGCACGAATGTCCAGTTGTGAAGATAGAAAGGCAAAGCTAATTGCCCAACAGGGATGCATTATATGGATCATGGGTCTCAGTGGGTTAGGTTTGTGTTCAAGCATTTAAGCTTCTTAGTGTATTTAGTCAACTAATCATCATTTTAGGGGGGAGGGGTGTTCGGACTCTAAATGTTCTTTCGAATGTGATTATGCGGGCTGAAAAAACAAAATTCACAAACAGATATTCAGCGGTCATAAGTCAGGCTTAAGAAAAAGAGTATTTTTGACGTGTGTTTTCTATTTGAAGACTTCTAAACCTTGTCAGATTTTGATTATGTAAAAAACATGACATATGCAATGACGAGAAAAGGACATTCGTGTAAAAAAAAGATTGATCCTTTATAATGAGATGATGAGAAACAAAGATTGTTTATCCAAACATAGTCAGTTTCAAAATGCAAATCCAAACACCCCCTTTACGACACGCAACACACTTTTTAACTGCTGTGTTTGTCTATATCCACGGTTGTCGTGCATTTTTAAGGCTACAATTTATCTATTAAGCAATGAACTCAGTTGGCTTGATAAAAAAAAATTAATTATTTTACTTAATAACTTCTTATGCTCTTATACAGATCCGAACCTCGAGTATATCAATCTAGGTGACTGTAATCAAGTATGTGAGCATTGCGGTGCTCTTTTTGGGTACGATGAGCGGCTGCACATACATTCCAAAGGTCGTGCAATTCCAGTGAGGATTCATTAGCCGAATGCGGCAAAACTGATGAGTCCTGCAAGCAGTTGTTGCTGTGGGAATTAACTGTACGCCTACTAGATTTATTGGAGGTCTGATACAGGTTCGTATTTATGTATATACATCTTCTTAGTTTTGTTGTCTTTTGATATCATAATAAAAAGTGTGACGTAAGCCATCCAATTTTAATGGATAATATGAGTGTTCGATCAGTGTCCTCTATCTTGTAGTGATAGAAGTAGAGGTTATACGGAGTATATAGGAGTCAGCTAAGAAGAACTCTGGAAAAAATAAAATCAGTTAAAGATACTTCTTATATTGTTTGATCTCTTACAAGTTTGATGCTTCAAAATTATCATATCACAATGTTTGTATCCTAAATGAAGTTATTATTAAAGAAATTGATATATTTGTAATTGATACATTAGTTTGGACTATAATGACAATAGATGTCTTAATATTATATTGAATACTTTGGTCTACCTGTATTGGTATTATAGAGCTGTGAGAACACATATAGTGTTATTAGGATACAAATATTAGCTTGACGCCTTGACCTACGTACTTGAGTTGGTAATATATACTCTTATATTGTTAATGATCATAGTTCATAAACATACTCATGCTTGTCACTTTCCACCATTATAGAAAAGATCAAACATGTGTGGAACATGGTTTTCACGAATAAACGTGGATATGATACAAGTAATAACTACGTTCTATTCATTGTTGTTTCATTTAAGATATTCACTTTCTATTCATAGTTCAACTTGTGCATTAAATATTGTATGTCTAGGAATTCTATATACCACCATTACACCATAAAGCTTGAGAAGTTAGAGTTTATGGCTGCTACTGTCCCCGATTATGCAAAGGCAATGGATGATGGAATGTATCACGCCGTCGATATATATCTCAAGGTGATCATTAAATCATAACTTTTGATTAATGTGGGAAATTAAGTAGTTTGGTAATGATCAATGGGTCAATATGGTTCCGCTAAATGAATAGTTTTATCTACGGGTCACCCGGGTTGACTGGAAATACTTTGCTAAGTTAGCAGTGTACTTTTTTTCATTAGTATAAAAAATTATTAGTGTGCCAAATTTGATTACAAAGAATTTATATTTTCTACTACTAAAGTACATAATTGAATAAATGAGTTAGGAGGTTTTATACATTAAAAAAGGACTTTTGACCTGTTTAAATTGTTTGCTTATTGGCAATTGTTTTTATTATACTCTTTTGAACCGTTAGAGATACAACATGACCAAAATCGTTGCATTCGTAACTAAATGGGTTAAACTGCGACCACTATCATAACTTTCTAATCTAATATGTGTTGTTACTTCATTAGTCCCTCTGTTTTAAAAATAGGTGCAGTTGACTTTTGATACTCACATCAGTAGGTGGTCCGAACTATAATAGATACCCATTTTGTTAGAGATATACCCTAAACATTCATATACATAGGATTTTTCATAATGAAATACACTTATCAGCTTTTTCTCAAAAAGATACATGAAGTAGATAACTTTGAATCCAAAGTTTAGTTTATTTGATCCCAAAAGTAAAATGCGGAGGAAAGGGCGAGTTTCGTGGGTGAGTATAAATACTCCTTATGTTTTCCTACTAATCATAACATATATTCATATCTCTAACTAAACACATATAATTAACAATAAATAGTAACTCCTAACACATTATTTACACACAAAACAACCTTTGTATACATATGTCACATTATTCGAAATTAATACGTTGAATGAAAAATCACAAAGCATGCCCGCCCATCGGGCGGGCTTCGACCACTAGTATATATATATATATATATATATATATATATATATATATATATATATATATATATATAAATGTATATATATATATATATATATATATATATATATATATATATAGAAGGGATCAAGTAAGAAGAATAATTAAAATAAAAAGGGTAAGAAGTAATTCTAGCTACACATTTCAAATTAGGAGGGAAAATTTAAAGGAAGATGCATCCACTTTTGTAGGTGCATCTAAAATATGTGGTTACGGTTACCTCCTATCCTTCTTATTTTAATTATTCTTCCTATTTGATCCTAACTCTACATATATATATATATATATATATATATATATATATATATATATATATATATATATATATATATATATATATACATTATATATACACACTAATCTCAAAGCCCGCCCAATGGGCGGGCATGACTTGTAATTTTACATTTTAATTTAATTATAATATTTTTAGATTTAATTTACTTATGTATGTATATATATATATATATATATATATATATATATATATATATATATATATATATAGTGTTACCATATGCAAGAGCGAGCTTAGTTGCTTTTATGACATGTAAGTGCTGTTTTTTTTTACAGAAATTATCCTAAATTTTAGTTATTGAAATTACCTCTTTGTATCAATTAGTTCTCATAGTAAAATACTCGTCTCCACTGCCATGCCCTTAATCATGCTAAATGGGATGATCCAATTCTTAATATCAGTTACTTAAGAAGTTATCCGACTATTGTTAAGGATCATGATTTTGGAATCTGGTTACTGACTATAGATGGACATTTAACGAGTGTAGTAGAAAAGTGATTGGTGGAGATGCAGTAACCAGCCTCAAGGAATCTAATAAAATTCCACATCTTGAGGAACAAAATGGAGATGCATTAGTGAGTACTTCCAACGAATCTAATAAAGTTTCCATCATCGAGGAACAAACTACACTTAAGAATGTTATTGATGCTGGTGATGCACAAAGAAAGGAACCCAGGTGCTGTGACATTTCAGTACCTCAAAATATCTGATAATTAGTCAATATATATGTTGACTAATAGTGGTTTCAAGTCTTATCTATACACAAGAATCAAGTACTAATATCTTTTAGTGATATGTGTCTAAATACACATATATTTTACATTGTTAAACCTACAAAAATGACCAAAAGCACACAAATAAACCACATAATGTTACAAATATCCTTGAAATGTGTTTTTGTGTATTTCAGGTGCAAAAGGATTGAAAATAAATGAAAAATGAACACAGTTTGCTTAATTGGCAATTTCAATCCCTGAACTTACAAAGATTGTCAGAAATGGTCCCTGGATAAAATATTTTGAAGAAAAGTCAACAATAGTCCCCCAGGAATCATGAAATGACAAATTTTACCCTTGGAAGTTTAAATTTGCAAAAATGGCAAAAATAGTCCCTAGATTTTGAATATTGACATAAAAGGTCCCCGGGCATTTTTAAAATGGGAAATTTATAAATCATGGTCCTTGGGAATTAATGACTTGGCAAATTTGAACCTTGGTGATAGTTTAGAAGATTGGCAGATTCAACCCCTCAAGATGCAGAAATTACATTATTAATAAATCAAATGGACCCTTTTTTGTTAATTACTCTAACCCATTACCCAATCCAATCTACTAAAACCACTAATAAAATCCACCAACACCACCTTGGCCCATCTCCAAGCCCAAACAAAACCCCCTGGTATCAAAACCTGTGGTAAAACCACAGGTCAACCCACCTCCCAAATACCACTTCCCTCCAACCCGTGAACCCTGCAACCCTACTAGCCTTCATCATCACCTCTGCTCCCTCCTGCTACAGGCCACTACCCCCTCCAAATGCTCCAGTCCAAATCACAGCTGGTACCAACCATTGCCACGTTGGCAATCCATGATTACCATTTGGGCGCCAAATGCAACTGCTGCACAAACATCACTTCCCACCACACTCCATGCAGCTTTAAAAAATTTAGCCGTAAAACCATCCGGTCCAGCAGCTTTATCATCACCAATTCCGAACATAGCCTCTTTAATTTCACTATCCAAAACTGGTCTAATCATGTTATTAGCAGTAATAGTAACCAACTTTTTCAAAAATAAGTTGTCCATGTCCTCCATGGGGAAAACATCATCTTCAGTTCCTAAAAACTTATTAAAATGATTCACAAATTGAGTAGGAACATCATCACCAGAATATTTGTTACCTTCCATATTGTCACACCCCCAAAATCGGGTCCAGCAGAAGCATACATGCAGCTGGGGTGTAACTCAATTGATATCACAACACAAGTACAAAATGGTTTACACTTTAATTATTTAGAATAAAATCGTTTAACCAAAAATATTGAATTTACATCGTTAAAAGTAATGCGGAAGTAGGCCCTTAAAAATAGTTTAAAACGGTCCCCAAATGAATAATCAGAGTCTTCTATGACCATGCCATGCCCTGCCAAAACCTCCTGTAGCGTGCCATTGGTTATAACCTGAAAATACATGCTAAAGTGTCAACACAATGGTTGGTGAGTTCATAGAGTCTTGTGAAAAAGAATGTAATGCATATGGATGGAGTTGTCCCAGCAAAGGCATCGTAAATCCACTCAGTTCCAAGTCCCGTCATAAGAGACTTGTAACCTGTGTGTTTACGACCCACTGCCAAAAGTAATAAGTTTGGTTTGTGTAAACAAAAGTAATAAGATTGGTGCAAAAGCATCGTAATTCAGTAATAAAGTTGATGCAAAGGCATCGTATTTCAGTAATAAGACTTGATGCAAAGGCATCGTATTTCAGTAATAAGACTTGATGCAAAAGTATCGGGAATTTATCAGTAATTTTGTATGTACAATAGCCACAAGTATAAAGTGAACCGACATAAATGTCAAAAGTGCTACATTGTCTCTTAAGCTCATGACCCCGAAGCTAGACGTACTAAATCCTGCCCCAAATGAGTGTTTACCAGACACTCAATAAATTAGAAATGAAATGCATTCGTAATTCCGTTGGAGCAACCCAAACACGAATGGAGGAGTCACCCTTAATAGATCTATTCACTCACTCTCGCTTGAATCTTAATTAACGGTCCATGAAATAAAGGGGACTTGTCATGACGTGGTAGTAATAAGGCAACTTAAGCAATGTAAGGAATTTGTAATACTTTGGCATTGTACAAAAATAATTGAAGTAGTGTATTCTCCCCCAGAAGTAATTCAAATCGTATAAAAGCATAGAACAAGTATTGAAGCATGTATCTCCCCTAAAGAGTTTATAAAGAAATTTAACAAGTAAAAGTAGGGCTATGACTCACCTAGAGTAATGATGCAATGATGGTACCATGAACATGTAATGAGTTGAAAAACAAGGCGCGCACACTAGCCGCAACCTAATATGAATGATGAACGATCTACTTTAGATCATGAAATGATGTTATGAATGTCCATGCACATGTTTCCTATACCACTCTACTCTTTGAAAAAATACTTGTTGTTATAAAAAAAATATACATTTCCAAGACTTCAGAAAAATATGGCTATTAGAAAAAATAAAGCTAGTTGCAATATATATACTTATATATATATCGTATGTATCAATGTTCGTGTTGAAATCCTCGGTTTGAAATCCTTGAAATAACGCCTTGTAGTGATAAAATATACTTGTAATAACTAATACTTCATTAGTTATAAAATTGGGTACTTGGTTAATATTTCTAGAAAATCTAGAATTTAGTACGTAGAATTATTATTTCTATTAGTGACAAAATGGTCTCGTAAAACTAGTCGTGAAATAGTGAATATTAAGAGTTAGGAAAGAAGCTCGGTAGTTTTGAGAAGATTTTCACCATATCTAAAAAGTCACAGAAGTAAAGTTTGTCCATACAGGTCTCGATCATAAAGATAATTAGCCGTCAAGTGAGGTATTTGGGCTGTTTTGGCAGATTCTGGGCAGTTTTTGGGAAAGTTTGGAAGTCCATAAGTTGTTCATTATAAATTCTTTTGACAAACGGCTGGATGTTTTGAAAACTAGGCTGGGTGAAATAACTTTTTGTCAATGATGTAAATTTTCCAGAAATGAGTTTATCAATGAGTAAATTGGCTCTCAACATGATGTCTTACAAAAACTGTTTTTCTATACTTGGTAATATTTTGCTAAAAAGCTGATGGAAATTAATAGAGTTTCGCCGATTTTGAAACGTGTATATCTTGGTCGTTATAAGCTTGTTTTCTACGTTCTTTATATCCCCGAAATCGTGGGACAACATACTAATATATTTTTGATAAGTCGGGATGGCTAGATCAAGTTTTACACCTCAGATTGCCCATTGAAAATCGTGGGACAGCATGTACAATTTTCAGAAAATAGTTTTCGTCGTTAAACTTGCAAAAATCATATCTCCTTCGTTATAAACTCGTTTTAATCCGTTCTTTCGCCTACGGATTCGTTTTTGAAAGTATTTTCTAAAAATTTTGCCAAAGTTTACTTTGTATTTACTGATTTTCCAGAAATTAACAAAATGGGACAGAATGTATATTTACTTGTTACAAATCCATTTCCAAGGTTCAAAACTAGTTTTTACTTCAACCAAATCTCTTGCAAACACCACAAATCTATACTAATCCTACCATACACCTTCTTAGGGTGCCATGGGTTCCTAATCACTAGTAATCATGTTAATTTTACAAAGGAACACCTAAATCAAAATCTAGGGTTTGTATGTTCAAAAAGTATACAAAAATAAAGTGGTATAACTAGTTTGTGCATGAAATTAAGCATGAATACTATAAGATACATGTGTTAATTAGATGAAAACATGAAAATAAATTTGAATACTCACTTTGAAATAATAGGTGGTGAGATGATGAGAAACCTTGTATTACTTGTGTTTTTGTGTTATGATTCTTGATTAGGATGATGAAATGAACAACTTTGATGCTTTATACTTTGAAAAATAATGGATTGATCTTGTTTTCATGGTTTGGTCGTGGGTTTTGATGTAGGGAGGAAGAAGAAGAGAAAAACTTCACTTTTTGATTATTAGGAATGAATATAAATGTGTTATTGATGTTTATGTAGGAAATATCTCATCCAATGGCATTTTGGTAATTAATTAGTCAAGTGGAAGACAAGGGGGGGCTGCACATGTAAAGAAATTAGATGAGTATGTAGCAAGCTTGGTGTTATCTGGTTCACGGGGTCGGTTTTGGTTTCGTTATTCGCAAAACGTAAAGTTTTAAACCGCGAAACGTAAATTCGGGCATCGTAAAAATATGAAACTTGAAAGAATGACTAAACTTGTCAAAATACTCCATAATAAAATATAAAATGAATGGTAAGTTCCATCGGGTTGCTTAAATGCTGTAAAAACTGGAAACGCGGGTTAAAAACGCGTAATTCGCGTAAAACGCTGAACTGGAAAACGTAAAATTCCAAAACTTTTAGAATTGTCGTAAAATTAAAGAAAATCATATTTTTATTGTTTATAATGATTTATAGACATATCGGGATGCCGGAAGGACGTTTAAACCTGAATGTAAATCTCGGACACGGCTTCGTGATTTTTGCAGAAATGATCCGACGAGCGCCAAACTCTCGGATTACCGTTAAAATAGTTTAACTTATGAGAATATGAAATAAAAATTTCGGACATGAATAGTGTTTTGTGAATAGTAAAAGTGAATAGTAACTCCGAGATAAAAATTGGAATTTCGACGTTTGAAACAGGACATGAAATTACGAGTTGTGACATTCTCCCCCTCTAAAAGGAACTTCGTCCCGAAGTTCAGTTTGTGTTGGTGGTGAGAAGGGAAGAGACTGTGACAACTGCGACAAAATGATATTATGATAAAAGAAAATACCGTGATGTAAGTGTATAATGCATAGACGTGAATGTTCATGAAATGAAATGATCAATTGACATGCTTCCAAGTGGCGGTTCACGAAGTGATGAAAAGTATGAATGTTCTGACAATAAGGGTATACTCACACATGCATGAAACATTTGGAAATCGAGTAAAGGATTCAATCCAGACAAAATTTTATTATAACAATTCTCAGTGTTGCAAAATTCATTTCTGAGTCAGACATAGGTGGTCAGCCTATATCTCACTATCCCGGGTTGAATATAAATGACCAGTCTATATTCCACCGAGGTTCCACGAATTTTGAAATACTCAGCTCAGTTATACTAAGACTATGTCCTTCACAAATACCAAGACGTTCTGAAAGACAAAGGTAGGTGACCAAAACTCGATGTCAAATGATGAAACTATGCAAGGAAAAACATAACGCGGTGACATATATGATACGTGAACATGCTTATATGAAAGACAATTATAGTAAACAACTATAATTAATGAATATAATATATCAGATAATGAGACACAAATCTCATCACCTATGTCAGCAACTAACCACAAATGAGGCTTCAGCTTGGCAGGCAGGCACGTGACGGTCATAGGGTTAAGTTTTCGTGAAAGTAGCTATAGTCTAGGTTTTTTTTAAAAACACTCAGTTCGCTATAGCCAAAGCTCTGATGCCAATCTGTCACACCCCCAAAATCGGGTCCAGCAGAAGCATACATGCAGCTGGGGTGTAACTCAATTGATATCACAACACAAGTACAAAATGGTTTACACTTTAATTATTTAGAATAAAATCGTTTAACCAAAAATATTGAATTTACATCGTTAAAAGTAATGCGGAAGTAGGCCCTTAAAAATAGTTTAAAACGGTCCCCAAATGAATAATCAGAGTCTTCTATGACCATGCCATGCCCTGCCAAAACCTCCTGTAGCGTGCCATTGGTTATAACCTGAAAATACATGCTAAAGTGTCAACACAATGGTTGGTGAGTTCATAGAGTCTTGTGAAAAAGAATGTAATGCATATGGATGGAGTTGTCCCAGCAAAGGCATCGTAAATCCACTCAGTTCCAAGTCCCGTCATAAGAGACTTGTAACCTGTGTGTTTACGACCCACTGCCAAAAGTAATAAGTTTGGTTTGTGTAAACAAAAGTAATAAGATTGGTGCAAAAGCATCGTAATTCAGTAATAAAGTTGATGCAAAGGCATCGTATTTCAGTAATAAGACTTGATGCAAAGGCATCGTATTTCAGTAATAAGACTTGATGCAAAAGTATCGGGAATTTATCAGTAATTTTGTATGTACAATAGCCACAAGTATAAAGTGAACCGACATAAATGTCAAAAGTGCTACATTGTCTCTTAAGCTCATGACCCCGAAGCTAGACGTACTAAATCCTGCCCCAAATGAGTGTTTACCAGACACTCAATAAATTAGAAATGAAATGCATTCGTAATTCCGTTGGAGCAACCCAAACACGAATGGAGGAGTCACCCTCAATAGATCTATTCACTCACTCTCGCTTGAATCTTAATTAACGGTCCATGAAATAAAGGGGACTTGTCATGACGTGGTAGTAATAAGGCAACTTAAGCAATGTAAGGAATTTGTAATACTTTGGCATTGTACAAAAATAATTGAAGTAGTGTATTCTCCCCCAGAAGTAATTCAAATCGTATAAAAGCATAGAACAAGTATTGAAGCATGTATCTCCCCTAAAGAGTTTATAAAGAAATTTAACAAGTAAAAGTAGGGCTATGACTCACCTAGAGTAATGATGCAATGATGGTACCATGAACATGTAATGAGTTGAAAAACAAGGCGCGCACACTAGCCGCAACCTAATATGAATGATGAACGATCTACTTTAGATCATGAAATGATGTTATGAATGTCCATGCACATGTTTCCTATACCACTCTACTCTTTGAAAAAAATACTTGTTGTTATAAAAAAAATATACATTTCCAAGACTTCAGAAAAATATGGCTATTAGAAAAAATAAAGCTAGTTGCAATATATATACTTATATATATATCGTATGTATCAATGTTCGTGTTGAAATCCTCGGTTTGAAATCCTTGAAATAACGCCTTGTAGTGATAAAATATACTTGTAATAACTAATACTTCATTAGTTATAAAATTGGGTACTTGGTTAATATTTCTAGAAAATCTAGAATTTAGTACGTAGAATTATTATTTCTATTAGTGACAAAATGGTCTCGTAAAACTAGTCGTGAAATAGTGAATATTAAGAGTTAGGAAAGAAGCTCGGTAGTTTTGAGAAGATTTTCACCATATCTAAAAAGTCACAGAAGTAAAGTTTGTCCATACAGGTCTCGATCATCAAGATAATTAGCCGTCAAGTGAGGTATTTGGGCTGTTTTGGCAGATTCTGGGCAGTTTTTGGGAAAGTTTGGAAGTCCATAAGTTGTTCATTATAAATCCTTTTGACAAACGGCTGGATGTTTTGAAAACTAGGCTGGGTGAAATAAATTTTTGTCATTGATGTAAATTTTCCAGAAATGAGTTTATCAATGAGTAAATTGGCTCTCAACATGATGTCTTACAAAAACTGTTTTTCTATACTTAGTAATATTTTGCTAAAAAGCTGATGGAAATAAATAGAGTTTCGCCGATTTTGAAACGTGTATATCTTGGTCGTTATAAGCTTGTTTTCTACGTTCTTTATATCCCCGAAATCGTGGGACAACATACTAATATATTTTTGATAAGTCGGGATGGCTAGATCAAGTTTTACACCTCAGATTGCCCATTGAAAATCGTGGGACAGCATGTACAATTTTCAGAAAATAGTTTTCGTCGTTAAACTTGCAAAAATCATATCTCCTTCGTTATAAACTCGTTTTAATCCGTTCTTTCGCCTACGGATTCGTTTTTGAAAGTATTTTCTAAAAATTTTGCCAAAGTTTACTTTGTATTTACTGATTTTCCAGAAATTAACAAAATGGGACAGAATGTATATTTACTTGTTACAAATCCATTTCCAAGGTTCAAAACTAGTTTTTACTTCAACCAAATCTCTTGCAAACACCACAAATCTATACTAATCCTACCATACACCTTCTTAGGGTGCCATGGGTTCCTAATCACTAGTAATCATGTTAATTTTACAAAGGAACACCTAAATCAAAATCTAGGGTTTGTATGTTCAAAAAGTATACAAAAATAAAGTGGTATAACTAGTTTGTGCATGAAATTAAGCATGAATACTATAAGATACATGTGTTAATTAGATGAAAACATGAAAATAAATTTGAATACTCACTTTGAAATAATAGGTGGTGAGATGATGAGAAACCTTGTATTACTTGTGTTTTTGTGTTATGATTCTTGATTAGGATGATGAAATGAACAACTTTGATGCTTTATACTTTGAAAAATAATGGATTGATCTTGTTTTCATGGTTTGGTCGTGGGTTTTGATGTAGGGAGGAAGAAGAAGAGAAAAACTTCACTTTTTGATTATTAGGAATGAATATAAATGTGTTATTGATGTTTATGTAGGAAATATCTCATCCAATGGCATTTTGGTAATTAATTAGTCAAGTGGAAGACAAGGGGGGGCTGCACATGTAAAGAAATTAGATGAGTATGTAGCAAGCTTGGTGTTATCTGGTTCACGGGGTCGGTTTTGGTTCCGTTATTCGCAAAACGTAAAGTTTTAAACCGCGAAACGTAAATTCGGGCATCGTAAAAATATGAAACTTGAAAGAATGACTAAACTTGTCAAAATACTCCATAATAAAATATAAAATGAATGGTAAGTTCCATCGGGTTGCTTAAATGCTGTAAAAACTGGAAACGCGGGTTAAAAACGCGTAATTCGCGTAAAACGCTGAACTGGAAAACGTAAAATTCCAAAACTTTTAGAATTGTCGTAAAATGAAAGAAAATCATATTTTTATTGTTTATAATGATTTATAGACATATCGGGATGCCGGAAGGACGTTTAAACCTGAATGTAAATCTCGGACACGGCTTCGTGATTTTTGCAGAAATGATCCGACGAGCGCCAAACTCTCGGATTACCGTTAAAATAGTTTAACTTATGAGAATATGAAATAAAAATTTCGGACATGAATAGTGTTTTGTGAATAGTAAAAGTGAATAGTAACTCCGAGATAAAAATTGGAATTTCGACGTTTGAAACAGGACATGAAATTACGAGTTGTGACACATATCAAAAACAACCTCAATCCTATTCTTATTAATTCTGCCTTTAACAACTTTGTGGAAGTACGCCGTATTTTGATCACCTTCTTTCAACCATGTAATTTTAGATTTTTGCTTTAAAAGCTTTTCTTCATCCACAGCAGCTTCCTTATAAGCGTTACGATAAAGATATTCCTCCTCTCTCAACAACACATTATCAGGTTCCATGTCAAGACTTTCTTGCACCTTTTTCAACTCAACCCTCAAACTTTTAACCTTATCAAAGACATTTCCATTAATCCTATTCAAATTCCTCATGTGTTTCTTCATATTCTTCAATCTTTTAGCAAGAATAAACATATGAAACCCCTTAACCTCTATACCCCAATTATCCTTAACCGTTGACAAGAAGTTATCCTTATCAGCAAGAAAGTTAACAAATCTGAAGGGTTTAGGTTTATAAGATATAATATCAGGATAAGTAAGTGTGGCAGGGCAATGATCAGATGTAACATATGGCAGAAAACTAGCATAAGAACTACCAAAATCATTAATAAAACTACTATTCCCCAACACTCTATCAAGCTTCTTAAGAATACCAGATTCCGGGTCATTACGTTTTTGAATCCAAGTGTAAAACATACCATTAGAAGTAATATCTTCCAGTTCCAGCATCTCCAAACACCTTCTAAAAGCATCCATATCTTTGTCTTTTAGAGAAAAGGAGTTAGAACAGTCTTCAACACTTAGCGCCACATTAAAGTCTCCCAAAAGAACCCACGGATTGCTTCCAACAATACCACTATGATCAATTAAATTCTCCCATAACATCTTCCTTTCTCTTTCAAGATTTTCAGCATAAACAAAAGAGACAAACTGTTTCCTATGGTCATGAACAAAATTAAGCTCAAAGTGAATAATCTGATCAGTTTGGGACAAAAGGTTAGCACCAACAACATTTCTATCCCAACCTACCATAATTCTACATCCCTTCCTACTCTCAACAGAATTAGAAACCCAAGACCAGTTTCCAAAAAGAAAATCACCAACAAAGTTAACGTTCTTCTTCCTAAGTCTAGTTTCTATCACATCACACATGTTTAAATTTTCCTCCCTAATTAAAGCTTTTACCTCCTTTTGTTTAGAGGAATCGGTTATCCCTCTGATGTTCCAGGCTGCAATCTTAACCGTCATTGAAGATTAGAAGGATGTGATGCAACCCCACCCTGCATCTGGGCCATAGAACTTTCAACTTTCACAGATACCTCATTTTGTGTCATAAAAGAAGCGCTGCCACTTTTGTCTTCTTCTACCTCATCAAAGGCAGCAGAACTCTCCATATCACAAGCATGTCCGTTAATGATGTCACTCTTGATTTCTTCACATCTCATCATATAATACTCCATCATCTCATCAGTCCAAATATCCTTCAAATCATCATCAAGAGGCTTGTTAGAAATTAAAAACAAGTCAACTTCTACCATGCCTCTCTCTTTCTGTAATTGTTCAACTTTAAGTAACTCCTCCTTGTAACACTGTGAATAAAATTTGTCATACGAAACATCCTTTTTATCGCCAGTAGTCACAACAGAGTTCTTCATCATCTTTTCAGCATTATACTTAGCAGAATTATGAATATTCCTATTAAAATGCACTATCTTGTTTTTGATGCTCTCCATTTTAGACTTCAACCTCTGCTCAGGGGAACTTCTATTTACCGTTCTTTGTTTCCATTTAACCATGTAATACCCAATCATCTCATCATTCCAATTTTTCATAACATTTTCAGAAATAGGGAGGCCTATATCACACGCCGCCTTAACTTGAGACTTGACATCATTCCAAACATCAGTATTCATACTATCATTTTCTTCTCCCAATAAATCAAATTTGTTCTTTGTTTCCACCTTATCAAATCCCACAGCCTTACCTGAATGACTTCCTCCATTACTCTCATTACCTTTTGACTCTCCCAAAATGCCCTTAGCCTTATTCTTACTAGCATCCACCTTAGACTTATCACTTTTATTCTTAACCTTCACATTATCGACAGATTTCTCACCTCCAGAACAATTACCAGCCTTATTCACACTACTCTTGCCATTACTACCAACTTTATTGCCCTCATTACTATTACTAGTTTTATGAAATTCATTCGCAACCAGACCATCATCAACTTTTCCCTCACTAGCCTCATTTTTTACAGGAACATACTTAGTTTTGTTATCAGTAGCACCAACATCACCACTACTTGAATTATACCTATTATTATAACCCCCTCTTCCTCTACCTCCCATACCACTTCTTCCATAAGCAAAATTATTAGAATTCTGGTGATATTTGATTGTACCACCCCTACCATACCTCCTATAATCAGCACTTTGCCAACCATCACCGTCTTGACCAGTATTCTCAACATTAGGTTTACACTTCTCACCAACTTCTTCTTTATTAGATTTCTTTGCAACAGTTGGTTCCTTCTTGGTACAATCACTCGGATAATGTCCAAAAATCTTACAATGATCACACAAGGGTGGAACCCAACCATACTCAACATTAAGAATCAAAGATTTTTTTAAACTCTTATACCACACTTCCACAGACCTGGATAATCCCTTAGTTGCATCCACTTCCACTAGAACTCTAGCAAACGATGCCCTCCCATATGGTTTTTCACAAATAGAAGCCGTCATCTTATCCATAATAATAGGTACCCCAATCATGCTCGCTATTCTACTAATCCCTTCTACATTCCAAGCCTCCAAAGGAATATCAAAAATTCTCACCCACAATGGTACCTTAGCAACTTCAGGTTTAGACATACACAAACCAGGTTCCCATTTCTTAACAAACAATGGTTTGTTATCCACTAACCAAGGCCCATTTTCAATAACATTTTCCATAGCATTAGCAGATTTGAAATTGAAAAAATACATGCCATTATGATTCATTATGACCTCCTCTAACTGAAATAACCTCCACATTCTTCTCAAGTGCTCAAGAATAACAGCATAATTCATTTGATAACCCACAAAGTATCCAACCACCGTGTTACTCCATTTTTTACACCCCTCTTCTAATACAGGATCCATATCAGACACTTCTCTTCCCTCACCATTCAAGACTGGAGGAATAAACTTAAGCTTATTATTCATATTACCCCCAAAACTTCTAGCAACCGCATTAGCAAAAGACATAAAAGGCTTATGACTCTCACTACCAGTATCCCTAGCTTCCTTGCAACTAGGGTTGAAGTTACTAACAGAACTAACACCCTTAGCCAGCCCATTAAGATCCCCATTCACCTTATACATACCAGGCACCTTAACATCTCCAAAACTCACTTTATTAGAATTCCTAGTTTTATTCACATCAGGCACAGGATTTAACACAGGATTTTCACTAACTGGGACAGGTATTTCAGGCATAACAACATTATTAACAGAATTCATACCACAAGAACTATCATTAGAAACCTTATTACTCACATAATCAGATTCATTCCTTACCCTAACATTTGAACCATCACAAATCTCATTACCACTTACATTGGACACATTATCCTCCACCATAGTTTCTTTTGCAGATTCAGAACCCCCAAAAATCTCTTTAGCCTCATCCATATTCATAGCAGAATTACCCAATTCCTCCTTACCCATACCAGCTTCAAAATCAACATTACTAAATACCAAATCTTCCATATCAGTTGCCGAGTCACTACCTTTAGAGTTGGACCGCATAACAACTTTATTAAACGTTCATTGAGTAGATTTCCCCAACATAGTATGATGTTTCAAAGCAGCTCTGCTCTCAGGATTCATGGTCCGAGTAGTTTTTTTAGGTTTAAGAAAACCCTCCGCCTTTTTAGAAGACGGAGGAAGTGGATCAGGTTCAGACATGATGATTTAATAAGGTAGAGTTATAAACATGTTATAGATCCGATGTTATAGAGAAGAAATGAAGAGAGTTGATTAGAACGTAATACAGTGGCAAATGGATATTATAACAGAAATATGAGATTAATAAAAGACAAAAAAACAAGGATCTACAGTAGGAATGGATTATAAGATAAATTTAAGGAATAAAATTGAAATTTAATGATGTATAGATGAACAGGAAATACGTATAAACCCTAGGTCTGAAAATCGCCCATAGTGTGTGTGTTTTTGTTTTTAAATTTTTTTTTCGAAACTTTGTTTCTGAGGTAAGTGTTTATTTTGATTCACTAGATTTAGAATCACGTAACACCGTTCGGGCCATCATAATTCGAAGGTCATGTAGTAAACGTTTGAGGAGACAGTGCACTTTAACTCTTAAACCCAACAAACTTGTTAAAACGTATACCCAAATGAAACCCCTCACATGAAATTCCCTAGTATTGTGATACGTTGTTAAATAAAAAGATAGGATTTCGGATTTATAAGAAAATATCTCATTTATACCTTTGAGTTTTCAAATTGGCAGTATATACCCTTGACTTATAAAGTTTTACAAAATTAGTCCTTTATAAAATAATTATATATATACCAATCCTCAAGCTTTAAAACTTTACAAAATAGGTCCTGATACTTATAACTTTGGAGAAATGGCAAAAATAACCCTTATACTTAGTAGTTTCCAAAAGTTACAATATATACCCCTTTGCATGAAAAACTTTACAAAACTAATCCAAAAACCATGCAAAGTACATTTTTATAATACAATAGAGTTTTATAACTTATGGCTTATTAAAACAAACCAAAATAAGTAGCTTTTACTAGCTTATAGCTTATGAAAAGAGCTTTTGATCCAAAAATAGCAATTCGAATGGAATTAGGGTTTCAAAATGAAAATGCCCAAGTTTTTGAGATCAAGGCTTCTTCAAGAGTTAAAATAGAATCTAACATAGCTTATAAACATTATGAAACTAAAATAGAGCTTATGGAACTAGTATAGAAGGCTTACACGTTGAAAATGGGTTGAAAGGGGGACTAGGGTTTTCTCAACAAGAATTCAAATTGGAGAGGGCTTCGGGGCTTGCTCTTGGATTCTATTATGATCTAGGGACTCTTATAATTCTACAACGATCAAGAGAGAGTAGAGAATTAAGGTGGTGAAGTGTTGTGGGATGGTTTGAAATGGTTGTGGGTTACAAGGTATTTATAGGGCACGAAGAGGATTAGGGACCAAGTTAACTTAAGAGTAGTGGTCAAGGGAGGAGGGGTGACTCTTAGCAGCTACTAGGTAATGAGGAGAACCTATGGTGGTAGCTAGGGGTGATGTGGTGGTGTTTATGGTGGTGGTTATTCCGTGGTGGTATATTAACCACAAGGTGGTGATGGCGGTGTGTGGTAGGTTGCTTGGTGATGACAAGTAGCTTATGAAGGTGCTAGATAGGTAGGTTGGGTCATGGTGGTGCTAGTGTGCTTCGTTTATATAGTTTTAAACTTAAAACTAGGTTTAGGGTTAAGTTTAAGATTATGGTTTGATTAGGGTTTAGTGCTAAGATTAGGGTTTAGAAAGTGATTAGTGATTATGTTTAAGGTTTAAGAGTCATGCTTTAAGTGTTTGTAACTTGTACTAAAGAAATGGTAAGGTTTAAACATGGTTTAGGCACCTAAATGACCTAATTTGGTTTTTGTGCTTAAAGGACTTGTACATTGTGCTCTAGATAGTTGTACTAGAGTTTAGGAAGGGAAATATAGCTAAGATAACTTATATATAAGCCTTGAACTTAGACTTGAAATTAGGGTTTTTGAAATAACCGTAAATGTATAGGGTTTGTTTTGGTATAGTGTTAGAAATAGTAAGTTAGATTGATAGAATACTTGATAAAATGATACTTGAAACATAGACTTGACATACTATGAGGTTTACAAGATGTAAACATAGAGATATTTGGCATTGGTAGTTGCGTGAGACATCTAGTGCGCTATGTAAGTTACTTTAACATAGTTGGAATGAGATGAAGCAAAAATTTTACCCGTGAAAATGAGCTTTATATATATTATGAGTGTAGATAACATAAGTGAAATTTGTGAGGTATTACACAACAGAACCTAATAAGTGCGATACATAGACATTGCAATAGGAAGTTGAATCATAATGTTAGTTGAGTAGTAATTAGGTTAGCACATTTTCTCCCACTGAATAGTTAATCATTTCCATTTTGTACTAGTTTTATTTAATCTTTCAATTTAAACTTGACAATCAAATTGATATAATTAGTTAAACTCAAATTGGTAGACCGCCCATAGCTTTTGGGAACGACCTCAGATTTACTGTAGCCTCACTAAATACGATCGGGTATGCTATTCTTTTTTGGTTTATATGCTATGCTTGGATTTTGGCTATGTTTGGCATGGAGCTTTTTTGGAGCTTTTTTGATCAATGAGTGGTGAGAATGAGCTTTTTTATTTTCAGTGTTGTTTGGCAAAAGAGTGGTGAGCTTTGCTATTTTTTAGGAAAGCTCATTTTTCCAATGCTTCTTTAGGAAGCTGTGAGCGGAAAGCTCATTTTTCACAGCTACTGCTCGCAGCTCACTGCTACTGCTCACAGCTACTGCTTACAGCTACTTTTGCCAAACATAGCCTTTGTAGATATGTGTTTATGATTGTTTAATACAGCCACAGTTTTGTATATATTTTTTAAATAATTTGGTTATAATAAGGATTAAGTATAGTTAGGGTGCCCTATATTCAAAACTATTAGATACAACGAGCATGGTAACCCGCGCGTTGCTGCAGGGGTGCTGTGGTACATAGTTGATGACAGTAATGTAGGTGAAGATGAGTCTATGATTAACCTGTACAGATTACAACATTGTGCGAAACAATTTATGGTCAAAGGGCAAGAGTTTTTATAAGCGGCCCTTTTTTCTATTGCATCGGATCTTGTAATTTAATTCTACACGAAGGAAAACATTTAACAGTTCATTGTGGATGTCTGAATTTGTAAATAGTTTAATTTTATTGCAGCGTTGTTGCACGACTTGTCCAAAATGTGTGTTGTGCTATTGTTTGGCTACTTTAACCTTAGTAGGTATATGTACATAGTTCCTATATAGCTGTATTAAAAAATGTAGCCAATTACCTGATTCTTCTAGTCATGAGGTTTGCCTTTTTCTTTTCTGCACTAGACACGGCAGATTTGTGGTCGAGCCAACTTTTCTCCTGAGATGTCGCTGAAGGCAGATTTGTGGTCTGGTGTTTTGTGGTTGTTGAAGATGTGTTGACGCTACTGTCTCCACAATAGGTGGCATACAATCTACTTCGTACCTGAGGGCATGTTTCAAAGATTATAATAACCGTCATACATAGATTTTCCTACAAAAGATAACTGCAGTAAATTAGGGATCAAATTTAACTGCAGTGAACGTATCATATTATATAGCGCCAACGGTTCTAGGCCTTACATGGGCTGTTTACAAAGTTTAATATATGTCTCTAAGATTATACAGTAATTTATGGGCTTGTGCATCCTCTAATAGTGCATATCTATAGTCTTAATGACTACTTACTTAAATCAGACTTCATCTAATAAATTATTTTCATATAAGCTCCTAAGGCCAAATAATAAGCTAATCCAAACGTGTTGCTACAGTGTTTGCTAAAAAAAGATGAAAATAATAAACTAAAAGAAAAACCAAACTAACAGATAGAAGTATGCTAGTAGCAGAAGTTAAGAACAAATAATTAGATATTATACAGAAGTGGTGAGATGCTTTCTGAATAAGAGTAGCATCAGGTTACATCACTCTTAAAGAACCATACCAATTGTTTAGAAAATGAATTCTACACAGTCCTACTTATATGGAACACAGTACATAGATTACCAATCGTACTGACATCGTTGGTAGTTCACAAATTCTCAATACATAGTCAGACGATCAATATTAGCCTCATTACAACTATTCTAAACTGACTTTATGACCAATCATATTTAGTGTACCCAAACACTAATAATCGTTAATCGCGATTTAAAAGTAGAATATGAGTCAATACATATTGTATTCTGATATTAGCTTGCGACAAAACTGAATATCAAATATAAGCTCATGCATCTATCATTTCTTTAGTGAACTATTTTTTATGAACAACTTGACACCACCAAAAGCGAAATTAATAATTAGTACAGCTGAAAACCGTAGAAACATGTATATATACAATTAACATTTCCTGCACCAGTTTATATTAAACTGCATTATCTGACTATAACGATTAAATACCAGATGATCATTTTCAGAACGCAAATCAAACAATTAAAGCACCACTATAATGATCAAACCAAAACCAATGATTCTTTTTCCTAGATAGAATAGTAATTAAAGTAGGAAAACCAATAATATTGTATAGAAATTTACCTGCGTATCCACTTAGATTCTCAACCAAATTACCATCCTCGTCATCTTCTTTGAGAATTCTCGCAAGTTCAGCCTCTGCCCATTCCAGAATCACCTTCTTCTGCAGCTCCAACTCCCATTGAAAATCCATCCGCAAACACTCTCTAACTTTCAAAATAAGCACTCTAATATTCTGCAATGGCAATAAACAAAAACAATGTTCAAGGCTGCCATGGAAAAAAAATGGAGCATTGGATCAAGTATAACAGCAAATGGCAAGACAACAGCCATATGTTATGTTATATTTCAATGACGACTCTAATAGATGGAAGAGTTGAATTGAGTTATTCGTGTACCTGTGTAGCTGACCGTATTTGAACTCGAACTATTGAACTGGCCTCAACGTTGATCTCTTTAAATTCTTGACTGTAGGATCTTAAATTTTCAGTTTCCTCGACTCGGTAATGAATTAGATGAGTTCCAGTCTTTCTAGGTACTACAACCGTTCTTAGCTAATACCACCATTCTTGCAACATTCTGTTACAAAAATTTACATCAATACGTATGATATATAGTAAGTGACATCATTTTTAATAAACACCAAATAGATAATAACATACAAAAAGAGTAGCCGCATCCGATTGACCAACATAATCCTAGAATCAGTAACATAATCCTAAGTGACCCTCCTTTTCTTCACCCATCTGTTTACATATAATAGCGATAAGGAAACATCTTTTTTTATTGCAATTGAATGACTGATATAAAACATAAAAGTAAAATCCATATCTAACTGAAAATTAAACTTGTATCAAAGGTCTATTGTATATAGTTATTTCCTCAGTGGGTTGTTATAATTATTTTTCTAATTTTCTTCCACATGATGGTGGTAATTTATCTGAGGACACAGGTAATACAGACCAACAGGTTTAAAAAAAACGGTTTTATCACAGTTCAAGAAAGGCGGGGAAGAAAATTACAAAGCTGACTATGGAGCTGATTTTTTAAAAATTTTTACTGAATATACCTGTAAAACACTGTTTCCAATAGCGTCCGAACCAGTTTCTGTCAGCGTCTATGTAAGGTGTTTCTTATTATCAACCTTTGCTTCATCGGTTTTCTTCGATTGAACCGCAACCGTTTTAACTCTAGCACTATATCTCTGAACACCTTCAGTCGAAGTCCCGGTTTCAGTTTTGGAAATTCTAACCACGAAACTACCTTTAACACTGATCTCTCCACCACCACCCCTAGAAACAATGCAAACAATATTTTACGTTTATTTGCAAGAATAGAATTCCATATATGTATTCATCAAAACTAATCAACGGTCATTGTCCATTAATCACCTAATCTCTACAACATCATTATTAAACTATTATCAACCTTAGGTTAAGGCAAAAGTTTAAAGGAGTATCTACCTTAACTTACATAACGGGCTTATAAACTTCTATTAGTTTTTATTTAATATGTAATTAGCTCATAACCTATTTTTTTTTGGATGCATAAGTTCGGTGTCCTTAATAAACATTAACTTACCTCTGACCATTATTTCAGTAAGCTAATGTGGTCATTAAATTGTGTAGCATTTACTCAAACACTTTATATGCATCTTTTGGATTGCCACTAAAGAAGTTATAAATACAGATGATGTGACAATCATATTCACAACTAATAAATTGACAGAAATTCGAGGTGAAAATACTAAATTAAAGTAAATCAAAATACACACAAAAATTAAAAACTTCAAGATATTAAAAAAGATGAAGAAACCATTGCCAGGTGAAAGAGGCGTTCCTATTTGTACTTCATACTTTCTTTGTAATCCATGAACCCCTCTTTGTAATTCGATTTTTTTTTTTTTTTTTTTTTTTTTTTTTTTTTTTTTTGTAATCAATGGATCTCATTGAAAATAGTTGGTTCCTACAACGAAACAGAAACCCATAAATAAAAGTGCAAAATTCTTTAAAAAAAAATTAATAGTGATAATACCTGTTGTTTGGGGGTTCAATTGATGATGTTTTTTGAAGATGGATATAGTTTTGGGGATTCCATTGATGTATTAATTTTAGGGCTGGCAATTTTGACACGAAACCTGTTAACACGACACGACACGACCTGTTCTTAACATGTTTCGTGTTTGACCTTAACAGGTTTCGTGTCTTAACAGGTCAGACCTGTTAATTTTCGTGTCTTAACAGGTCAGACCTGTTAGTGACCTGTTATGATGTTGTATATATAAGTTCCAAAATCCTAACCCTAAATATTTTGTCCGCCCCCATCTTTACATCTTTACCTACCTCTCTCAATCTCTCATTCTCTTTTTTTTTTATCAGCTTATATCTCATCTCTCCCACAAGAATATCAAACCTCAAGTCAACCAACATCATAACCATCATCATAAATTCATAACCGAATCACTCAAACCTCTATCAAAACCGAATCAGACAAAGGCTTCAAGATCCGGTTCAAGAAATCAAGACAAAGGCTGTGATGTTCAAGAAAGTTTCGTGACTGGAAATAGTATGTTTCACACCTTTAATACACCTTCTAGTTTATATTATTTTTTTATCACATCAAGAAAGTTTCGTTATTGTAGTCATACTTATTTAATTTTTGCAGCGACCCTGCCACTGCTAGCACCTTTTTTTATTTATTTAATACACCTTATTTAATTTTTGGTTTTGATATAACAAGGGGATGCAGCATCTAAAATAATTCCATGGGAGTTACATCTACAAATTCAGGAGGCACTTGAACTAAGGGAGCTTGTGGAGGATAGTGACGATGAATATTCGATGTTATTCGATTTGTTGTTGACTGGATTTGTTTAAACCAACTTATGACTCAAGATCTTGTGATAAAATATTTAAAATGTTATTCGATCTTGTGGAGGATAGTGATGAATATTCGATGTTATTCTGGTTGTTTGTTGTTGACTGGATTTGGTTGTGATGGGTTTAAATATTCGATGTTTATTATTTCATGCAAAGGAAGTGAACTATTCTTGACTTTTGTTCTTGTAATTTTGTTCTTGTAATTTTTTTCTTGTTGTTGTAATTTTGTTCTTGTAATTATAGGATTTGATTCGATTTGTTGTTGTTCTTGACTTTTGTTCTTGTAATTTTTTTCTTGTTGTTCTTGTAATTATAGGATTTGATTCGATTTGACTGGATTTGGCTTGGAATAATGTTTAAGTGTTAACAGGTTCTTAACAGGTCTTAACAGGTTAACCTGTTTATTTTCGTGTCGTGTTCGTGTCTGAGAAAAATGACACGATAAGCTAACAGGTCGTGTTCGTGTTTAACCTTAACAGGTTCGTGTCTTAACAGGTTCGTGTGACCTGTTATGCCAGCCCTAATTAATTTGTTGAAGATGGATGTGGAAGGTTCATGAATCATTGTGATATCAGCTGGTGGATTTGATGAGAGGGAAGTGCTCTGGAAATTTCTAGGAGTTGAGGAGAAGTGGATTGCAGCAAGGTTTTAAGAGCGATTAACAATCTACAGTTGTTATAACAGTTTTGTATCACACAGAGTTACTGTTATAATCATTGTGGCTACAGTGATTTGACAAAAAACCTCACTGACTTTTAGTATATATATACAATTTATTAACATTTTTCCAACACATACATTTCTTTGTATATTCGATCATATATACTCCGTATCTTTGTATAACGCAACTCAAAATGTCTATTCATTTGTCGTTTCTCAGACATCCATTTGATGCCATATATAATGATTAATGATTTAATGTTGATTTGGGACCAGATTTTATTGCCTTTGTTAATTCGTATCTGACGTATTACAGATTGGCAGCTCTACTTTTTTGATGAAACATATCTTGTTTCATTTTTATAATTTCGAGGAATATATCTTGAGATTCTTTCTAAATAAGGAATATTTCGTGTAAACTAATTGATCAAATTGGCGCTTTGCTGATGTTGAACCTAGTGGTAGTTATATATTAATTTACATGATACCGAAATCGGAATCTAAATCACCACGTTCTTTTAAAATAACATGGAGCAGCTGGGAAATTGGATCAATTCAACATTTAAAATGGAAGCATTAATGATGCATGATATTAGAATCATCATCAATTATATTCTTTTAACACATACGTTATGTGCATGTTCCTATGTATAAAATTGCTTATCTGTTTGATCTGTTACTTGAAGATTAGTATAATTAGTAAAGTTATTATGATTAGGCTTAGAGTTGGTGTTGATATCACCGGAAATGACCTTTTTAATTGATTGTTTCACCTGTCGCACTTTACTCATGCAATCAGTTGACAACCCATGTAACTCGATCGTTTTCTAAGATGAATCGAACACCTTGAGTGGTTATGTCTGCTGTATTCGCGTTAGTAACGTCTTGTATTTGTGTTGTTACCGGTGGCGGAGCTAGAAAAAAAATTTGTGGGAGGGCCGAAACAAACTTTTTTCCGTAAAAACATTAGATGGGAGGGCCAAGATGAAAAATATTTTTTTTACACATAAATCGCAAATAATTACACTAATGGACTTAGGCTTAGGGGGGCCGGGACCCTTCCCGGTCCTCATGTAGCTCCGCCTATGGTTGTTGCAGGTTAAGTTAACATTTTAAAGTTCTTAGCTTTTAAATTCTTGTTATAAACTAACTGGCGGTTTCATTTGTTAGAACCCACAACCTAGACCGAGTGCTACATATATGTATTGTTTCAATTACGTTTTTATCTTTTTTCATTCGTTTTTACGGATGGGAACAGATAAAAAAAACGTATTAAAATAGACGAAAACGGATAAAAGCGTATGAAAACACCAGAAAAATGGACAAAAGCGTATAAAAACGGGCGAAAACATAGAAACCCAGATGAAAACGTATAAAACGGGTGAAAACGGATAAAAATGTAAGAAAATGATCGAAAACGTATAGAAATGGACGAAAACGGATAAAAACGTAAGAAAAACAGACGAAAACAGATAAAAAACGAATAAAAATGTGAAAAATACAGACGAAAACGTATAAAAACGGACGAAAATGTATAAAAGTGGACGAAACGTAAATCGGTTAGGAGATGTACGGTGGTGATAACGGAGGATTAACAATGCAAATATTTTCGCTTGCGGTAGGAGATAACGGAGAATAATTTGCACCGTTAATCCTCAATGACAGATTTTACTAACATAGGTATAGATGGGGGCTAACTTTACTAATGAAGGGATGTTTGTGTGAAAAAAAAAATGCAAAGCTGGACAATGAACAAACTGCAGGGATGTATTTTCGACTTTACTCTTCTTATTGAAAGTTTAAAAAAGAATATCGGAAAACCTTTTCTTAAACTTTATCTTTTACCTTTATCAAGAGTCATTATGTGCTATTAAACAAACATATTTTATACAACATGATATTAATATTTAAATAACAACGACATCAAATTACACACCATGTCAGTTAACAAAGTCAAATCTTTCATCCAACAAAATTTTATACAAAATATTAATCGATATTAATACGAAATGAATAATTTATGCAAAATCAAATGCATGTTTGCTCAACGGTATGTGAGTGGCCCATCAACCTAAGGGTTGTGCGTTCGAGTCTCCTTGGAGACATGTGAAATAGAATTTGTTAGATAGCTGGTGTGGGTTGTAAAAATTTACCGTTCTTAAAAATAAAAAATAAAACTAAAAAACAATGTTTATGTATAACCTATGCATAATTATTAGTTGTACTTATTTACAATTATAAAATATTAAACACACTCAAATTCTTATAAGTCCGAATATTTCCCATAATGGTACAAAAAATCCTCATTTTTCCCAAAAAGGTACAAAACTAACATGTTTTCTTAATTTGGTCACGTGCGAATGTGTGATTCCATTATTTTTTTGACAAGTGTCCAGACAAATAGTACGATACCAATCATTTGTTGGCCCACATCCCCGACCATCAGTACACTTCCCACTCATGCAGATGTGTGAACGGCAGTTGTGCGATTTCCTGCGAATGTGCGAAAAAAAAAAAAAAAAAAAAAAAAAAAAAAAAAAAAAAAAAGTACTTTTGAAAACTAGCAAAATTTTCACAAGGCACTTCAAATCTTTCATTTGATTTATTTTTTAAATTATCTGTAATTTATTTTTCTGATGTTTTATCACTTTTATCACCAAATCCACCCACACACTCAATTCAAAACGGAAATTCTTTTAATCTTTTGATATTTTAATCATACTATGAAATGGTTAAGTTTTTTCCTTAATTTGTTGTCGTTTAGATTTATTTGTCTAATTTTATTATTGTTTTTTTCATTAATTTTTATTCGATTAGCTTATTTTTTGGGGCTTATTTGTGTAATGTTAATTGGTTGTCGTTTATGGGCTTATTTGAATTTGGAAAGCTCTTAATTTTTTATTTTTTTCGAGCTTATGAGATTATGAAGTCGAGGTTATGGGCTTAAATAAGTCCATAAGGTTAATGTGATATGCTGACAGGCCTTTTTAAGCAGTAAACCCTAATCAAATAAGCCTTTTTAAAATAGCACTATCTTTTTTAACTAAACCCAAATAAATAAACTGTTTATGTGCTTATTTTTAAGCAGTAAACCCTAATCAAATAAGCCTTCTTAAAATAACACTACCTTTTTTAACTAAACCCTAATCAAAAAATCGAATAATCAAAATAGAACTTACATGAATTCTAGGAGCCATTGCACAACGAAAGAAACACAGATCCACTAACACCTTATGATTTGGGGGCAAGATCATTTGATTTCAAGAGATATTCCATATTGTGTGCGTGTTTTTAGGTGTTTTTTTTATCGGCAAAGTGAAGGCCGAAGATTTTGATCGGATTTTTTTATGAAAATATTTTTTTAAATCAAAGTCTATATGGTCTTATGATATTATTAAAACTAGTACTAGAAAGCACAAAAAGAAAGATTTTATTCCGATCTTGAAAGATTTTTTATTCTTTCCCAATAAAACTAATCACATGGGTTAACTGAAATTCACACATTTGTTTATAAAAGTCAAACGACACTTGGGGTACAATTGATAGTGATTGTACTTGCAAATGATTGATATCATAATATTTTTCTGGACACTTGTCAAAAAAATAATGGAATCGCACATTCGCACGTTTGCACATGACCAAATTGAGAAAACATGTTAGTTTTGTACCTTTTTAGGAAGGAGGATTTTTGTACCATTTTGGGAAATAAGTCTCATAACTATTAACTAGTATTGTACCAAAACAATTTGGATAGGATAATTGGAAAAAGGATTGATACTTCAAAGCTACCTATTTAATTACTAAAGCTATATGTTTAACACATAACCGTATGTTCCATTTAATGCCTATCAATTCACATCCCATAAATACCAATCTAAATTTCAATCTCCAATAATATAGAAAAAATAAGTTCAATCTAGAACATAATTTTCGAGAGTCTAGTGGCTATTTGCTATTAAAAAAATGAGCAAGTTAATGTTGAATTTGCTTATGCTGGTCACCATTTACATAAAGTTTCATAGCACATCGGCCACCAAAATCTACGTTGGGGTTTGAGTTGACTGGTTTGAGCCAAAAGTTTTTGTTGCCAAACAATAACATGACCACAGTGTGGCCAAAAAATCAATATTTTTTTTCTTATCTTTAACTTCTCAACGAGAGAGCATGTGGTTGCACAAGTGACAATAGAAGCATTTCCCATGTGTGATGAAACTATTCCTATCCAACTTTACACCAGTAGTCCCCCTATAGTTCCCATCAACTCTTTAATCTTTATCAGAGCACTTCTTCATTTGCACCATTAATGATCGTTGCAAGGAGGGCCAAAGATTTGGTTTTAATGTCACTGCCAGCTAATTTTGTTTGTTAAGAGGCTCTCTAAATCTGATTTTTCTTTGCACATCTGAATTTGGATCGGCGAAAAGTAATCTGAATCAAATAATGTTGTTTGTTTTTTCAAACATCTAAATGATTAGAACACAATAAATACTAGTTTATATATCATTAACTCATCTAAACAAGAGAAAAAAATAAAGACCTTTAGTTGTTAAAATATTTTAACGGTTCAGATTTATAGACTATTAAAAGATATTAAGCGATTTTATTAAGAAAAGTAACACAACCTAAGCTTGTATTACTATACAATTAATTAATGGAATGAGGTGTTTGCGTTATTGGATCTCTAGTTTTTTTTTTTTTTTTTTTTTTTTTAGTTTTGTTGCTTTAAATAACTGAAGATTATTATTTCTCCAACAAAATAAATATATGAGTTAATCACTTATTATGTCTAACAGTCTAAGGCTATGTTTGGCGACAGGTAGCAGTAAGCATTAGTTGCTTGTTTAAAAAACGTGTTTGGTAACGTAGCTGTAGTTGTAATTATAAAATATAAAATTACAAAAAAGGACATATACTTATGAATGAATGTTATTTTTTAAGGGTAAATTGGTAATATTAAAAGTAAAACGCTAGCGGTATATTGGAAAGCTTCTTTATGAAGCATTAAGATTGCAAGCTTTTGAGGTGTTGCTAAACGCTAGCAGCAGTGTTGCCAAACAAGCATTAATACTGGAACGCTTGTCGCTTGTCGCTTACCGCTCTTAAACGCTTCCAAAAAGGTGTTGCCAAACATGACCTAAGGGTGTGTTTACTTTTTTCCTTAATGCCTTTTAATGACCATTTGGGTATATAATATCATTATTTCTTTTATTTGGGCCCACCAATTCTCTTTGATGGTCTTTGTGCATAGAGAGTGAAAATACTCACTCGTCTCCATTAAGAGATATTAAGGGAAGAGGGACCCACATAACATTTAGCTAAGCAAAAAAGTAAGAAAGCCCTAAGGGGTGGCAATGGCAAGGTCATGAAGGCTCCGCATGCCATGCCGATCGGCATCCCACTAGCCCGGCATCAACGAAAAGGCATGGTCCAAGGTCATCCCATGCCGAATCGGCATGCACATCAACCCAAAAAAAAAAAAAATGAATGTTGGCATTTAATATATTTGGCCTTTTGAGTTAATTTTGCATTTAATATATGGTTGGTTAATTTTGCATCATCATTGCCACTAAAAAATGAAGAAAAGTTATGGTGATTTATGAAATATGTTGTTGGCATTTGATTGATTAAAAGTGTGTTTGCCACTTTTTTTTTGCATCACCATTGTCACCCCTAAATGTGTCTAAAGTAACTAATTAGCTTAAAAGGCTAAATTAAAAATTAACCAATCATTTGAAGTCAACGCGGCTTAACTCATCTCAATATGCTAAAATACGGTCACATCTAAGAGGTCAGTAGTCACTAGTCACTAGTCAGTAATTCAAAATGTTTGTTTCATGTGACCATGTATGCCAAGATAGACCCACATTTCGAAAAATGTCACCTGTACTAAATGATAGGCAGTTGAGGTAGCATTAATGCTATAAATATGAGACAATGCCAAAACTTAAATTTTGTTGGTCATAACACAGTTGAGTACTCACGGGGCCGAATTGATCAGTAATGCCGGTTACATTTTCTTGCACTTCCTCGGTTATCTTCCGGAGTAGTAGCATTTCCAGGAATGCATTACCACCTAAGATCCAAACCAAATTTTGTTCATGGAAGAATATCAACTTTGTAGCTACTAACACTCGGCTTTGTTGCTCACATTCCGACTTGCAGCTCCCTATTTCTTCTCCAAAAGAGGTAGCTACTGTTCAATATGCCTCGGTGTTTTTCATTTTTTTTTAAAGGCATACTTACAAACTCGCGACATTATATAAACCTTACACATGTCATAGTTAGGACTTGAACTCACAACCAATTCGTTGGGAAGCATTCGCAATCTCACAGATACTGCAGGTCAGAGGCCCATTTTTGTAGCAGTGTCTGAATTTTCGTGTTTGGTTGCAGGTAATGGAGAAGTTGCTGGCTTGTGTAGATTTGAGTGAAGAGGAGGCAGAGACATCACTAGAGATTTTGTTGGGAGAAGGTAGTCAGGCTTTGATAACTGCTTTTCTTGTTCTTCTTAGAGCCAAAGAAGAAACTTTCGAAGAGGTTAGTTGTTTCATTTATGACTTGTTACAAATCTTATATGGAACTGGTTATTTTAAAACGGTGTTTTCTCCCGCAAATAAGATCTGAACCTACAACATTGATCACTGATCGAATAAAACAGTAAGATAATGCGAGCCTAGTTAATGAAAGAACCTTTCATCTACACGTATTAGGGTGTTTTCTATGGCTCATAACAATTTTATTGGTTCAGATCTTTTATGAGGGGGATTAAACGACCATTGTACTACTTCGGATTCAAATGTTAATAATACTTAAACTAAAAGTAAAACATATTTCAGAGGCTTTAATTTAGAATTAAAGCTCTATGAGACAACACTTGTACATCGCAAGTCATTTGCACGTCTCTGGTTAGCTAATACTCCGCACAAACTCAATGACTACAAACGGCATTGTTTCAGTTTTGTTTCATTAAACATCTGAACGGTGAAGGCGCTAATTGATTTGAATCGAGTGGTTTGGACATTATTTGTTTGTATAGAGTCAAAAACCCCATCATAAACCGCTCATTGAAGTAAAGCTCTATGAAAAAACACTTGTACATCAAAAGTCGTTTGCACGTCTCTGGTTAGCTAATACTCCCCACAAACTCAATTACCACAACCGGCATTGTTTCAGTTTTGTTTCATTAAACATCTGAACGGTGAAGGTGCTCATTGATTTGAATCGAGTGGTTTGGACATTATTTGTATAGAGTCAAAAACCTCATCATAAACCACTCGGCTTAATCTTGTTTAGCCTAATTTGTTGGTTCGAGGGTTTGTACCAACACCCCAGACTACCATCAGCTGGTCATGCTATTACTACAATTTAGGATTTTATTTCTGATACTTAGAATATAGATTGTAGGGTTAGCAAGGGCGATGATCAAATGTTGCCGAAAAGTGGAGGGGATAGAGAATGCAGTTGACATTGTAGGCACGGGTGGAGACGGGGCTAACACAGTTAATATATCAACAGGAGCTGCTATACTTGCTGCTGCATGTGGTGTTAAAGTTGCAAAGGTGAAAACTTGTTTTTATTCCAAGGGACAAATCAGACTCAGTTAGGAAACTAAGAGTTATGTTTTATTCATAACATATACAAACCGGGTCAAAAGTCATCCGATGTAAATTTTATACAATCTGATTAGCAGAACATCTGATTACCCTGCAGCATGGGAATCGATCAAGCTCTGCTGCTTGTGGAAGCGCCGATGTGTTGGAAGCATTGGGAGTAAACATAAATTTGGAACCAAAGGTTAGTATGAACCTCCATACACCCTTATACTCGAGAAAAGATTTTTGACTTCTTCATGTCAAGAATGTTACACTCAAACTCTATTTTGATCGTGGTAGGAAGTGAGGATATGTTTGGAAGAAGTGGGCATCGGTTTCATGATGTCTCCCAACTATCATCCATCAATGAAGATTGTTGCACCTGTGCGAGAAAAGCTAGGAGTGAAGACTGGTTTCAACATATTGGGCCCTATGCTCAACCCTGCCCGGGTTCCCTTTGCAGTCGTTGGGGTGTACAAAGAAGACATGGTAAGTTCTTTTACACGTTTTGCCAACTAGATAATAGCAATGTTCATTGTTTCACTTTTGGTGGTAGGTTACTAAAATGACGAAATCTTTGCAAAGATTTGGCATGAAAAGAGCTTTAGTCGTTCATTCTGAGGGCTTAGATGAGATGAGCCCGCTCGGTACCAGTCAATATATATATTGCTAATATTCACTTGGATATTTTTAATTCTTAATAATAGTTCACACATGACATAGGTCCTGTAATAGCTTATGATGTCACACCAGAAAAGATCAATAAGTTCCATTTTGACCCATGTATGAACTCTCTTCTGCTATGTTTTCACTCTTGAGTGTAAGGCTCAACTTGGCTCGTAACCTGAATGCACCCTATCCCTTTGCAGTGGATTTTGGGATTTCTCGATGCACGGTCGAAGACCTTCAAGGGGGGAACACAGAATACAATGCCGACGTGCTAAGACACGTATTATCTGGAGAGAAAGGACCTATTGCAGATGCATTGGTAAGTCTTGTCATGCCAATAGTCACTTTTAGAGATGACAATTTTGGACCGTGAATGTGGTAATTCTGGTTGTGTTCTTGCCTCTAAAGGTTCAAATTGGTAAAACAATCAGCTTAATAAGAAATGGATCAAATAGGTTGAAACTTGAAAGTTGCACACTCATTGGTTTCTGAAATTCTTCATAAATTTGGGCAACTATTGTTCCAGTCCAATTCAACCTGACCTATTTTGACCCAATACCCAACCTGCCTATTTTGTACCATCTAGCCAACTGGAGATGTAAATCGATTAAGTGCTCATTATTGCAACTTAAACAAATGGGCCAGGTCCTAAATGCAGCAGCAGCCCTTACAGTGAGTGGATATGTTGGCACCTTGGCAGAAGCAGTTGCTCTTGCACGCGAAACACACCGATCCGGAAAGGCTCTTAAGACACTAGAGTTTTGGGCCACTGTCTCCAATGTAAGCATAAAATTTACTTTCGTATCATAGCACTGAGCATTTTATATAACCATCTGCCACCCTCGATTTTCTATCACTGCAGATGGTTGAAAAGCAAGCTGCTGTTCATTACTAACTTAAGCAGAGATCAATGTCAACACCCCATAGGATCAGCATTGTGACACTCGCTGAAAACTGTGTACTATGATAGTATAATGGCTATTTCAGTTGAGTAATATTTTACGTATATCTTTTTGGTAATTATCATGAGTTCTGTAAGTAATAAATGATTGAATAAAATAAGGCAGAGTTCCGTGCCAAGCCATGGCTGCTTTCAGGTACACCATATATAAGCAAGTACTGACAAACAGGCAACAAGACCCCTAATTTTGCAAAGGGAAAATTCTTGAAATCCCGCTAAAGTACAATGTACTTACCCCCCTGTTACCCAATTTTTTTTTTTTTTTTCTTCAAATGCCCCAAAGGCAGAGGTCGCTCAAAAATCTTGGGCAGATTTTATAAAATAGTGACATGTGTCCCTATATATGGCCCCACCAAATACTAACACAATATTACTTTATACAGGTACTTTCTTGGGCGACTGAGCCACATTTTTTAGGCGACTTGTACTTTTTGTCTTTTTGTTAAAAAATTAATAATATATTTAAGTACATTTTTGATCCTTGTAGTTTGATTATTGCTTATTTTTTGTCACACTTTTCCTTCCTCTTCTCTTTTATAAATAAAAACACAACCACCACCACCCACCACCCACCACCACCACACCCAGCGCCACCACCGCCACCCACCATTGCCAATAATTTTTTTTTTCTTTTTGCAAAGATTCATCAATCATCATCACTGGTGTTTGAGCATTACCATATCAAATCAACCCAACCTACTAGTGTTGGAGCATTACGAGATCAAACAAATGGTTCCAACACATCACATGCCTCCCATTTTACAAAGAGATTTTTGTTGAAAGTACAAATCAACCCAACCATCACAACATGCCTCCCATTACAAATCAAATCAACCCAACCATCACCACATGCCTCCCATCATTCCTTTCCTTGACTTTGACCCACTACAAATCAAATCACAAAAATCACATGCCTCCCATTCTTCCAAAAGGTACGCAATAATATTAAATCAGTAAACATGGACTTACAAAATCATCAAACAACAATTTCAACAAACAACCTCATCCAAAAAAACTAAACTGTGCAAACAAGAATAACTATTTCTTTGTACTCCCAATCTAAAAAAAGAAAAAAAAAAAAAAGAAAAAAAAAACGATTAGATCTAAAATCTTTTTTCAATTGCAGCGGAGTTTTGGTTGATGTGGTAGGTAGCAAAAAAACGATTAGATCTAAAAAACTAAACTGGCAGTTGGATGATGTGGTAGGTAGTAACCAAGCTGCAGCGGAGTTTTGGTGGTGTCGATGGTGGAGAGAAGATTTTAGAGATTGATGAGATTAGTGTGTTAGTGTTTGTGTTTATGTATTTTTGTTTGTGGTTATTTTTTATGAAGATGAAGATGGTTTTCTTTTTTTGATGAAGATGAAGATGGAGATGTGTTGACTTAGAATGATTTTCTATCTTTTGTCTTTATGTATTTGTGTTTATGTATTTAGGTTTTGGATGTGTTGTGTGAGATCAAAAATGAAATACCAATCAAACTACAAGGACCAAAAATGTAACTAATTTTATTATTAACTTTTTTACAAAAAGACGAAAAATACAAGTCGCCCAAGAAATACACATGATAAGATGTACCATAAAAGTACATGGTGGGGACACCACTAGGGACAAGTGTCACATTATTAAGATATTCAAGCGACCTCCACCTCTGGGGTACTTGAAGAAAAAAAATTTTTGTGAGGTACTAGGGGTGAGTCACTTGTACTTGTGGGGTGAATAGGGAATTTTCCCTTTTGCAAATATCATATAAGGCTACCCACAGTAAAGGCGACCCAATCCCCCCATTTTTTCCTGCCACGTCAGCTTTCTCTCTCCAGCGACCTCTAGGCGATTGGGTGCCCCAGTAAGGCCGACCAAGTTCAAATTTTTTTTCTATTTTTTTTAACACAAACTAAAATTTCATTCATTATTAAAACATTACATATTAATTCAAATAAAACTAAAACATTACAACACTTATTAAAAACTAATAATCTAGGTTGTGTTGTTCTGATATGTGTAAAACTTTAACAACCAGAATTCAAGAAAGAATTGTAGCCGTTATGAATAACAAACAGGAAATCATGGAGAAGAAGAAATGATTTCGTATTTGAGATTCTTGATTCACTTTGATTAACAGAATTGAGAGAGAAAGGTTACAATCAATTATTAGTGAAGGAATACAAATGAGATATTAATCTCCTATTTATACAACTGGAAACAGAGACAAGCTTAGTAACTGATTTTCCCTCCAAAATTCATAACTGACTTTTGGTTTGTTGACCCACACGTGCCAGTCACGTGGTCTCTTTATAAACTTGTTTTTGACTTGTATCAAATTCCTTCCCCTTAACATTTGACTTTCCACAGTCAAATAGAATTTGAATTGGCTTCTTCTGAATCAAAATCTGGATACTTTTTGAGCAAATCAGTGTACAATTCCCAAGTTGCTTCCTCTTCACTGCCATTTGACCATTGCACCAGTACATAAACTACAGGCTTGTTGTTCATATTTCCCAACCTTCTATCAATGATCTTTACTGGAAACACTGGTAACAAACATTCATTGTCACACATAAGAAGAGTTCCAGGCTGATCAACTGACCCTTTACACAATTTCAGCTGTGACACATGAAACACTAGGTGAATTTGACTACCACTAGGAAGTTGTAACTTGTAAGCCACATTGCCAATTTTCTCCACAACTTGAAAAGGACCATAATACTTTGCTGACAGCTTATTGTAAGGGCTTTGTCTGGCTGTTTTTTGCCTGTAAGATTGCAGCTTCAAGTAGACCCAAACACCAACTTCAAAAGATCTGTCAGTCCTATGCTTGTCTGCCAAACTTTTCATTCTATTCTGTGCTCTCAGCAGATGAAACTTTAGCATACTGATCACTTGTTCTCTAACCACCATTGTTCTATCCACAACCTCCACAGAACTTTCACCAGGCAAGTAAGGCATATGGATGGGTGGTGCTTGTCCATAAAGAACTTCAAATGGTGTAGTTTGGATTGATGTCTGGAAATTGGTGTTGTACCAAAACTCTGCCATAGATAGCCATTGGACCCATTCTTTTGGATTTTCACCAGACATACACCTCAAATAACACTCCAAACATCTATTCACCACTTCAGTTTGGCCATCTGATTGTGGGTGATAAGCTGTTGACATTTGCAACTTGACTTTCAAAGCTTTGAACAATGATTGCCAAAAAGAACTTAAGAAGATCTTGTCCCTGTCACTTACAATAGTGTTTGGCAACCCATGTAACTTGTAAACATTATCTAGGAACACTTGTGCCACTTGTGCAGTTGTAAAAGGATGTTGCAAAGGAACAAAATGAGCATACTTACTTAGTCGATCCACCACCACAAGTATAGCCGTCTTTCCATGAGATTTTGGCAGTCCTTCCACAAACTCAATGGAGATATCACTCCACACTTTAACTGGGATAGGTAGTGGTTGTAAAAGCCTTGGATAAGCACTAAGATCAGGTTTCTGTCTTTGACACACATCACATTCCCTGACCCACTGCTTGACCATTTTTCTCATTCCTTTCCAATAACAAATAGAACTCATCTTTTGCATAGTCACTTGAACACCAGAATGTCCACCAACTGGTTCATTGTGAATTTGCAAAAAGATTTGTTTCTTGAGTGATTCATTGTTTCCCACTACCAGCTAGCCGTTTCTTCTCAACCATCCATTAGACCAAGTGTACTTTGATGACTGAAAGTTTGGATCTTCAAATTGTTTGAGCAACTTGGCTAACTTCTCATCTGTCAACCAACTATCTTTAATTTGTTGCAACAACCCAGAAGTCACATTAGTAGCCACCAAAGCAAACAATTGACCTTGCATTTCTTTCCTTTACAAAGCATCATCTACAATATTCTCACTTCCTTTCTTGTACACTATTTCATAGTCATATCCAAGCAATTTAGGAAGCCATTTAGCTTGAAATGGGGTTGTAAGCCTATGGTTTAATAAGTATTTCAAGCTGAAATGATCTGTTTTGATCTTAAAGTGCATGTCCATCAAATAACCTTTCCACTTTTCTAATGCCATGATCACAGCTAGAAACTCTTTTTCATAAGTAGATAAAGCCTGATGTTTAAGAGATAGAGCCTGACCCAAATATGCCAATGGGTGGCCATCTTGCATCAACACAGCACCAATTCCAGTACCACATGCATCTGTCTCCACAATAAACTCTTTGTCAAAGTTTGGCAATCCCAATACTGGTGCATGTACCATTGCTGACTTCAACTTCTCAAACGCTTCTTGAGCTGGTGGAGACCATTCAAATGAATTCTTCTTCAATAGAGCAGTGAGAGGTTTACTGATTATTCCATACCCCTTTATAAACCTCCTATAATAACCTGTAAGACCCAAAAAACCTCTTAATTGCTTCACATTCAGAGGTGTAGGCCACTCTTTCATAGCTGCTATCTTAGAAGGATCTGTAGCAACTCCTTTATCAGTAATTATATGGCCTAAGTACTCCACTTGTGACACTCCAAAAGTACATTTACTCCTTTTTGCAAACAAGGTGTGAGCCTGCATAGTCTTCAAAATGAGCCTAAGGTGTTCCAAATGTTCTTCAAGTGTTTTACTGTAAACCAGTATATCATCAAAGAACACAAGTGTGAACTTTCTCAAATAGGGCTTAAAGATCTCATTCATTAATGACTGAAAAGTGGAAGGAGCATTAGTAAGACCAAATGGCATAACCAAAAACTCATAATGACCATCATGTGTTTTGAAAGCAGTTTTGTGAATGTCTTCTTCCTTCATTCTGATTTGATGATAAGCAGATCTCAAATCAAGCTTTGAAAATACCACTAATCCATGCAATTCTTCAATCATGGGTATTGGAAACTTATCTTTGACTGTGGACTTATTCAACTGTCTATAGTCCACACACATTCTCCAACTTACATCCTTCTTTTTGACCATAACAATGGGTGAGGAAAAAGAACTTTGACTGGATCTAATCAATCCAGCTTCCAATAATTCTTTCACCATTTGTTCAATAGCATCCTTTTGGCTTGGTGGATGTCTATAGGGTCTAATATTAACTGGAGGAGTGTTTGGCAGAAGAGGTATTTGATGGTCATGTGATCTTTTTGGTGGCAATGTTGTAGGTACCTCAAACACCTCCTTAAAATCATTCAACACTGCATCAATCTTTTGTGATTCAATCAATTCTCCTTGCATACTATACAAGTCAGCATGACAAATACACAAGGACATGGAAACATAGCATTGTTTTGACCCCTAGGATGCATCCATTGTAGTTTAGCCTGTTGTGACCCTCTTAACAACACCTTCTTGTTTCCCACAGTGAACCTCATAGTTAATTTCTCAAAATTACACATAATTTCACCCAAAGTGGACAACCATTGTATGCCAAGCACAACTTCACAGCCTCCTAAAGGTAATACCATTGCATCAATCATATAAGTATCTTCACCCATGGTCAAAGCTAACCCACAAACATATCAATGTACTAGTCATTGCTTGACCATTTGCCACTGATACTTGCAGAGGACACATAGTCTTAGTCTTACATCCCAACTTTTTGACAGCTTGTAGGTCAATAAAGTTGTGTGTGCTTCCACAATATACAAGCACATGCACTCCTTGTCTTCTTACCATACCTTTAACTCTCATTGTTTGGTAATTGTACACACCAGTGAGTGCATTGAGTGAAATTTGTGGGACCATTTCAGTACTGTGGTCAAACTCAACAGCCAAACCATAATCCTCCATTTGACCCATATCACCACTAATCAAATTTGGGTCTACATCTTCATAATCTTCATCCACTATGACCTCTAGTGAATGCAACTGACCACTACACTTGTGTCCAGGCACATATTTTTTATCACAGTAAAAACAAAGATTCTTAGCCCTTTTATCTTCTAATTCTTTTTGAGTCAATCTCTTAAAACCAGTTCTATTTTCACCACCAAATGGGGTTCTTGTAGGTGCAGGAAAATTCATGGGTCTATTAACTGGCCTAGGTAAAATTCCATCATCCCTATTAGCATAACCACTTTTGACATTAGAAGTATAAGAATTATACCTTGATTTTGTAGCCAAAAGAGTAGCTTCTTGCATTCTAGCCATTGAGAACAGATCAGCCAAACTCAATGGTTTGAACATTCTAACATGCATACTAATTTCATCTTTTAGACCCCCAATGAACAGACTCATGGAAAGAGACTTAATCAAATTCATCCTATTCAACATATCTTCAAACTTGTCTTGATAGACTTGTACTGTACTAGTCTGCTTCAAGTTTTTTAGTTCCACCAAAGGATCTTCAAACACATTACCAAATCTCTTCAAAGCCTGATCAGCATACACATCCCAATCACAACCATCTCCATAGTTTTTCAAGAACTGCTGATGCCACACCAAAGCCCTATTAGACAAATGCATGGCTACCAATTCCACCTTCATGTTCTCTGGCACATCATCAATTCTGAAGAAATGCCTACATCTAAACAACCAACTCTTGACATCATCTCCATTGAATCTTGGAAACTCAATTTTAGACATCCTGCCATATTGGGTTGCCCCTGCACCACCATTTCTTGCATTATGAACATGAGGACCATTACTTGTTCCTTCTCCAGACCTCATCCTCATCATCTCATTCTGCAATTGCTCCATTCTTTTTGCCATTTCTTCAATGGTGTTCTGAAGTGACTCCATTGTGGTTTCTTGGGTTCTTGATGTGTTTCTTGTTTCCACAATGTCTACAGTATCATTACCACTCATCAACAATGATTTCTCACTCACCAATTGGGATAATGAATACTAGAACTGTTCTGGGTCACTCAATCCAACTGCTGCTTGCCAGCTTGTTCAAGATAAGAAAATTTAACGAGAATTTCGGCTTATCTTGTGGCCGTACAGTTGATTGACACTAACCAAATGAAAACAGAACAGTGAAATCAGTGGTGGCTGATTTCTTAAACCGGAATCTTGGTTTCTTGCCAGAATTTCGCCGGAGAAGATAACTGGAATGTCAAGAAATGTCAGTTTAACACTTCTTGAATGAAAATGGTGCCAAGAAAAGGCTCTTGATACCAATTGATATGTGTAAAACTTTAACAACCAGAATTCAAGAAAGAATTGTAGCCGTTATGAATAACAAACAGGAAATCATGGAGAAGAATAAATGATTTCGTATTTTAGATTCTTGATTCACTTTGATTAACAGAATTGAGAGAGAAAGGTTACAATCAATTATTAGTGAATGTATACAAATGAGATACTAATCTCCTATTTATACAACCGAAAACAGAGACAAGCTTAGTAACTGATTTTCCCGCCAAAAGTCATAACTGAATTTTGGTTTGTTGACCCACACGTGCCAGTCACGTGGTCTCTTTCTAAACTTGTTTTTTACTTGTATCATGTTCCTTGATCGAGTCTTTGATTTCTTGCATTTTTTGTCGTTGTAATGCGGGCAAAGATGGGTCGATTGGTGTGAGATAGAAGATGAGGTCTTTTTTTGTCCAAATCGTCGAATCATTAATGGTGTCTTTCTCAACCTCTTTCTCAACCGCCTTCTTCTTACCCTTTGTAGCACGCTTCTTTGGTTTGACCGGTGACATCTCTTCAGAAATAGTGTTGTCGTCGGCATCACCAACAAGATCATCATTTGAAACCGAATCGTGATACGATCCATGACTCGAACCTTGATAACCCGGTGACATATGTTGACTCGGATAACCCGAACCGGTTCCAACATAAAAATCCGGACTGTTGCATAATTGTTCCATAAAATCACAAGCATCAAGATTGATGTGGTTAACTGGAGAACAATTTTGATAATTAGAATAGGAAGACGTTGATGAGTCCATTGTTGGACGATACAATGATTCGGGGGAGCCATACATAGATTGTTGGCTTCGACGGAAGTGGCTTTGTTGTGGTTGTTGGTTGTTTTGATACAGTGGACGATTAACATTACAATGCATAGCAAATGGATTGAATGTTTGTTGTTGTGGAGGTTGTTGAGATTGATAATCAAGAGTAGCGGGTCGGAAATTCACATTTGGTGAGACACCGGTTAATCGGAAAGTCAAATCCGGTGATACCTGGGGGATGTTTTGTGGTAAACGGGATTTTCGGTCTTTTGTTTGTTGTTGTGTTTTCTTAGACATTTTGAATAGAGATAATTGTGAGATTGTGTGAATTGGAGTGTGTTTATGTTGTGTATATATAAGGTAATTTAAAAGTTTTTTTTTTATTTTTTATTATTTTTTGGCGGCAAACGGTCAAAACCTCAAACGGTACAATTTTTTTTTTTTTTTTTTTGTATTTTTTTTTTTTTATTTTTTTTTTTATTGTCAAAATCTCAAACGGCTAAAACATTAGAGTTCAAACGTTAATATGGATCAAAAAGTGAGGTGAAATGAAAATATAACTCGGTCGACCCTGCGACTCATTTCCATTATTTTCCTCCCTCAATTCGGTGGCGACCGAGTGTGCACAAAAAGGACGACCCACTTCGATCGAAACGACCGACTCGGTTGTGGTTATTACTGTCAGCAGCATAAGATGGATGTGTATTTATCTTGAACCAACATAGAATATCCAATTGCAACATTTGGAATCAATTAGAGAAACCCATAAGTTCGGGAGCCAATACACATAAACATAAGTTCAGAAAGTTCATAATACTACTTAGATATAATAAGCATTCTATACGAAATCGTTGCAAACATAATGTTCAGTCATCAGAAGACAAAAGCTAAAATTTGTGTAAAATAATAATAAAAGCTTAAATGAAAAAGGCCTTACTGTCACAGCCATCAATGTGCTTTCCACCAATAAACACATTTGGTACAGTTCGTTGCCAAGTCCACTCGTGCAATGCTGATTGTATCGCGCTTCCATCACCTTTGAAATAAATCCAAGATTAAACTTCTTGATCATGCATCACGTAAGGCATAATTTCGTTCAATTTATACAGATCATGCACCATGATTTCTATCAGTTCCTTGAAGTCACTAACTCACATCTACTTAAGCATTTGTGCATAAACCCTCTACATGTTTACAATCAGAAATACTCCAATATCTCTCTCTGAAATAATATAACCCGGAATAAAACAAAGGACTCATAAGCCTTCTAGTTGGTAAGATCACATATTTTAAGCCTGGGACCTAAAACTTTAGGGACTGGGAGACGAAATAATGCAAGAGCGCTGCAACTCTACAAGTCACAGTAACAGCCATCCAATTTGTTGGGTCCTAACTTTTATATATTTTCACACATATGAGATATGCTTAGAGAGAGAAAGATATGTGTTAGAGAGAGAGAACTAGAGAGGGAAATAAGAGAGGATTTCTTATTCCTTGGACTAACCAACCAACTTCCCTCCTTGGAGGGTTACATCTCTATTTATACTAATAGTCTAGGGCTTCACATAACTTTCTACTTATGACATAACTAGCCCTTAGACTTTAACAAAACATGAATACATTAATAAACTAGCATAAAACATATTTAATCTTTAACGTACAAACATAATATTGTATCCTATTACACGACTCATTGACTCGATAATGATCGTCACTTCAAACGTTCCCAACAATCTCCCCCTAAGGGACGATCATTAAGATCTCTCTTTGATTGCATTTATGATCATCACTTTTACGTTTCCAACAATCTCCCCCTAAAGGGGTGATCATTTAGATCTCTTTTGCGACCTGTGGGTTATGGGTCCACCAATAGAAATGACTGATCTTTTGTCTTCTTAAATGCTTGTAGTTTTTAACTTTGAGTCTTTGTGTAATAGCTTTGCTAGATTCTTTGTTCCAATCATGCTTTGTGATCTTCGTACTTCGTTCTTGTTGTTGTGATTTTGTATTCTGCCTTTTCTCACTTCTGCGTTTGTGGTGGTTGTCCGCCATTCCAACATGCTCATACATCTTTGGATTTTGACTTTCACATGCACGTAGTTCCCTTTCATTCACTTTGATCTTTAGCCTCTTTACTTTGAAGATTCTTCTTTTTGGCGTAGAATCTTTCTTTGAACTTTGTGTTGCTTAGATCTTTGAGGAAGCTTTCTTTGACTTCAAGATGTATGTATGAGCATGCAGAATCTATAGCCATGGAGGTGATGCGTAGCTGCAGGTAAACAATTAGCAATAAACAACCGGTACTTACAGATAAGGAATTAGAGATCGTCAATAGCATAGTGTGAAGACTCCTTCTAATCCTTATCAAGGCCGTTCCCATGTCAGATACCCCCGAAGGAGCTTACGAGACCTACTAAGTAGCTCAATGACTGGGTGAGTCGCTAGGGATTACTCCACGACTGTAGACCGCTATAGAACCACCGCGAACACTAAGCGTAACCCGTGTGGGGTTACCGAAGTGACCTGCTGTCAGGGCTGTTTGATGTTGACCCTGGCAGGAATTTCCGTTCAATCATTGAGAAATACATTTGTAAATTCTCTCATAAACGTTCTCAGCAGATTGCTAAGATCTGCGAAGGACTCGATAATTTACAGCTGGTGTCCATTGATGTAGAACACCAGTTGTAGAAATACTAAGTGTTCCTAAGAGATCTTTGATGTATCTCATGGCTCTAGACTCGAAAAGTGCACACTTAGGTTTCCTATGCGGAGACTAGGGAGGGGTCTCCTGCTTTAATATCAACCATCTCTAAGAGATAAGTCGATAGATTACACCGGTTCCCCGTGAGAATGAAACAAGCTCTTTTAAGAGAACTTGAGTGGCTTAGAAGGTTAAGTGCAGTACGTTACTGGGTCCATGACGTCTTTATCTTCAATACCGGTGTCGCCTTAGCAACAACCAGTAGCATACGAATTGAACCCGGTGTCTTCCCTAAGGTTGAACATATGGAGGGCTATTTCTTTTCACCCTTTTCTTTTTAATTCTTCAACTCCTTCTTTCCCCTTTCATTCTTTTCTCTTTTTTTTCCGTATCATACCTAAGGACTTCTAATTCTAACTATTGGTGATGTCCTTGGGTAGATCCCTCCGGCTCTGGTGGATCATAGGACGGATTTTCCTATCTTAATCACCTTATAACTCCATGATTATCCTACAATTGCCATGAAACCTTTGATTGAAAATCTCTCAAAGTGTTTGTGATTATCAAACATTTTGTTTAACACTTTGAGAGTTTTGGGTTAACTTTTGAAGGGCTCCCCCTTCACATGTGCTCATAAGTATTTAATAAATTTGCACATGTGGGAGGAGCAAACACTTTTAGAATTGATCCACTTTCAGTGAACAAGACCGATTCGAGACACGCTTACATCACTAGTTAGACTAGCTTGAAGTTATTACCCAGCCTAGTCAAGTTCACAGAAAGTTTCTCGAAACGGTACATTTCTACTAAGATAAATTCTTTTCGAGACACTCTTACGTGGCTAGTTAGAGAATTCCATTGTCAGCTTTTAGGTGACAACTAGCTCTAATAACTAACTTGATGTCATTACCCGTCGAGGATAAGTCTTTTCGATTACTAACTTTTTGTTTCGTCAATTCTTGGGTCAATTCTGAGTCGAGCTCGCATAAGATTTGACTATTAGCAATATTGAACTTTCATATTTTAATCACTTTCACTTTTCTCCGCTTGTTTTTGATGAACTTTTGATTAAAATATGCTTTTTGAGGCTTATGGGGAGATTCACCAAGAACTTATCATTTTGAACAAAGATCATTTCAAATACTCCCCCTCAATAAGTGAAACAACTTTTTGAGATTTTGATTACGAGAGGGAATACTTGTCCTTTTGAATAGAATTTATGAAAAACTTAGAAAATTTGATTAATTCTACTCAAAAGTAAGAAGCTTTCGCTCCTTATGTTAGGATTGAGGCACTGAAGCCTACGTTAGGGTTCTTTAATTTCAAAGAACGGGTTGTACACTGCTATATGTGCACAAGCAATTAAGCATGATTTTGATGAAACATTTTTTTTTTGGAAATACTCCCCCTCAAAACTCGCATATGTTTTGAGAATTTTAAACTTTTTAGAGTTTGGGGGAAAGAGTCTTCTTGAAGCAAAATTCTGAAAGATTTAGAAATTTCAGTTTGAAAAATTCTTGAATAAATTTTGTTTCAAGGTAACTAAAACGTTATACACTGAAATACTCCCCCTCAAAACTAGCATATGTTTTGACATTTTTTAAACTTTGAAGCGAATTGGGGAGTAAATATTTGAAAAATCTTGTGCAAAATTTTGAAAAACCTTTTGAAAAATTTTGAATAAATTTTGCTCAAGATTAAGAAGTTTTAGATAAGCTTTGCATGAGAACTTCTTCTTGTTTTCAAGGGTAAGTGCACGTTTGGTTTTAAAGAATGGTTTACCAAGGCACTTTCCTTTATTTGAAACCCGAGTTATACACTGAAATGTGTGCACAAGTCGTAATGTTTAAGCCCGGGTTGTAAGCTGAAATACTTACAAGCCATTAGGAAATGATAGATTAGACAACAACTTTGGGAACCCATTTAAGCACGGCCCCAACGGGTTTACCAAATTTTGAAAGCCATTTGTAAGTTGTGTCAATCTGATTTAAAGATGTTGAATTCCAACGAGGACTGACAACCGGTGTTTCATTTTGAAATAGCACTCGCGGAATCAATGGAGATTTAAAACTTTTTCTGTTGAAATTTTTTTGAGAAACCCTGTGTTTCTCCTGGAGTTTTAAAATATGAAGAAGAAGATTTCCATCTAGAGTTGAACCTCATGGGTTCTCTTTGAAAATTTGTTTCAGTGATAAATGGAAACCTTCTGGTATTTGGAATGTTCAAAGCAGAGTCATTCTTATGTTGTAGTGAAAGCAATTCTGATATTGAATACTTGAAAGGTTTTGAACGACTTTGATTTGGTCTCTACACTTGCTTTACCGATGTAAAACGAGAGCGTGGAGTTTGAAAAACATGATTCTTTTCTTTTGAAGCATTTGGGGGTTTTGAAAAACCTTGTTTTGGTCTTCACACTTGCTTAGTTGCTTTACCGGTGTAAAATGAGAGTGTGGAGTTTGAAGAACTTGTTTCATTTAACTTGAAGCATTTGGATTTGAAAACCTTTTGGAAGTAAATGTTTCGAAAAAACTTGGTCTCTTTGTAAACTTCTTTCCTTTTTGTTAAGAATAGGTTGTAAACTGAGAAACCCTTTTCGAAAATGGTTTTGAAGATTCACCCGTGTAAAACTTCTTCGAAATACTCACTTCTGGTGTTGAAACATTTGAAATTGGAGCTTTACCCTTTGATCGGTTAAGAGTATCAAACTTCACTTTTAAAGCATTGTATGAAACTCTCAAATCATTGTATTCTTTTTGAAGAGAAAGATGATCTTGGGATGCTAATTTTGATTCTAAAGAAGCAATTAGTTTCAAAAGTTGATCCTTTTCGGCTTTAGAATCATCCGTTTTACGAGCCAATTTCCGTTCAAACTCAACATTTTCTTTTTCAAGTCTTTCAAAATAATTATCAAATTTGGTTACTTTGTTGAAAAAGTCGGTTTTGGCATCCTCAAAATCGTTTATTTGTTGAGCTAAAAGCGTTTCAAGCTCAACTGCTTTCGTTTGAAGCACATGATTTTCATTTTTAAAAAGATACATTCTCTCCCCCATTTCATTTTCAAAATCTGGAGTATTAAAATTGAACAGGGGTTTTGGAAAGGAAACTTTTGTGATTTGAAAATCAACATTTTTCTTTTTCATTGATTCAATCTTTTGCAAAACATTTTCAAACTTTTTATCTGCAAATTCATTCAATTGAGACTTCAAATCTTCAGTCTCTTTTTGTTTCAAGTTTGAGTTTTGTTTCTGAACTCATGAACTTTTTATTGAATCAAACAGGTTTTTGTAAATCTGTTTCAAACGCTCAATCTCTTTTTCGTATTTTGAAATTTGACATTTCATTGACACGTTTTCATTATCAACTTGTTCAAGCTTTGACATCCAGGGGTTTTCAAAAGACTGCTTTTCAAGATTGTGTTGTAAAGCTAGCTCAAAGTTAATGCTTTGTGCCTGATATCTTTGAAAATTTTGTTGAAGAGAAAATATTTGACGTTTAAGTTTCTCTTGGATGTCGCTTGACTCTTTTAAAATCTTATCATTTTCGTGTCTCAACATCCCATTTTCCACTCTTAAGTTTTCAGACTCAACAATCAACAATTTATCATAAGCAGTTTTTTCAAAAACTTTCAATTTAGCTTCTAAATCAACAATGTCGTTAAGATACGAGTCTTCCTTTTTCCTTTTTCTCACTTTATGTTCATAAAATTCCTTTTTGCAAGTTGACAACTCTGTTTGAGTTTTAGAAAGCTCTTTTTGAAGTTGTTCAACTTGTTGTTTGAGTTCACATTTTTCATTTTCGAGTTTTGAAACCAATTTTTCGTTCGACTCAATTAATTCGCATATTTTGTGTTGAAGATCTTGTTCTTTATTGTAATATTCTTGAAATCCCACTTCAAAACTTTTTTCCCGTTTGACTTTGTTTTCATGATTTAAAAGTTGTATTTTATAGCACTCAATGTCCCTTGTTAATGACATATTTTTTGCTTTTAGTTCACAGTTGAGCCTGTTACATCGATCAACTTCGTTTTGCATACTCTTAATCATTAAAGCAGTTGAAGCACATTCTTGATCATGAGTCACATTGTTATGTTCAACCTTACCTCCATTAAGATCCACATGTGGAGTTTCAGGAATAATATTTCTATCATCCTGATTCACTACGTATGTGTCGTTAATGTACTCAGGTTGTCCATGACTTTGTGTCTCATAAGCAAACACATTTTCAAATATATCATCATTATTAGATTGATGTACCTGAACGAGTGCGACTGAACTTTGTGAAGGACTGATAGCAGCTGCATTATTCAAACCATCCTTACATTTGTGTTTCCCGGCAGCATCTGAATCATTCCTTGACGTGCTGCTTTCTATCTGCAGTTCTGATAATGCATTGCTACCCGTGAATACCAAACTATCATCCAACGTCCCTTTATTGTTGACTGTTCCTTCATGTGTCTGCCTTTTGCTTTCATTCTCCTGTACATTCAATTCTCTTCTTCGTTTCTGCATCTCTAGTTCTTTGACAGCACTTAGATGAAGTGATCTTTCATTAAGCACAAATTCTAAGTAGCTCATTCGTGAAACAAGCTGATCTCTAAAAGCTTCAACCTCCATACTAGTGATGTTCTCTCTCCATAATCTGCTTTGAGATTCATAGTCTCGAGAAGTTTTGAACACTTTAAAATCCATTGCCATGAACCCTCTGAACTGAACCTTGAGCGCTCTAAATCCTGCCATGCAATCGCTTCCCTGTTCAATTTTCTTTTCAAGTTGAACTATGTTTTCTCGGAGTTTCCTTTGAAATGTTAGAACGTCCATATCTGATCCGAAGAATACAGTAAAGGTACTCCATGAAGGAAACCTTGTATCTGAGAGAATCGTGCATTGAATCTTAACTGAATGAAAATATGCTAAACAATCTTCTATAGAATGGATGGCTCTTTTCTCAACTTTAGACATCTTTCTCGCTTGTGAGCTTGTTTGATATATATTCTCTCCCTCGTGATTGTTGCGATGTATTCGGAATAATCAAACTAAAATGTATAGTCGAAATAGTGATTTTCGATTATCCCTCCAAAATAAATTTCAAAAATTTTCTCTCCCAAAATTTGAAAATCACTATGAAATGCAATTTAGAGGGTGCAAGAAAATTTTGCCGCCAAATTTCACCGAAAAAATTTGAATTTTGGCCTAAAAATTTGAATTTTGGGCCAAAATTTTCACTGTTAAACCAAAATTTGAATTTCGCGTAAAAATTGAACGTTTAGTCTCCTGTAAAAATTAAATTTTACTCAAATTTTCCCGCCAAAAAACTTTTTTTTTTCTTTTTTTTTTTTGAAAATGAGAAAGAAATATAAGTGTGAAATGAAAATGGATCTTGTAGACGATAAAGAAGTAGTTTTGTGTTATCAAATGAATCTTTTGTCCGTTGTTCACGATTTCTCAATAACTAGCACAGTAGTGAAATTCACACAAACCCGAATAATCACAGCCCAAAATAATCAATCCCGGATTATAGAAGCTCAATCAAAATTTTTGTCCAAAGTTTCACAAAATCCATATCCTGAAGGCCAAAAGCAAACGTCCAGCCCAACACCAAGTACACCACTCCAAGTCCAATAATACTAATAGCAATCGCAACCCAAGTCCACACTAAGATAGTTACCCTAAACCTAATATTACCCTATAAAAGAGTACTAAACTCAGATATCCCTAATTTTACTCCAACTTAAACACGCAGTCACCAAACTTTTCTCTCAACAAAACAGAGAAGATAAAAACCGACACCCCCTTTCTTATCTTTCTTTCTCTTTATCTCAAACCATACGCAGCCTCAATAACACCATTTGTCCCCTTGTGTTTCTGCCTAAACAAACGAAGATAAACCCTTGATTTCTTGTATAAACCAAACACTCTTATTCCTGTTAGTCGAAGCTGATGAAGACCTTCTTTGGTTTCAAGATCTTACAAAATATCTAAGGTAGGTTTTGTATTGTGTTGTAGTTTTATAAACTGAACAAAAAAGGAGATGAATCAGATCAGATTTGTTTTAATCTTTCTTTTGTTGTTCGTATATATATAAAAAACAAGTGAAACTTGTTATAGATCGATGATGGTTTTCTGTTCACAAAAAAAATCTTTAAAGATTGTAGCAACAAGGTGAATGAACTGAGATCAATGTAATATTTTCTTTTTCTTTGTTTTGATTTGAGTATGGTATCGTGAAATGAGATTAGGATAGCTTGGATGTATGTAGTTGTTGATGTGGTTGGATTTGTGAGATGGTCTTAAGGTATTGAGTAAAGTTGTTTGAATCTGGTTGTCGATTTCTGATAGCGTGGGGATTGCACCAGGCTTTACCTCTCAAGGGATCTTGAGAAGCTTACAACCCCCACCAGGCAATGTACCTGATCGATGTAGTATAGTATAATGACAAGTACCGGGGGATTGATTGTTCAGCTAGGAATAGTGTCGCTAGGATTAGAAAACCTAAATACTAGATCAAAAGATGAGGGATGATTCTTTTTGTATTTTTATATTTTTTAGAAAGCAAGTTAAAATCTCGGGTTTGAAGGATTTGGGGCGGAATTAGTTTCTAATCAACTAACCCATTACTAAAGATGCAATCAAAATAAAATACTAGAAATGAAAATAAACTATATTAAGGTTGTGAGCAATATGTGGGAAAAATGTGTTTACTTAGATTTCACTACTCCCTAGATATCTTTTACACGTTAATTACTTGTTATAGTTGCGTGGATGATGGATTGTATTCCTTAATACCATTCATGGGATGGCGTACTTATTTCCCCAATCCTATGAGTGCCTACTTCACTCCTATGTCGAGCCTGCAAGAAGCTCCTAACATGGGATCATTAGAATTTACTCATGCATTAAATACAACCAATAAAACCTAGTACACATCGGTTCATGTTTCCTAAGACGTTCAAGCATGTTAAACAATGGAGATCTGCCAGTTTTCTTAAGCCTAACACTGAAATCATTCATCCAATACAACCATAAACAAGTAATCAACACATAATCAACATCTAGGTTTCATTAGATCTAAGCAAACACAAGATAAATCTAGCCTAGCATGTTAAAATGAAGACAAGCACAAGATATAGACAACCAACACATAGACATATTGATTGAATTAAGAGAAGACTTATCTCAATAGCACATGAAAGGTTTCAAGGGTTGAAAACCCTTGAAAAGCTGTAAAATTCGTACAAGGTTCGGCCCTAGGGTTTCTCCACACTTGTCCCTCTTAATGAATGAAAATTAGAAAACTATATATAGATATTAGGAGGTGACGGCGTCAAGAACAAAGGTGTGACGCCGTCATCTCGCCGCTAAATAAATCCTCGGACTGCCTTGATCTACATCTGACGCCGTCATGTAGTCCACTTTTGCAGGCCGTCACACATTTAACTCTTGACGCTCTACTTGTGACGCCTTCATGTTTGTACTGGTCGTCATGGTCTTTACCCTTGACGCCGTTAGGAAAGTCCTCTTGACGCAGTTATACACTGTTTTCAGCATGGAAAATTAAGTCTTTGGCGTTTTCTTCACTTTTATGCTCCAAAAACGTCCGAATTGCTTCCTTTTCCAGATTTCACTCCCAAAGTACCTAAAATCACAAAAGGAACGATTTAGGGTAATATTTGATCAAATAAATTCAATTCCGGGCTTAAATAACCCCCTAAAAACGGATCATTTTTCGCCTCATCATATACCCTTACACTTGAGATTTACTCGTCCTTAAGCAAATGCGCTTTTATTCTAATCATAATACAATTTAGGGGTCATTTAACACTAATATAAAAGTAATTACAACAAATAATCGTTCCACTAAAGACCAAAGACAAGCACGGAGGTGATATACTAGCACCTCACAAATAGTGTTTAGATACTCACATCTCTCGGGTGTAATAAAATATAAATTACAATATGGAAACGGAAGATATCTCTCACTACCTGTCATAGCAAAATAGATTACCATAGGCTTGGGAAAGGATCAAACCTCCACCACATGGCGTAAGCACCTAGGATAAACTATCAAAGAGGTCTTTTAAAGGGTTGTAACGTTAGGTGTAGGGATATGAAATACACGGTTTTGTTGGATATAGGCAATTTTTACTGGTGGCGAGTTAACAATCTTGGTTAATTACATGTACAATATGGGGTTGCTAAGCCAATACTAGACTCGACTTAAGCTAATAAATGAAAAATAACCAAAACCATAAAATAAACATAGAATAAAACGGGATGGTAGTCCGTATGTTTTTTTCTTTTCTTTTTTTATTTTTTTTATTTTTTTCTTTTCTTTTTCTTTTCTTTTTCGATTTTTTTTTTTTTTTTTTTTTTTTTTTTTTTTTTTGCATACACTCTTACCCTACCATCCATAATAATACATCATAGGGAACGTAAATTCCCCTTACACTTGAATTTTTACATACTTTACAATAACTAATCTAATGACTCGAATTAAGAAAATCAAAACACTTGGAGTACTTTTAAGATTAACGCACATATGGGGGTAATATATGATGTTCTTCCCCATTACTCCAGAACATAAGTACTTTACCCATGAGTCCCAATCGTCCCAAAAGAATATGTACAAGGATATGACTCGACTTAGCAACCATGTAATCAATTAGAAAGTTAACTTAGGGTTTAACAAATAACAATAATGCACTAAAGAAGAGTGCATACACGGAAGGCTAAGGCGATTTGGGTGTACATTTAAGTGGGGTGTAACAAATTCTTCCTTTAAGTAAGATGCTTAAAGTTAGAAATGAAAAGATAGGCTCGGAGGGGTGTACTAGGGGTTTCGTGTACTAAAAATGAGTACAACGCTAAGGTGTAGGAAAAATTAGTTGACTTAACTAGCCAAGTAATATGACTTAAATGGTCAAGTAATTATGATACGGGTTTAACACAAGGGTGATCCTAATGCCTCTTATCATGTAGTAAATCCTACCACACGAATGTAGTCTCACTAGCGGTCTCAGGATGCATCACTAACGCAAGTTCTAGAATCTAAATGCTACCGGTACACTCATAAGCACTAATAGTAAATGCTTTTCCTATCAAATCTAAAGGCGAACCTCACATATTTGGGTGGAAAATTTTTTTGAATGATACGGTTATGTGCTAGTCAAACAATCTCCTATCCATGAGACGCTTGCTATGGCTAAAGTTTCACTCCTAAATGTTGTAATAAATTTTAAATTTGGCGCTAAAATTGCACTAACAAGTATTTCTCATAGTTTTATTACACATATACCATCAAACAAACAAACTCAAGCGAAAGTGTATTTGTAAAGTATCATCATTTTACCCTCCCCTTACACTTAGGATGAACATTGTCCCCAATATTCAAGTAAAGAATGTAAAAGTGAAAAAGTAAAAAGAATGAAATCAAATACTCCCCTGATTCACTCGGTATGGATAATAAGGTGGCCAGGTTAAATCTTCCTCCAAGAAAATGAACAATCAAAGCTTCCCTTCCAGAAAAATAAATCATCTTCTTGTCATACATAAACTGTAAATCCTGAGAAAATAGACAAGGCAACCTTGCATAAAATCGGCGGCAATCTACATAAGTTACTAAATCCTAGAAAACAAAGTAAGATATAATGCTTGTGGAATAAAGTTTGCAGATTTCCTGGAGATTATAAAACTTAATAATTCAACAAAAACTTTAAAACTCCGTTAGAAAAAACAAAACTGGTAAAATTTCCAGATTTTTACACGTGACGTCGTCAAGAGCAAGCTAATGACGCCGTCAGAAGTGACCTGCAGAAATTCTTATGTTAAGTTTCCGGAAAATTTCTGGAAAAACTTGGTCCTACTTCCTGGAAAATCCTGCAAAACTTTATTATGGCTCGATACAAGCATTTGACTCTAACAAATACGAATATACATGTTCACTTAATATTGTGGAGAATCATGATCGGTTTGTTTCTTAAAAGATATTTGGGGTTTTCCCTTACACTTATCTTTTGCAAAAATACCTTTGGGTGAAGTTAAGACTAGGCCAAAACAACAAAAATAAAGTATTTCCACTTTTTAGTTTAGAAACATGATCTACCAACAATAAAAATAAAGCATGCATACGGAAGCAAATAACAAACAAACAAAATAAAATCACACAAAGCATGGGTTGCCTCCCAAGAAGCGCTTTTCTTTATTTACGAGTCTTGTAGCTAGACTCAAGGTCATGGGTTACCGTGTATCGCTTATGCTCACATAACCAAGCGTGAGCCATCTAATGGTCGCCTCATCATTGGTTTCACTCTCTGATTGTAAATGTTCTTTGTAGAAACCAATCACCTTTTTCTCAATCGCTCCTATAATCCTATGGGCAAATTCCTTATTGACTTTATACTTTGGTCCTAGAGTCAAGCAATCTTTGTAGAAGAGACTCCTCTTTTCCCATACATAATCCATGCCCTTTTTCTTATCCTCTTCATTGATGTCCTCAAAAGCACCAATGTTATCCTTGTCAAATCGGGATATAAAACGAACTCTTTCATTCTATTAGGCATCCTATAAGTGATCCTATCGGTGTTACTTGCAAATTGGATTGTCCCTTCTATCTCATCATATTCTAACTTGGACTCCTCAACAAACGGTTTACCAAACACAACATTGGACAATCGACAATCAATAACATTAGCAAGATCTTCCACAATCATAAAGTCGGTAACAAAAGTGAAATTCCCAACAAAGACATGTATACCTTTAACTCTCCCGACAAAGTTACAAACTCCACCGGGGTATTTGGGATCTCTTCTAGGTTCAAGTCTTGTTTTCACTATATCATTATAAACACTTGAGGACATAATGTTGATTGGAGCTTTGAAGTCAATGTAAGCATTGTCAATGTGTCTATACCCAATCATACATGGTATCTTAACATTCTTAGGATCGCCTCTCTTTATCTTAGGTTCGATTCTAGTAAAAGGAGATCGAGGGTCATCAATAAGATTATTATAGTATGCAATCTCCTCCTTAGTGGTGTATAGATTAAAGTAATCATTTAGCTTCGGATCTATTTCCCCCTCTTCTAGTTCCTCAATAGCATTCACAAAATCATTAGGCCCTAGGTCCTCATTTGAATACAAGGCGGTCGCTAGGTCACTAAATGCATGGTCGAGCTCAACCTTAATCAACCTATTAAGCTCCCTAAGTTCCCTAATCTCACTCTCAATTTGTTCACGTAACACAGCCACTTCTCTAGGGGAAAGGGGTGGATTCGCGTTTTCCATAATGGTCAACGGAATATTCAATGAATTTAATTTACTAACAAAAGTACGAAGAAAAAGATAGACTAAAGAGAACCTAAAAATAAAATCTTACTAGAAAGGAATCTAGCAAGTAGACCTAATAAAAAGAGATTCTAACCTAGACAATAACTATTCCCCGGCAGCGGCGCCAAAAACTTGATAGCGTGGGGATTGCACCAGGCTTTACCTCTCAAGGGATCTTGAGAAGCTTACAACCCCCACCAGGCAGTGTACCTGATCGATGTAGTATAGTATAATGACAAGTACCGGGGGATTGATCGTTCAGCTAGGAATAGTGTCGCTAGGATTAGAAAACCTAAATACTAGATCTAAAGATGAGGGATGACTCTTTTTGTATTTTTATATTTTTTAGAAAGCAAGTTAAAATCTCGGGTTTGAAGGATTTGGGGCGGAATTAGTTGCTAATCAACTAACCCAATACTAAAGATGCAATCAAAATAAAATACTAGAAATGAAAATAAACTATATTAAGGTTGTGAGCAATATGTGGGAAAAATGTGTTTACTTAGATTTCACTACTCCCTAGATATCTTTTACACGTTAATTATTTGTTATAGTTGCGTGGATGACGGATTGTATTCCTTAATACCATTCATGGGGTAGCGTACTTACTTCCCCAATCCTATGAGTGCCTACTTCACTCCTATGTCGAGCCTGCAAGAATCTCCTAACATGGGATCATTAGAATTTACTCATGCATTAAATACAACCAATAAAACCTAGTACACATTGGTTCATGTTTCCTAAGACGTTCAAGCATGTTACACAATGGAGATCTGCCAGTTTTCTTAAGCCTAACATTGAAATCATTCATCTAATACAACCATAAACAAGTAATCAACACATAATCAACATCTAGGTTTCATTAGATCTAAGCAAACACAAGATAAATCTAGCCTAGCATGTTGAAATCAAGACAAGCACAAGATATAGACAACCAACACATAGACATATTGATTGAATTAAGAGAAGACTTATCTCAATAGCACATGAAAGGTTTCAAGGGTTGAAAACCCTTGAAAAGCTATAAAATTTGTACAAGGTTCGGCCCTAGGGTTTCTCCACACTTGTCCCTCTTAATGAATGAAAATTAGAAAACTATATATAGATATTAGGAGGTGACGGCGTCAAGAACAAAGGTGTGACGCCGTCATCTCGCCGCTAAATAAATCCTCGGACTGCCTTGATCTACATCTGACGCCGTCATGTAGTCCACTTTTGTAGGCCGTCACACATTTAACTCTTGACGCTCTACTTGTGACGCCTTGATAGGGTCATTGTGGGGCCCACCAAAAATAATTTGTAAAGGAGAGGGAAATATACGGATACAAATCAAAACACCTAAGTATAATGACAAGTATAGATCTCCCGGATGTCGTTCTAAAGGAATGGTGAATTAGAGACGCGCGTTTAAGTTCTCGTCGAACGCTTAGATAACTTAATTTTGGGTTTTTATGATAATTATAGACTAAGGAAAAACTAAAGGGAATCCTAAGACGAATAATAACTAAGGCAAAGTAACAACTAAAGAAAAACTAAAGGGAACTAAGGCAAAATAAAGCTAAGGAAAGCTAAGGAATAAACTACGAGATAGGCTAAAATGATAAGGGCAAATATATAAAGGAGGAAATATACTCGTTTGGATTATGGTTGATTTTAAGTGATGAATAATTGGTGATTTGGATTGGATAATTGATAATCTAAGATGAGAATTTTGACCCTTGGATTAAATTAAATGTTAAATCAAGTTTATTGGTCACCGATTTCGTTTACCCAATAAACTCGAAAAAGAATGTAACTTAATTCAAACAACGATAATCCACAATGCTCTTCAAAAATATATTTTTATAAAATTTATTTAAGTTAGTTTATTACTAAAAAACTTTTTACTTTAAAAGATATTAAATTTATAAAATCTTACGTGGTTCCACTTTTCAATCTTAGTTAAAACAAATTTTATATATTTTTAAAACAACACTTTTGGGATTATCGTTTAAATCAAAAGTCCTAAATTAAGTCATAATTATCTTCTCCAAATCACTAATTACTTACCACATAAATTCAACCCATCACCAAACAAGTATATAAATAAAACTACTCTAACATCCTAAATAGTACAAAATGACATAAAAGTAAACATGACAAAACTAACTAAATGAAACATGGTAATTAACTAATATAAAGAAAGTAAAGAAAAGGAAGAAAAAGCACCGGTATTTGATTCGGCATAATGACAACACTAAGATTACTAAACTAGAAAACCCCATCCAATCGCTATAATCAACCCAAGTACACCATTGTAACCCATAATCTTCGATTAATCATCCAAAGCTTGAATCTTTATGTAAATTTGAGGTGGAATATGAGATAAAGTTTGCAACTTTATGATTTGAGAACCATAAAAATTTATAAAACTAGATTTTAAAAAGTATCTTTAAACTAAAAGTGCATAAAGTTAAAAACTTTAAATGAAAGACTTGATAAAAATGAGTCTAGAAACTAAAAGATGTAAACTTTATGAACTTAAGAGACTAAATATGATGAATTTTATAAAAATATTTAAACTTTAGAAGATTATAACCAATAAAAATGCTAAAGACGTAAGCTTTATATAAAATAAACTAAGATTAAGCAACTAATAAGCTAAAAAAAGTAATTAGAGTATTAAATTTTATAGAAACTTAAACATAAACCACACTTATAACACTTAAGTGTGTTTTAGTACAAAAAGTAAATGGGAAAAACTACAGCTTTAATTAAGAGTAAATGACATTTAATATGAAAGTAGAAATAAAAAAAAAGTTGCGTACATTCACTTTGGAAAAAGATTAAAGACACACAATTAATGCTAATGATTGGATGATTTCATAGTACGTAAACAAATAAAAGGTAAGTTACTAAAATGAAAACATGATTGGTAGTTTAAACTAACATATCGAGAAAATTATAAAATGAAAAAACATCCGTTGCGTTGATAACAAGAATGAAATATATATATCGCTCCAAAAGATTGCTAGCTGCCTTAAATAACCTCTCAAAAGCAATTCGAGCCCTAACCACCATTCGAATCTTGGGTCAGTAGACCGGGGTTCGAATCCGAGCAGCGTCGGGGTTTTAATCCGGCCGTTTCTCTAGCAGGGTAAAATCTGTGTAGAGGCGGTACGGTTTCCTCGCGACACCGTAGAGCCACATTCCGTACGCCAGCGTGGACCCGGTTAAGACAACATAGTCTGGTCGGAATGGTGGTTAGGGCCCCGGTCTTCGGGGTGGTAAACCTAAGTTGGAAATTTACCTGTCAAAAAAAAAACGTTGGACAATTTCATGCCGTTGCAATGGACCACGTGCATCCATCTATAGCAATCTGTGTATGAATACAAATTGAAATGTTGGAATTTGGTGGAGTGAATGGACATTGACACGTGGCTTAGTGACAACGCAAGATCTTTATGAATTAATTTACAAGATGATTGTGGACTGTAGGATGAAAATGGAAGGGTAGCAGTAAGGGTTATGATCCAGTGCTTCACGGCTGGTATAATTTAAATATGCAATATGATGGAGCATGTGGGCTTGGGCTATCATCTTAAAAATACTTGCGTTTGGATCACTAAAATTTGAGCTTTACTTCATGGTTTATCTTGGGCTTTCACTTAAGCTTCATGAATACTTGATTAAGCTCCAATAAGTCTTCTAACCATCTTTAATATCTTTTAATCTTCAAATAATAGTCATTTTGCTTCACTTTTGCTCCAATATTTCTCGAACGGTACCTTAAAAATAAAATAACAAATAGACGTAATATTTGCAATTAAAAGTGCAATATTGTTAAATATATTAGCATAAATGGGGGCATTTTTTGTAATAAAACATGTATAATCGTGAATTCATCACGCCTTCATGTTTGTACTGGGTCGTCATGGTCTTTACCCTTGACGCCGTCAGGAAAGTCCTCTTGACGCAGTTATACACTGTTTCCAGCATGGAAAATTAAGTCTTTGGCGTTTTCTTCACTTTTATGCTCCAAAAACGTCCGAATTGCTTCTTTTTCCAGATTTCACTCCCAAAGTACCTAAAATCACAAAAGGAACGATTTAGGGTAATATTTGATCAAATAAATTCAATTCCGGGCTTAAATGACCCCCTAGAAACGGATCATTTTTCGCCTCATCAATTTCTATTTGTATATGGGTAATATGAAGTCTATTATTGCTCGTTTCTTCTCTTTTATTTTTTCTTTGGTTACTTTGGATTGAGGTGTTTACTCGATAAAGAGAAAAAGATTTCCAAACTCGATAAATCTATGAATCCTAACTCGATAAGTTGTGCAAAATCGTGTATAGTTTGGCCTTAGTCGAAAGAGTAGAAATCTTTACTCAATAAACGATAAGGGTCAATGCCTAACTCGGCAAAAAAAATTGTAACTCGACAGTAAACTAGATAACTCGATAAACAGGTTACTTACTCGATAAAAAAGCTACTTAACTCGATAAAATGGACCCTTAACTCGATAACTTCCCAAAAATATGCTCCTAACTCGATAAGATTTGTTGCTAACTCGATAATCTTCAAAAAAATTCCCAGAAAAACGAGACTTAAAAATTACCCTTTTTATGACTTTTGACCACAGATATTAATGAAAAATGAGACCAAGAAGAAACCAGATCTTGGTATGTTCAATTTGACCACTTTATAAAAAAAAAAGGAGACAAAAAAAAAACTCATATTTAGATGTATAACAGTTAAAAAAATAAGACTCGAGAGTAAAAGTACCAAAAAAATATCAAGACATGATATTAAAATCAAAACACTTTTAAATCATCTTCTAGCTCTTGATACCAATTGTTGGGTCCTAACTTTTATATATTTTCACACATATGAGATATGCTTAGAGAGAGAAAGATATGTGTTAGAGAGAGAGAGAAATAGAGAGGGAAATAAGAGAGGATTTCTTATTCCTTGGACCAACCAACCAACTTCCCTCCTTGGAGGGTTACATCTCTATTTATACTAGTAGTCTAGGGGTTCACATAACTTTCTACTTATGACATAACTAGCCCTTAGACTTTAATAAAACATGAAAACATTAATAAACTAGCATAAAACATATTATATCTTTAACGTACAAACATAATATTGTACCCTAATACACGACTCATTGACTTGATAATGATCGTCACTTCAACGTTCCCAACACAATTCGGATTGGTGCTAATGCAATCCATTTCAAGTAAAGGCATTCTCACATATATGGACAAGATAGATCATCAATGGTTACACTAATGGAATTTTCAATAGAAGATAATGAGTTTACTGGTAAAAGACTGGTAAACAGGCATTTCTAGATTTATTCCAATTGTTGTAAAGCTCAAATCAAATAATAATAATAATAATAATAATAATAATAATAATAATAATAATAATAATAATAATAATAATAATAATAATAATAATAATAATAATAATAATAATAATAAAAGATCATCAAGCGTTTCTGGATTTATTCCAAGCGTTTGTGGGCTTATTGTACTAAAAGATTATCTATGGCTGGCCTTCGTATTTCATGCCCGCTTCAAGGACATGAGGGGTGTAGTGGGAAAGGATTCACTAAGAAATACTTTATTGACCATTTGGGCACCCGCCATTTCAAGTCAGATGGTTTGAAGGCTACTCATAGAGCGCGTATCGCGAATGATCCCTCCTTATTGTAAAACCCAAAATTTTAAACATCTTAATTACCCAAAATACCCCTCAAATTTAAACTTTTGAAGAGAGATTAAATAATCTAAAACATTTTGTTCTGATTTTAACCTACGTATTTAACTCGTTAATAATTGAACTACAATTCTTGCATCATTTGGAACATTAACCTAATGTATGAAGTATTATTATAACATTATAAACTACATGTTATGACTAATTACCCATGATAATTATATCCTACCCTATAATTAAATCATATCCTTAAGTTACTTCAACAAATTCTATCCTAGTCCTATTATAGCATAACCGAATTTTTCCTAGCCCTTTTCTTTTCTTTTTCTTTTGTCGTGGGTCTACAAGAGATGAGCATGTTTTGATCACCTTCCTATAATAAAGATTCCATGCATTAATATCCCTAACAACCATACACGGTTATACCTTAAATACTACACGCTTTGCCCAATATTCCATATGTTCCATAGGCCGTATATCTTGTTGTCCCTCCCATCTTTTGCATCGAACCACAACCAAAAACACAAACTCCAAAACGTCATTCTAAACCAGAAAATAATACACCATTCGTCCCTTGTTTTGGCTGACAAGAAAAGAAGGAGAAGAAACTAGGTTCGGAGTACAAGTCGTTGCCGTTTTCCTGGACTATACGAACCTTAGTCTTGGTTTTCATTCATATCTTTGTTCTCTAGGCGACATCAGTTTTTCTCCTCTTTGCTCTCCTTGGTTCGAGTTATGCATCATAAAACAATACAAACGGCGGCTTTCTTTTTCTCTCAAACTCATAAGGAACAATGGTGATAACTGGTGGTAAGCATGGTGTGGTGACCGTGGTGCCAAGGTGTGGTGATCGTTGGCGTTTAGTTGGTTGGCATGATCGTGTGACTTTGATTCGGAAGGCTTGGTTTTGGTTCCAAAGGTTTCGGTTTTGTATGATCTCGTTTCGTTCATAATATCCGACCTAAAAGGTATCACTTTCATCTCCTTTGTTTTGCTACTCACTCGTCACTCGCTAAATGATATTGTCAGAACCATAAACTATGTTATACGATTGAGAGCCAAGTTTGTTTCGTTAAAACCGTAAATGAATAACCTTATATATAACCGCCACATGAATTCATGAAGTATGGAACATATACGTGTCGATCTCTGTTCATGTTTTTGCTATTCGAATATGTTGACGTTACGTCTTTAACCTGGTTATTGGAACGCTTATATGATCTCTATTATTCAACTAGTAATCTGAAAATATTAAACGCAAGAAACAATAGAGAACATGCATGAAAATATACTGTATAATAGATCGATAGGTACACATGTGTTCTTCTTCTTTTTGGTGTTAATCAGGAAAATGAATGAAACTTTTTTTTTAGTCATGAAATGATAAAATATGTATTCATGGTAAGCATGGGTCGAATAATTATATGGTCACTAGTTATATTTCATGCATGTTAAGTTTAGTTTAAAAGATTAAGGTTGTGGTTTGATCTAGTTTGCGTTTCGTCTCGCTTTTGAGTCTTTGTATTGATATGTGAAGCGTGTGTACACCTGCATGCATATTACTTGTGGTGTATTGTTGTCGCGGTCTAAAATGATATCGAGAATACGTTTATATAATTATGAACGACGGGGTCAAAAATTATCCTTTTTATATAAAATTATATTATAAACCTTAAAATAATTTATCTGACATTTTTAATATTAAATTTTGATCATTTATATTTATGACCCTAAACTTTATTAAATTGACACATTTAACCCTAAACTATTATATTGGTCATTTTAACCTAAAATATTATTAATTGTCCATTATAATCTTAAAGTATTAAATTACAATTTCGGGAACTTATTAAATATTGAAAATTGCTAGTTCGAGAAACCTACTAACTCAAGAAATTACTAAATGTGGAAACATACCAATTCGGGAAATTTGCTAAAAATGGAAAGCCGACTAAAACAAGTAATCTGATTTAAAACAGGTTATTAATAATTAGCCGATCATTAATTCGTGTAGATTCGCTGAAGAAGGATGTGACCTCCTATTCTTGTGTTATGATTTCGTTGGCGGTTAAGGTACAGATATTCTACCCTTTCTCAGTAAGGGTTCTGATCTCATGACTTTCCGATCCTTTGACTTTGCTTCATTTTGCTATGATATGATTCAGTTGATATAAGCCTTTGCTATGACCCCTTTTGATATGATTCGTTTGATATTATCCTTTGATTGGATTTTGTTTGCTATCCATTCTGTTATGATGATCTGATTACTATCTCACTGATATGAGATTCTGTTGAGATATTCTGATTGATATGCTATGATTGCTTTGTTTATGGATAGCTCTGTTCTGATATGTATGATTCTTATGCCCGAGTTTTTAGTCTACTCATGGAGGTACCATGGGCGTGTCATCGAGGCACCGGTGGCATGACACTATCTGGGGCGGTGTGATTAGTCCCCGGCGTTCCCTTCTGTTATGATATGATATGATATATGTGATCACTTATGGCCATTCTGTTATATATATGCATAGTCTTGTACTTGTATATGTATTCTGTTTCAGGGAGCGTATGGATGCATCCTAGGTATATGTTTGATGTGATATGATATGATATGACTTAGTGACTGGCTGTACGTGCCTTGTACCCCTTTCACTTCTGGTACTTAGAGGTCTCCCCTCTCCGTACACTTATGATTTGACGGATATGTGATTATGTGATTTGAGATCTATTCGAGTGTCTCGGGTAGGTCGGCTCGTGGCTTTCCTATGTTCTTTGTGTCTATTCGAGTGTCTCGGGTAGACAAGCCTTTGTTCTAGCTGCTCATGTGATTCTGGTTACTATATGATTCATATTATCACTTGATTCATCATATTTCATTATTCATTTGACTTATGATATTTGTTCAATTATCGTTGATCTCTTATACACTTGACAGATGATATTCATTTCAGCAGGAGTTTATGATTTCCTTTTCCTATGCTTATTTACTTTTTGATTATCCATTTGTTTTGCTATATATCTGTTCACTGGGCTTTTTAAGCTCAGCCGCATTTCTTTTCCTGCGGCAGGTTTTAGGTTGGAAGCTGGGATGAGTGAAGAGTGCATAGGAGCTTTTAGTGGACTACCTTGAGTATTAGAAGCCCATTTGCATCATGATTAGACTTCGATTGGATTTAGTTTGGATTTGTATTACATACTGTATAGAGTTAGCATTTCATTTGTTTCCTTAGAATACCTTTGTAATTGTTATGTTTATAAGTCTTCCGCTTGCGTTGTATGCTTTGTATGCTTTGATATGTCACCATACTGTAGCGCTCCGAACCCATGTCGGGTTGGGGTGTTACAATTATGGTATCAGAGCTAAGGCTGCGACTTGTAGTACCTAAGTTATGGCCTGTGAGTTTTGGACCCTTAGGTTTGCACCTTAGAAGCTTTAGGAATAACTTTGGAAGATTTTGCCTTAAGTTTCTCCCCTTAAGAGTTTTATTATGACTGGTGAGTATTGGGTAGATATATGATAAGACGTTGGTTAGTTATCTTGCCTCCGCATCACTCTGATTTGGCCTCTGCTTTTTGATAAGACCTTATAAGATCATTCGTTTCGGAGAATTAGAAGATTTATCAGGATTCGCAACATAGGTTAGAATGCTTTAAGACCTCGTAGTTATGCCTTATAGGTCTCACTTCCTGAAGTTATCACTCTCCCTTTTGAACTTCGATCCTTGATTCGTTATCATTCGTTTAGATGCCTTTTGTTCGTTCGGAGATTCGCGTATGTATCCTACGTGTTCGACACACCCTATGACTTCTCCTTGCTTTTGATTCTTTCTTCATTGTTGATTTGACCTTACCTATTCTACCCCTATGATCATTTTGTGACTTTTCATCGTGTATATTCGATTTATCCGATGCGTTCTGGAGATATTTGGAGACGATTTTGTGGTGCTAACTTGTTTACGTTGGAGATGTTAAATTCGATGTTATTCTGGATTTAGATTTGTTGCCTGAGTATTTTGATGATGATGATTGTCATTTTATGTTTGTCACCTTTGACGTTTTGTGAAGTTCATATCCTACACCATGATTCTTAACCTGATAATCGTTTATGACCACCTTGTTCTAAAACTCGTGCGTTGACTTCCCCATTGCGGTGAAGATACTTCTCTGATGAAACTCGCCTCGAGAGTCATTCGATTTGTTTGGAACGTTCGCTGTGTATCTTTGTGTGTTTTCTTTTATTCGTAGAAGAGAATAATGATGGTATTTATGTTGGGAGCTGAATCGTGTCATGATGAAGAGTGAGATATTCCTCGAAATTCTTTTTATTCGTATGATCTTCTATGAGTGTTGTGATGCCAATTGTATTGGTTACCTTCCCGACTATTCCTTTGGAATCGATCAATCGTGTCTTTCATAAATACTGGGACAAATTGTGATGGTATGACATTTTAGTATATTCAGAGACGAAAGAGAAACACGAGTATCATCTTCGTATTGTGTTGACATTCTACGTTCGAAGAAGCCTCTATAACATTCTCGAAGAGTAACTTTTGTTGGAGGAAGCTTGAGAGGACGATTTTGAAAAGCTGGAAGGAGATTTGTTTAACTCAAGGAGGAAGACATGAAGAAGCTTAGGAGGAAGACGACCGAAGATCATCTATGCTAGAAGATGAAAGGAAGTAGTTTTGAAGTGAAACACATGGTTCTATCAACTCTATTCATCTTAGTTGTACTAATATGAATAGAGACTTGAAGCAGGAGCTGGACAAGATGGTATGAAGACGGTGGTTACTACATCGGTGATTTCCACACAAAGGATGAAGGACAACACGAGCAGAGCTGCAGTGGAGCATTGACTAGGATGACTTGCTTGGAAGATCGGCAGAGATTTCCTTCGGCAGAAGATTATTCAAGCTACATGACGTACCTGCAATGATCGTGACAAGAAATCAAATTCTGGTTCACACTGCCGGAAGAGGTATAGAAGAACTAGACATCTTGGCATTGGAGGAAGTTTTGGTTTGCTATACGCTAGATCTTGAGTTCATTCCTATCCATACGATTATTCTATTCCTTCGGTTATACCTTTGATATGTTTTGATACTCTGATTCATGATTTGGAACGTCGATGTGATTATGTTACCCACATCTTGACAAGATTCTGGATACGTTTGATGATTTGTTTAGTACTCCTTCATTTATTGGCAAGTTCCTTTATTCGTTCGGACTTCAGTGGGAGCTAATGAAGGTTTATCGTTTAAGTTCTACCGCTATGTTTGCTTTGTAGTTTTATGTGCTTCGTATATCTCCTCATAGAATTTTATCTATCATCTGTCATCTGCTACACACTTGCTTCGCATCCGATTGGATTAGCTTTGTTATGATTATGTTCAACTGGATCGAGTCATGAGAAATTATGTCGTTGTGAAGATTTTTGGAAGAACCTCCCCAAGCGTGAGGATATTTGTAACGACATTTTGTGATTTGCTACGACTCCGTATAACTTTAGTGACTTCAATTTCGCGGACGAAATTTCTTTTTAGAGAGGAAGAATTGTAAAACCCAAAATTTTAAACATCTTAATTACCCAAAATACCCCTCAAATTTAAACTTTTGAAGAGAGATTAAATAATCTAAAACATTTTGTTCTGATTTTAACCTACGTATTTAACTCGTTAATAATTGAACTACAATTCTTGCATCATTTGGAACATTAACCTAATGTATGAAGTATTATTATAACATTATAAACTACATGTTATGACTAATTACCCATGATAATTATATCCTACCCTATAATTAAATCATATCCTTAAGTTACTTCAACAAATTCTATCCTAGTCCTATTATAGCATAACCGAATTTTTCCTAGCCCTTTTCTTTTCTTTTTCTTTTGTCGTGGGTCTACAAGAGATGAGCATGTTTTGATCACCTTCCTATAATAAAGATTCCATGCATTAATATCCCTAACAACCATACACGGTTATACCTTAAATACTACACGCTTTGCCCAATATTCCATATGTTCCATAGGCCGTATATCTTGTTGTCCCTCCCATCTTTTGCATCGAACCACAACCAAAAACACAAACTCCAAAACGTCATTCTAAACCAGAAAATAATACACCATTCGTCCCTTGTTTTGGCTGACAAGAAAAGAAGGAGAAGAAACTAGGTTCGGAGTACAAGTCGTTGCCGTTTTCCTGGACTATACGAACCTTAGTCTTGGTTTTCATTCATATCTTTGTTCTCTAGGCGACATCAGTTTTTCTCCTCTTTGCTCTCCTTGGTTCGAGTTATGCATCATAAAACAATACAAACGGCGGCTTTCTTTTTCTCTCAAACTCATAAGGAACAATGGTGATAACTGGTGGTAAGCATGGTGTGGTGACCGTGGTGCCAAGGTGTGGTGATCGTTGGCGTTTAGTTGGTTGGCATGATCGTGTGACTTTGATTCGGAAGGCTTGGTTTTGGTTCCAAAGGTTTCGGTTTTGTATGATCTCGTTTCGTTCATAATATCCGACCTAAAAGGTATCACTTTCATCTCCTTTGTTTTGCTACTCACTCGTCACTCGCTAAATGATATTGTCAGAACCATAAACTATGTTATACGATTGAGAGCCAAGTTTGTTTCGTTAAAACCGTAAATGAATAACCTTATATATAACCGCCACATGAATTCATGAAGTATGGAACATATACGTGTCGATCTCTGTTCATGTTTTTGCTATTCGAATATGTTGACGTTACGTCTTTAACCTGGTTATTGGAACGCTTATATGATCTCTATTATTCAACTAGTAATCTGAAAATATTAAACGCAAGAAACAATAGAGAACATGCATGAAAATATACTGTATAATAGATCGATAGGTACACATGTGTTCTTCTTCTTTTTGGTGTTAATCAGGAAAATGAATGAAACTTTTTTTTTAGTCATGAAATGATAAAATATGTATTCATGGTAAGCATGGGTCGAATAATTATATGGTCACTAGTTATATTTCATGCATGTTAAGTTTAGTTTAAAAGATTAAGGTTGTGGTTTGATCTAGTTTGCGTTTCGTCTCGCTTTTGAGTCTTTGTATTGATATGTGAAGCGTGTGTACACCTGCATGCATATTACTTGTGGTGTATTGTTGTCGCGGTCTAAAATGATATCGAGAATACGTTTATATAATTATGAACGACGGGGTCAAAAATTATCCTTTTTATATAAAATTATATTATAAACCTTAAAATAATTTATCTGACATTTTTAATATTAAATTTTGATCATTTATATTTATGACCCTAAACTTTATTAAATTGACACATTTAACCCTAAACTATTATATTGGTCATTTTAACCTAAAATATTATTAATTGTCCATTATAATCTTAAAGTATTAAATTACAATTTCGGGAACTTATTAAATATTGAAAATTGCTAGTTCGAGAAACCTACTAACTCAAGAAATTACTAAATGTGGAAACATACCAATTCGGGAAATTTGCTAAAAATGGAAAGCCGACTAAAACAAGTAATCTGATTTAAAACAGGTTATTAATAATTAGCCGATCATTAATTCGTGTAGATTCGCTGAAGAAGGATGTGACCTCCTATTCTTGTGTTATGATTTCGTTGGCGGTTAAGGTACAGATATTCTACCCTTTCTCAGTAAGGGTTCTGATCTCATGACTTTCCGATCCTTTGACTTTGCTTCATTTTGCTATGATATGATTCAGTTGATATAAGCCTTTGCTATGACCCCTTTTGATATGATTCGTTTGATATTATCCTTTGATTGGATTTTGTTTGCTATCCATTCTGTTATGATGATCTGATTACTATCTCACTGATATGAGATTCTGTTGAGATATTCTGATTGATATGCTATGATTGCTTTGTTTATGGATAGCTCTGTTCTGATATGTATGATTCTTATGCCCGAGTTTTTAGTCTACTCATGGAGGTACCATGGGCGTGTCATCGAGGCACCGGTGGCATGACACTATCTGGGGCGGTGTGATTAGTCCCCGGCGTTCCCTTCTGTTATGATATGATATGATATATGTGATCACTTATGGCCATTCTGTTATATATATGCATAGTCTTGTACTTGTATATGTATTCTGTTTCAGGGAGCGTATGGATGCATCCTAGGTATATGTTTGATGTGATATGATATGATATGACTTAGTGACTGGCTGTACGTGCCTTGTACCCCTTTCACTTCTGGTACTTAGAGGTCTCCCCTCTCCGTACACTTATGATTTGACGGATATGTGATTATGTGATTTGAGATCTATTCGAGTGTCTCGGGTAGGTCGGCTCGTGGCTTTCCTATGTTCTTTGTGTCTATTCGAGTGTCTCGGGTAGACAAGCCTTTGTTCTAGCTGCTCATGTGATTCTGGTTACTATATGATTCATATTATCACTTGATTCATCATATTTCATTATTCATTTGACTTATGATATTTGTTCAATTATCGTTGATCTCTTATACACTTGACAGATGATATTCATTTCAGCAGGAGTTTATGATTTCCTTTTCCTATGCTTATTTACTTTTTGATTATCCATTTGTTTTGCTATATATCTGTTCACTGGGCTTTTTAAGCTCAGCCGCATTTCTTTTCCTGCGGCAGGTTTTAGGTTGGAAGCTGGGATGAGTGAAGAGTGCATAGGAGCTTTTAGTGGACTACCTTGAGTATTAGAAGCCCATTTGCATCATGATTAGACTTCGATTGGATTTAGTTTGGATTTGTATTACATACTGTATAGAGTTAGCATTTCATTTGTTTCCTTAGAATACCTTTGTAATTGTTATGTTTATAAGTCTTCCGCTTGCGTTGTATGCTTTGTATGCTTTGATATGTCACCATACTGTAGCGCTCCGAACCCATGTCGGGTTGGGGTGTTACACTTATTCTCTACGTTGGACCACGCGCTTCATCAGGCAGGTATATGGATTTGCGGGGTGTGTTTTTGCACCCACACATTCAGTAAAAATTGCAGACATGCTTTGGGTGACGTGGTTCTCGCACCTAGTTTTGACGAACTGGCAATCCATGGTATCCCTATGCCTCTTAGACCAGCCCTGAATAATGTCGAGGATAGTATGGAAGGTGAGTCGGTCGGTAATCTCGCTGGGGACAAGATTGTTGAGGGGCTGGTTCTGGGATGCCCCCTCCTGGTGGTGAGTCCAGTTTTGACATCAACCTTCTTGATCGTGTTTTTTCAAAGAAGATATGCACGGTTAAGTGTATCCCCCCTAGGGCGCGGCTCGGATTTGCTAAGATCTTTTATGGGGCGTTGGATAAGGTACTTGCGCGCCCTGGAGACCTATCTGCTTGGGTGCAACTCCTCATTCTACCATCCTGTGTGTTGTCCACTTTTGTGCCAACTAACAGAGCTCAACGAAGATCCGGTGAGAGAGAGAGAGACACCAGTTTGATAGTATTACTAGGGCCATCCTCAGATGGAAGGTTCCCGTCGATAGGCTTGGTTTGGTTATGGAGCGGTTGGCCGTTATGCCTCCATCTATCAATAGGGAGATGAAACTGAAGGACCCAGGTGGGGTCAATGTGGGTCAATGCAAGCGCAAACTTGGGGACGGGCACTTCACTGCTGCCATTAAGGTGCTCACATCTTCGGGCATCGCCCCACCTACACCCGACACTCTGCATGAGCTCGAGGCTAAACACCCTCATGCACCCCTACCCACTCTGCCATATTTTCCCCTTGAGGAGGGGGCCCTTTTCGTACATACGGACTTGGTGCTTAACAGGATTCGCAGTTTCCCCAAGGGGACGTCGTGTGGACGTGATGGGCTCCGGGCACAACATTTGATGGATATCCTGGGCGGGGCGGCTACCGCCATCGCTGACGACTTGCTTGGGTCTATCACTGGTATTGTTAATTTGTTCCTCAGCGGTAAGTGCCCCGTCCAACTAGGTGAATATATTGCTAGTGTCCCCTTGACCCCCTTAGTCAAGCCCGGTGGAGGTTTACGGCCTATTGCTGTTGGTACGGTTTGGAGAAGGCTTGTGTCCAAGGTTGCTTCCTCGTCGGTTGGTAACTCCATGAATTCTTATCTACAGGATTTCCAATTCGGGGTTGGAGTTCCGGGGGGTGTAAGGCCGTCCTCCATTCTGTGAACAGGCTTATTGAGTCGAAAGGGGATGAAGTTGGACACTCTATGCTCTTGGTGGACTTTAAGAATGCTTTCAATCTGGTCGAGAGGAGTGTCTTACTACATGAAACTAGAGCGCGATGCCCGTCCATTGCTCCGTGGGTTGAGTTTTGTTATGCACGCCGGGCCAGGCTTGGTACCCTTTGGGCCCTTTATTGTTTGCCCAGGGGGTCCAACAGGGGGATCCACTGGGCCCTTTATTGTTTGCCCTAGCTTTGCACCCTTTGGTTCATACCATTAATCACTCTTGTGAACTTGCCCTTCAGGCTTGGTACCTTGATGATGGCACTATTGTTGGAGATACTCTCATGGTCGCTAAGGCGTTGGACATCATCAGGACGGAGGGCCCCGCTCGTGGTTTATTATTGAATGTTGATAAGACTGAACTCTTTTGGCCTGTGGAGGATCCTAGGAGTAGAGCGGATGGTGTGTTCCCTACGAATATCGCTCGTCCACTCCATGGCGTCAAACTTCTAGGGGGTTCTGTCAGCTTGGATGACAGTTTCTGTCGAGACTTGGCTTCCAAAAGAGTCTCTAAAACCATATCTTTAATGGAGGCCATTAGTAAGCTTAATGATCCTCAATGCGAACTGCTCCTCTTGCGTTATTGCGCCAGAGTGTCAAAATTATCTTACGCTTTGAGAACATGTTCCCCCTTGTACTTACCTGAGGCCCAAGCTCTATTCGATCAGACATTACGTGACTCCTTGGAAAAGATTGTTACTACCTCAGGGCCGGGTTTTGGCGATTGGCAGTGGCGCCTTGCCACTCTCCCAATAAAGCTCGGTGGTCTCGGTATCCTCTCAGCGGGAGATATCATACAATACGCCTTTCTTGCTTCTCGGATGCAAATGTGTGACTTACAGGAGAAGATACTCACCAAAACCGGCATTGTTTCACATGGTCCTTCATTTCAGCATGCCTTGGATAAATTCAATGCTACTTGCAACACCGACTTTCTCACTGCCACCGGGGGCGCTCCTGCCCCCAAATGAGGAAACATTGGCAAAGTGTTATTTCGGTGTCATTGAGAAAGACCTTGTTTCCAAGTACTCACTAAGTCCAAGGCAGGTGGCTATACTTAGTAGCATCCGCGCCCCACATGCACAGGACTTCATTTTCGCCATCCCCATCAACGGTCTAGGACAAAGGATGAATCCTCGCCAATTTCGATCGGTGCTATGCTACAGGCTCGCAGTTCCTATGTTTTCTGAAGGCAGCTTATGCCCGAGTTGCAATGTACACCGTATGGGCCAATGGGGGGGATCATGCGGTCCACTGCGCTAGCAAAGTGGGCGTTAAGTTCAGGCATAATTTGGTGCGTGATATCCTTGTTGATATATGCTCCAAAGCCGAGATTATGGTGCGTAAAGAGGTTCCAATGGGATTTCTTTCAGAAGAAGGGAGAGAGTTACGTCCTGCAGATGTGCTATTGTTTAACTGGTTCCAAGGTAAGGACGCATGTCTGGATGTGACTGGGGTCTCTCCGTTTGCTGGGTCTGGGGTGACGTCATGGGCTCCTGGGGCTGTTTTGAGTAATGTTGTGGAAAAGAAAAGGAAAAAGTATGCGTCCAAGTGTGCAGACAATGGATACAAGTTCGTCCCTTTCGCCTTTTCTACGTTTGGAGAACTTGATGTGGAAGCTTTGAATACACTGTCGCGTGTCGGGACCATTGCCAACAGCCACTCTAACAACGTTAAAAGCGGTGCATTTATTTTTCATCGAGTTAGTTTCTGTATTCAAAAAGGAGTGGGAGCACAGATTGTGTCTAGACTCCCCTCCAATTTCTTGTAATTTTCCGTGTTTTCAATGAAAAATAATAATAATAATAATAATAAAAATAAAATAATAATAATAATAATAATAATAATAATAATAATAATAATAATAATAATAATAATAATAATAATAAATAAATAAATAAATAAATAAATAAATAAATAAGAAAACAACTAACTAACTAATAAACTAACGGTAAATTATTCACACTCACCTACTACAAGTATGTTTGGCAAAATGGGGGGAGCTAGAGCTGGCTGAAGCTAGAGCTTATATTGTAAGTGGAAGCTGGAGCTTATAATTTTATAAAGCTATTTGGCAAATTAGTTGGAGTTAAAGCTTATTAACGTAAAATCTCATAAAAATACATCACATTATTTTCAAATATATTTCCAGCTTTTGTGTGATAATCCACCATATTTTGAAGGGTGTTTTAGTAATTTGACTAACTATAAGCCCCCATAAGCCCATTTCAACTAGCTTACACGTTAAATGCTCTTGAAAGCTCATTGCCGGTTGAAGCTATTGGGGCAGTCGATACCAAATTGGAATATGGTAAATTTGTGTGGATGCATGTGGATTCTAAGATTCTAAATGGAGTACTCTATCATCCGCCGCAAATATGGGATTATAAATATCAAAATTAGCCACTAGTTATTGTGACATGTAAATGAATATACAAGATTGTACATATACGAACAACTCATGTTATTACTCTTTATGAGTTTATGAAAATAAATATGCTAGATTGTAGTTATAATAACGACTCATGTAATTCGTATTTGAGTAAGTCCAAAATACATCCTTGTGGTTCATCCATTGTCCCGCTTTACATCCCTGTTTTTTTTTTATTTATTATTATTATTATTTTTTTTTTGGCACACAAACATCCTACGTCAATAAAGTTAGCCACCATACATCCCTCCGTTAGTAAAATCAGTCAATGAGGACTGACGGTGCAAATTATTCTCTGTTATTTCCTAACGCAAGCGAAAATATTTGCATCGTTAGTCCTCCGTTATCACCACCATACATCTCCTAATCGATTTACATTTTCGTCCATTTTTATATGTTTTCATCCGTTTTTCTCACTTTTTTTTATCTGTTTTCATACATTTTGTATCAATTTTCGTCCATTTTTATAAGTTTTCATCCGTTTTTCTTACATTTTTATCCGTTTTCGTCCATTTTGATACGTTTTTGTTTGGTTTTCTTACGCTTTTATTTGTTTTTATTCATTTTCATATGTTTTCATCCATTTTTATATGTTTTCGTCTTCTTTTATATATTTTCTTACGTTTTTATCTTTATTCGTCCGTTTTTACGGATGGAAACGGATAAAAACGTATAAAACAGATGAAAAAGGATAAAAACGTTTGAAAATGCTAGAAAATAGACAAAACATATAAAAACGGGCGAAAACATATAAAAACGGGCGAAAACATAGAAAAACGGATGAGAACGTATAAAACTGATGAAAACAGATAAAAATATAAGAAAAATGAATGAACCGTATAAAAATTGTCAAAAACAGATTAAAACGTAAGAAAAACGAACACAAACGTATAAAACGTTCGAAAACGGGTAAAAATGAATGAAAACGTATAAAAACGTATGAAAATTTGAAAAAACGGACGAAAAAGATATAAAAATGTGAGAAAAACGGACGAAAACGTATAAAAACAGACGAAAACGTAAATCGGTTAGGAGATATATGATGGTGACAACCGAGGACTAAAGATGCAAATATGTTCGGTTGCGTTAGGAGATAACGGAGAATAATTTGCACCGTTAGTCTTCATTGACAGATTTTACTAACAGCGGGGATGTATGGTGGCTAACTTTACTACCGAAGGGATGTTTGTGTGCCAAAAAAAACCAGGGGGGTGTAAAGTGGGACAATGAATAAACTACAAGGATGTATTTGGACTTTACTCTTCATATTTAAAGTTTAAAAAAGAATATCCGGAAAACATTTTCGTAAACTTTATCTTTTAACATTGTCAAAGGTCATTATGTGCTATTAAACACGCATATCTTATATAACATGATATTAATATTTAAATTTAAATAAGAATATCAATTTCAACACCATGTCAGTTATGCAACATGTACTTCGGACTTTACTCTTCCTATTTAAAGTTTAAAAAAAATATCCGGAAAACATTTTCTTAAACTTTATCTTTTAACTTTGTCAAAGGTCATTATGTGCTATTAAACACGCATATTTTATACAACATGATATTATTATTTAAATTTAAACAACAATATCAATTTCAACACCATGTCAGTTAAATAAAGTCAAATATTTCATCCAACAAAATTTTATACAAAATATTAATCGATATTAATACGAAATGAAAAAGTTTATATAAAATCAAGGGCATGTTTGCCCAACGGTATGTGAGTGCCCATCAACCTAAGAGTTGTGGGTTCGAGTCTCGTTGGAGACATGTGAGACAGGTGGTGTCGGTTGTAAAAATTTACTATTCTAAAATAAAATAAAATAAAATAAAATAAAAGTTATGTATTAATCGTTAGTTGTACTTATATCACAATTAAAAGAAATATTAAATACACTCAAATTCTTATAAGTTCAAATATTAAAGTAAATCAAATAAAATTGATTCATGTATAAACCATATGCATGCACATTGCTTATAAGTTATAACTAGTAATATACCAAAACAACTGGAATAGGATAATTGGAAGAATGATTGATATTTTAAAGCTACCTAATTATTACTAAACCAATATGTTTAACACATAACTGTATATTCCATTTAATGCCTATCAATTCTCATCCCATAAATACCAACCTAAATTTCAATCTCCAATAATATAGAAAGAACAAGTTCAATCTAGAACATAATTTTCGAGAGTACTCTAGTGGCTATTTGCTATTCAGAAAATAAGCAAGTTAATGTTGAATTTGCTTATGCTGGTCGCCATTTCCATAAAGTTTCATAGCACATCGGCTACCGAAATCTACATTGGGGTTTCAGTTGGCATGATGTCATATGATGTGACAAAGTGACACATGTCACTCCCACAATCCTCCTACCCTTCTCATAATATCCCATCTCTCTCTCTCTCTCTCTCTCTCTCTCTCTCTATATATATATATATATATATATATATATATATATATGTGTGTGTGTGTGTGTGTGTGTGTGTGTGTGTGTGTGTGTATGTGTGATGCGTGGGAATCGCAACAGGTTTTACCTCTCGAGGGATCTCGAGAAGCTTACAACCCCCACCAGGCAGTGTACCTGATCGTCGTAGTATAGTATAGTGACAAGTACCGGAGGATTAATCGTTCAGCTTAGGAATAGTGTCGCTAGGATTAGAAAGCCTAAATACTAGTTCTAAAGGTGAGGGATGATTATTTTTGTGTTTTTATATTTTATGGAAAGCAAATTAAAATCTCGGGTTTGAAGGATTGGGGCGGAATTAGTTGCTATTCAACTAACCCAATACTAAGATGCAATCAAAATAAAATACTAGAAATGAAAATAAACTAATTTATACTAAGGTTGTGAGCAGTAATTGGAGAAAAATGTGTTTACTTAGATTTCACTACTCCCTAGATATCTTTTACACGTTAATTACTTGTTATAATTGTATGGATGACGGATCGTATTCCTTAATACCATTCATGGGGTGGCACACATAACTCCCCAATTCTATGAGCTCTTATCTCCTCCTACACCATGCCCAGCACAACTATAGGGATTGTAAACAGTGGCTCATGCATTAAATACAACCAATAAAGACCTAGTGCGCATTGGTTCATGTTTCTTAAGACGTTCAAGCATGTTACCAATTGGAGATCTGCCAGTTTTCTTAAGCCTAACATATAAATCATTCATCCAAGACAAGAATAAACAAGTAATCAACACATAATCAATATCTAGGTTTCATTAGATCTAAGCAAACACAAGATAGATCTAGCCTAGCATGATAGAATTAAGACAAGAACAAGATATAGACAACCAACACATAGACATATTGATTGAATTAGAAGAACACTTATCTTGATTAATCATGCAAGGTATCAAGGGGTTGGAACCCTTGAAAAACCTGTAAAGTTACACCAAAATCGTACTTAGGGTTTCTCCCAAAACTTCTCTCTTTAAATGTGAGAAACTAGAAAACTATATATAGGAAAAGGGGTCTGACGGCGTCAAGACCAATTAGGTGACGCCGTCACCTCGCCGCCAAAACAATCCTCGGACTGCCTAGATCTACATTTGACGCCGTCAAGAACAATTCATTTCCAGGCCGTCATGACTTTTACTCTTGACGCCCTACCTTCATGACGCCGTCAAAACTCTTCTGGATCGTCATGGAATTTTACTCTTGATGCTGTCATCGAACTACTCTTGACGCCGTCATGCACTGTTCCCAGCATGGAAAATTAAGACTTTGGCGTTTTCTTCACTTTTATGCTCCAAAAACGTCCGAATTGCTTCCTTTTCCATATTTCACTCCCAAAGTACCTAAAATCACAAAAGGAACGATTTAGGGCAATATTTGATCAAATAAATTCGGATTCGGGCTTAAATGACCCCCTAAAAACGGATCATTTTTCGCCTCATCAATATATATATATATATATATATATATATATATATATATATATATATATATATATATATATATATATATATATATATATATATAATCTTTAACCTCTCAACGGGAGAGCATGTGGTTGCACAAGTGACAAAAGATGCATTTAACATGTGTGATGAAACAATTCCTATCCAACTTTACACGAGTAGTCCCCCTATAGTTCCCATCATCTCTACATCAGAGCATGTTGGGAATTATACTAACAGTTACCACTGATGAGCATGGAGATTACAACTGCTGAAGAATGCACTAGTAGTGGAAACACATTACCACTACTTGTACATATCATTGCCACTGCTGTAGGATAATTGTTACGAAACGTGTATTTAGATAAGTATAGAAAAGATCTTGTGTATATTCTATTATTCTGTGCTTATACTTATCTTGTAAAGGACTCCTTGTGTCCTATAAAAGGAGGTGCTAGGTTTAGGTTTATGCACGTATCAATTTAGAGAGATTCAAGGTGTAACCCTAGTGATATTCTAGATCACTCGTATTATTATCATTAATAATATTGGAGCTAATAGTTTGGTTAAACATTCTGTGTTCATACAACTGTGTTCATTCATATACAACTCACAATCTAACTTACATACAAACCTTCTAAGTATTAATAAGTATATTCCGTATACTTGTTAGTATCATTCAAAGTATCATTATAACACAAAGTCGTATGTTTAGATCCATCAAGTGGTATCAGAGACAGGTTTCTGATACTTTGAGTTAGAAGATTCGAAGTTTACTCATTCTCACAAGATTCAATGGAGATGGAGAACAGTCAGTCCAACATTGCTGCTAAGCTTCCTAAGCTTAAACTGAATGATTATGAGATGTGGAGGATAATGATTGAACAGTTCTTTTTGGTGCAAGACTATGCACTTTGGGAAATCATTATGTAAGGAGACTCTTTCAAGCCAAGTACTTCCACAGAAACTATTGATGGCAAGGAAGTACAGAAGGTGAATACAGGTCCAGTTACATCTGATGAGAGACTCCAGAAGAAGAATGAGCTGAAAGCTAGAAGTTTATTGCTTATGACCCTTCCTAGGGATCAGATCTTAGCTTTCAGTAAGTACAAGACTTCTAAGACCTTATTTGAAGAGATCTGCAATGTTTTTTGTGGTAATGATTCTACCAAGAAGACACAAAAGACCTTGTTGAAACAAACCTACGAAAATTTTTGTTCAACAAGTAATGAATCCATTGACAGCATCTTCACTAGGCTTCAAAAGATTGTAACATAACTCACGGTGTTTGGAATTAAGGTAGAAAGGGAAGACCTAAATTTGAAGTTTCTAAGAAGTCTATCTCCTGAGTTTCATACCAATGTTGCAGTTTGGGAAGACAAGCCTGAATTAGAAAATATGAAGCTCAATGATCAGTACAATAACTTTAAAGTTATTGAACAAAGGTTGAAGAAGGATGGTAAGCTAAGTACAAGTTCAGAGAACTTAGCTCTTATCTCATCATCTGTAGTTGATGATTCTGATGCTGATAGTGATGATGAAGAGGATGCTGCTCACATTCTTGTTTCCACTGGCAGTGGAAATGTTACCACTGCTAGTTCTAAAAAGCATGTTGCTGGTCTTGGAGATTCAACTTTCTATGCCTATCTCTCAAGACAAGTCAATGGTTCAATTCTGACACATGAAGACTTTGATCAAGTTGATGAAGATGACATGGAAGAGACGGATATAAAATGGCAAGTTGCATTGCTAAGATTAAAGGAAAAGAAATTCTGGAAGAGAACTGGAAGAAAGATCATTATCAATTGTAATGAGACTGCAGGCTTTGGTAAGAAGAAGGTGGAGTGTTACAACTGTCACAAGATGGGACACTTTGCCAGGGAATGCAGGAAGCCAAAGAAGCCATATAATAGGTCTACTTGGTACAAGCAGGACAAGAAGAAGGAGCCTACAGTTGAAGAACCAAAAGTTCTATTGGCCATAGATGATGTGAGCGATGATTGGAGCTATATGGCTGATGAAGAAGAAGCAGCTGAGGAATCTGCAATGATTGCAACTGAACTTGCTCTTATGGCCTTTTCGGACTCTGAGGTACATTCAAATAATGGTTGTTCTAGATCTTGTAAAGCTTTAAAAGAATATGAAAATCTAAAAGAGCAATATGATGAATAGAGGTTAGAGCTAAATCAAACTAGTTATAATCTAGCTAATCATAAAAGAGGTCTTGTTGTTTTAGAAGCACAGATAGAACACTATAGAGCTAATGAATCTAAGTTTAGTGATGATATAGCTGTTTTAAGAAGAGACTTAGATTATAAGATAGCTGGGAATGAGGCTCTTAGAGAAGAGTTAGATAAGATTAAGAAGGCCAATGAAAACATATAGATAACTTGTAATACACTAGATCATCAATCTAAGTGCATTGACAAAATTTGGGAGGCACGGGTTGTTAATAAAGTCAAATCAGGTGTAGGATACAAGTCTGTTCCACCACCCCTAAGAGGTGTTCCATCACCTCCTGGTATTGACTTAACACATACAGGGTTAGAAGAGTTTCAGGAACCAACCATGACCTATGGCCCTAAATTTGTCAAAGAAGTTACTAATGAAAAGGTTAAGGTTGAGGGTGATGCATTTGAAAGTGCTAGTGATTCATCTATTAAAGATGAATGTGTGAAAGTTGAGACTAAAACTAGTGTTCCTGAGGTAGTTAAAGTGGAAGTTAAAAAATGTATTCCTAAAGTTGTTAAGGTTGAAAAAAGAAAAACCTAGGAAACAAGCTAATCATACTAGGCCCACAACTAAATATGCTGAGATGTATAGAAGTAAGTCATCAACTCCTAGGGGCAACAAGAGGAGTTGGAATCATGTAAAATCTCAACAATTTGGTAGTGATTTTGAGTTTAACAACAAACCATGCCACATCTGTGGTAGTTTTGAACACCTTCATGCTTACTGTAACTATCACAAGGGAAGAAGGGAAGTTTTTGGGAATACTAGGGTGAATGAAAACAATGTTCAGAAAAATACTCACCCAAATCCACTAAGTAAAATGATTCCCAGGGCTGTTCTACTAAAATCTGGCATCAAATCTCTTACCACTGCCAGAAAAGTGAACAGAGTTTACCCAAAGTCACCTGTTAAGAGTGCAAAACCCATTACAACTTTTGTTAAATCTGCACAAACAGGGAATAAGACCTTTTATGAAAAGAAGGTTTACTACAACCATAAGTGGGCACCAAAAACAAAAATTTCAATGTCAGCAGTTGCCATTGCTAGACCAAAAGTTTCCACTGGTGGTTATGTAAACAAAAATGGGGTAAAATTGGGAAATGCTGTGAAGGCCTCAGCACGTTGGGGGTGGAAACCTAAAGGAACTAACACCTCAGTAAATCCCAATGGTGTATCAATGACCTTTGACAGATATAACTATATTGATACACGAGGCAGATCCAAGTCATCTGTGGCTTGGGTCCCCAAAAGGAACTAATTCCTTTATTTTATGTGCAGGGACATTCAAAGCCTAAAGAAGATCAAGGATATTCAGATAGTGGATGTTCAAGGCACATGACTGGCAACAAGTCCTATCTCACAGACTTCAAACCTTTTGATGGGCAATTTGTCAGCTTTGGAGGAGGAATTGGTGGCAAAGTTTCTGGCAAAGGAACAATCAAGGCTGGAAACTTGGATTTTCAGAATGTGTATTATGTGAAAGAACTCAAATACAACTTGTTCAGTGTGTCACAGATGTGTGACAAGAAGCACAAAGTTCTTTTCTTAGAAGATGAATGCTATGTCCTTTCCAAGGATTATAAGTTACCTGATGAAAGTGAGGTTTTACTTAAAATCCCTAGAAATCTTTATAGCATTGATATGAAGAAGATTGTGGCTAATGATGTTGATACTTGCTTAATTACAAAAGCCACTTTGGATGAATCAATGCTATGACACAGAAGACTTGGGCATGTTAACTTTAAGACCATCAACAAGATTGTGAAAGATTGCTTAGTAAGAGGGTTACCAGAGAAGAGATTTCAGAATGACCAAACCTGTGTTGCATGTCTCAAAGGCAAGCAACATAGAGCATCTTACAAGAACAAGGCCTATAACACTATTGCTCATCCTCTCTATATGCTGCATATGGACTTATTTGGTCCTACATCTGTTAGCAGCATAAATTTGAAGAAATATTGTCTTGTTGTAACTGATGACTTCAGCAGATTTACATGGGTTTTCTTTCTAAGAACCAAGGATGAAATTACAGGCATCCTTAAAACATTTATTACTGAAGTTGAAAACCAAGTTGGTAAGAAGGTTAATGTTATCAGGTATGACAATGGGACAGAGTTCAAGAACAGAGTTATGGATGATTTCTGTAGAGAAATGGGTATTAAGAGAGAATTTAGTGTTGCAAGAACCCCTCAGCAAAATGGTGTAGCTGAAAGAAGAAACAGAACACTGATTGAAGCTGCTAGAACCATGTTAGCTGATTCTAAGCTACCAGTGACATTTTGGGCTGAAGAAGTTAACACTGCTTGTTATATTCAGAACAGGGTTTTGGTGGTGAAGATTAAGAACAAGACACCTTATAAATTATTAAGAGGAAGACCCCCTATCCGGATTTCATGAGACCATTTGGATGTCATGTCACAATTCTAAATACCATTGATCATCTGGGCAAATTTGAAGAAAAGTCAGATGAAGGCTTCTTTGTTGGATACTCAATGGCTAGTAAAGCATTTAGAGTGTACCATTTAAGAACAAAGAAGATTGAGGAGAATCTGCATGTTGAGTTTCTTGAAAATAAAGCTAACACTGCAGGTGCAGGTCCTGATTGGTTATTTGACCTCGATACACTCTCAAACACAATGAACTATGTACCTGTTACTTCAGGTACTGGGGATAATAACATTGAAGGTTCAGAAGAATTTCTTGATGAAGATGAACCTACTCAAGATTCTGAGGATGATAAAGATCAAATCATTATGCCAATATGGGACTTTGTAGAAAATGATGGTGTTTCAAAGAAGGAAGATCCAAAACCTTCAACAGCTATTGGAAAAGAAGGTGATGCAGAAGTTGTGAATTTGGAAGCTCAAAATAAGGACATTTCTGAAAGCAGTGGTAATCCACTTCCCACTGCTACACCAGAAGTTTCCACTGATAGTCCAAATGTGGAAAATTCTACTTCTGTTGCTCAGGAAACTATCATAACTGATGTGAAAATATACCTACTGCATATGATGTTTCACATGCTCCTCAAGCCTCAATTCACAAAATACATCCCCTTGACAATGTGATTGGTGAATTACAATCAGGAGTGAAGACCAGAAAATAAATAAAGATGACCAATGATCATGGATTCATTAGTGAAGTATATGAGTCCAAGAAGCATGCAAAGAAGAATGAATGCTTGTTTTTCTGTTTTCTATCACAAGTGGAACCTAAGAATGTGCAAAAAGCACTAGAACAATCAAGCTGGGTGGAGCCTATGCAAGAGGAATTGCTCTAATTCAAGCTTCAAAAGGTTTGGATTCTTTATGATCTACCTGATGGTATGAAGGTTATTGGTACAAAATGGGTATTTAGAAACAAGAAGGATGAAAGAGGCATTGTTATCAGGAATAAAGCTAGACTTGTTGCTCAAGGATACACTCAAGAAGAGGGCATTGACTATGAAGAAGTTTTTGCTCCTGTTGCAAGGATTGAGGCTATTAGAATGTTCCTGGCATATGCATCTTTTAATGGCTTTACTGTTTCTTAAATGGATGTCAAGAGTGTTTTTCTTTATGGAAAGATTGATGAGGAGGTCTATGTTTCACAACCTCCAGGCTTTGAAGATCCTGAACATCCTAATAAAGTTTATAAAGTAGTCAAGGCTCTTTATGGCTTACATCAAGCTCCAAGAAAATGGTATGAAACCCTTGATGCTTATCTATTGAATAATGGGTTTCATAGAGGGAAGATTGATCAGACTTTGTTCATCAAGAAAGACAAAAATGATATCCTGTTGGTTCAAGTTTATGTTGATGATATTATTTTTGGATCCACTAAGCCAGAGATGTGCAAAGAATTTGAGAAGCTGATGAAGGATGAGTTTCAAATGAGTTCTATGGGGGAACTCACTTTCTTTTTGGGACTTCAAGTACAACAAAGACAAGATGGAATCTTTATCAGTCAAGATAAATATGTAGCTGAAATTATCAAAAAGTTCCATTTTACTGATGCCAAGCCTTCAAGCACTCCTGCTGATAAGACTACACATCTTCTCTTGAAGGATGATAGTGGAGAAGAAATGGATGTTCACACTTATAGATCATTGATTGGTTCCTTGATGTATCTTACATCATCTAGACCAGACATTATGTTTGTTGTGTGTGCTTGTGCAAGGTATCAAGTCACTCCAAAGACATCACACTTGACTGCAGTGGAAAAGATTTTCAGATACTTGAAGACATATCCTAATCTAGGATTGTGGTATCCAAGAGAATCTCCTATGGTGGTTACCTACTCAGATAGTGACTATGCTGGTGCAAGTTTGGATAGAAGGTCAACCACAGGAGGATGTCAATTCCTTGGATGTAAGATTGGTGTCATGGCAGTGCAAGAAACAGACTATGGTGGCTACTTCAACCACTGAAGCAGAGTATATAGCTGCTGCAAGTTGTTGTGCTCAGGTCTTATGGCTTCAAAATCAACTTTTAGCTATGGTTAAAATTTCATGAACACCATCATTTTTATTGACAATAGCAGTACCATATGCATAATTAAAAATTGTGTTCAACACACTAAAACTAAACATATTAAAATTAGACATCACTTTATAAGAGATTGTTATGAGAAAAAGCTTATTCAAGTTGTCAAAATTCATACTGATAACAACTATGCTAATTTATTAACAAAAGGACTTGATGTGGGAAGGTTTCAATACTTGGTAACAGGTATTGGAATGCTTAATCCATAAATTTGTTATGTCTAATAACTTTTTAGTGTTGAGGGGAGGTTTTTGGTACTTAACTTGTCATATCTGTTTGTATATGTTTGTCCACTAACTTTAGTGCACCGGATAAAGACAACAGTGGAAATATATATCAAACAGTGGAAATATTTGCTCTCACAGTGGAAACAAGAAAAACAAATGTAACTTTATTCAACATTGGAACCATTCAAGAGTTACATTCCATAGACAGAGAGTACAACAACCAAACACCAAAAACACAGATCCTAACACCCTACACCCTACACCAGCTACTCCATTGGCTTCTTGCCCTTCCCCTTGTAGTCATGCTTTGCCTTCTGAGCACTCTTCCTTTTGTTCTCAAAGGTTGACTGCTTACTTGGGCAAGCAAGACCTAGCACTTGTTTTGGAGGCTTTTGGAGTCTTGCAGACTTCTCTAGGGCAGGCCACTTCATGTTCACCAATGTTGATTCCAGGGCTTGTGTCAGTGCCTGTGGTAACTCCTTGGAGAGGGTGTATGGCTCATCATCATCATATGAAGAACTGGAGTAGAACTCAAGAGATGGAGCAGGAGCAGGGGTAGAAATCTTCTTGTTTGGCTTCATTGTTGTTGAGCTTGAAGCACATGGAGGAAAGTAGTCACCCCATCCTGAAGATTCTTGTAAAGGACTCCTTGTACTAATGCACATGGAACAATCTAATGCACATGGAGGAAAATTAACCCTATTTATACTATTAGGGTTTGTAAAGGACTCCTTGTGTCCTATAAAAGGAGGTCCTAGGTTTAGGTTTATGGATGTATCAATTTAGAGAGCTTCAAGGTGTAACCCTAGTGATATTCTAGATCACTCGTATTATTATCATTAATAATATTGGAGCTAATAGTTTGGTTAAACATTTTGTGTTCATACAACTGTGTTCATTCATATACAATTCACAATCAAACTTACATACAAACCCTTCTAAGTATTAATAAGTATATTCTGCATACTTGTTAGTATCATTCAAAGTATCATTATAACACAAAGTCGTGTATTTAGATCCATCAAGAAGGTCAAGGTTATGAGGTGTGACAATGGGACAGAGTTATGGATGATTTCTACAGAGAGAAGGGTATTAAGAGAGAATTCAATGTTGCAAGAACCCCTCAGCAAAATGGTGTAGCTGAAAGAAGAAACAGAATACTGATTGAAGCTGCTAGAACCATGTTAGCTGATTCTAAGCTACCAGTGACATTTTGGGCTGAAGCAGTTAACACTGCTTGTTATATTCTCTTTTCTCACAAAAACTATGGCAAGACTAAATTTTGCAGATGAGCACAACCAAGTGCCCTACTTGCAGAATTCAAACGAAAAGAGTGGCCCTGTTTTTCATCAGATTGTAGACTTTCTCAATACCACCCATATTAGGTATGCTTTAACTTTAAATCCCACAATCTATGTCTCTCAAATCAAACAGTTCTGGAACTCTGTGGAGTCCATAACCATTGAACAAGGAGACACACATGAATCTGTGGAAACTCCTAGAGCCACAGTGGATGGGGTAACTATTGATGTTACTGAATCATCCTTGAGGAGAATTCTCCAATTGGATGATCTCAATGGTATCATCACATTACCCAATTCAGATATTCATAAACATCTTTCATCAATGGGGTATGATACATCTGATAAAAAGGTTACTTTCAGAAAAGGATGTCTTTGTCCCCATTGGAGGTTTTTAATTCATATTCTTTTACATTGTCTAAGTCCTAAGAAAACCTCTTATGAACAATTCAGTTCAACAATGGCTTACCCTTTGGTTTGCTTAGCCACATATAGGACTTTCAATTTTTCAAAGTTTATTTTTAATAGTTTGAAAGACAATGTAAAGAGTTCATATAAATTTTGATGTATCCAAGGTTTGTGCAAGCAGTGCCAAATGAATTTCCACTGCAAACCCACCAAAGAGTTTATAAAACCCCCTGTCTCAAGCCAAAAGTTTTTCAAAATATGAATAAGGCTTTAGATGGATGGAATGGGGAAGTTAAACCACTTTTTCCTGAAATGCTTTCAAAGATTTCACAGGTACAAGGTGAAGATGCAACAATCCCAGTTATATCCCAACACACACCCACCATCACAGTTCCACCTATCCAATACACCCCTGCCGTTACTCACACTTATGAGAGGAGGCAAAAACAGCCACCTCCTCCCATCACAACATTGCATGATTATGAGCCTTTTGGTTTAGGAACAAGCAGTGGTGGTTCTAGGCTTCAATCTAGTCCAACTAGAGAAGAGTCTGAACCAATTCCCTATGATTCACCTCTCCCAACAGGTCACACAGTTGGAAGTGTTGAGGGTAGAGAGCAACCTACTGAATTGATGGAACTTTGTACCAAATTAGTCAAGCAGGTTCAGCTCTGGAGAAAGATCTGGCACAAACAAAGAAACAACGTGCCACAGAGCTTGCAAATTTGAAGGCTGAGATTCAGACCTTGCAGGAAGAAGTAAAGTGGTTAAAGAAGCAAAGATATGCCACACTTGTGTTCTCATCCCCATCTACTCCTCATGATGATGATTCTGCTGCATCAGATGATGATTTAGGTGATTCTTCCAAACAGGGGAGGAAAACTGATGCTACACTTAAGGGGAGGAAGCTGGATTTTGATATTGATATGCATTTTGATGATCAGGATGATGAACAAGAAAGGAATGATGAAGCAGTGGAAACTCAAGAAGAAGCAGTGGACACTGTTGATATTGAATTTGAAAGAAAAAGCAGGAAAAAGGGAAAGTTCATGTTTTTGAAGAATCAACTGAGCAACCAAGAAAGATCTCCAAAAGAGAACAAGCTCAGATTGATATGGATTATGAATTGGCAAGAAAGAGTGAAGAAGAGGATGTTGCAAGATTCATGGAAAAACAAAGACTTCAAAAACAGATGGAACCAGAAGAAAATATTGTTCCAATTCCAAACACTGAAGAAGAAGCTTATGAGTACACTAATGAGGAGATTGAGCAAATGATTGTTTCTGATCCAGTGATAAAGAAGAAAGCTATTGAGCTTGTTGCTGATGCAAGCCTAACAGCTGAACAAAGATCAGCTCAACTAGCTGATTTCATAAATATGAAGAACAATCAGGCATTTGATTCCATGGTGGATACTTTAAAGAAGAATCAGAAGAAGCCAAGAAAACCATCTCAGGCTCAAGTAAATCATGGAATGAAGAAGTACTTATGCCATGTTAGTGGATGGAAAATGAATCAGCTTAAATGAAAGTCTTATGAAGAAATCCAAAGATTATACTATCAAGAATAGAGAAGAGACAAGGATTTTCTTCCTATGCACTCAGAAGCAGAGGAACAGAGGTACAAAAGACCTGGAATAAACATTGAACCTAAAGATGTTAAAAGATCCAAGACTCAAGAGTCATCTCAAGCTGTTAAGGAAGATGAGAAATTAATTGAAGAACAGTTCTCAAATATGATCTCTATTGAAATTGATGTATTGAATGTAGAGCCTTTACAATCAAAGCATCCAGTTGTAGGTTAAGAGTTGTTTTCTGGTAACTTTGGAGATGCATGGAAAATTCTCAGAATTGGTGGCATAACAAGTATCTGCAGAGATTTTGAAGATCTTGTTAGATCATGTGATAGGGAAGACTTGGATACTCTATGGAGAATAGTTCAAGAACAATTCAAGAAGGATGAACTTGTTGATGTCAAAGCCAAAGAGTTATGGGCAATTCAGAAGACTTTATGAACCTGATGCATCTGATAGATATTGGAGATTTGAAGCAGACAATTTAACTACATTATGGAAGTTCTGTGCATCATGTGTCTACTAAAGCTGGTGTTGATGTGTTTATGCTAGCTGAGAAAGAATATCCATTAAGAGCAGGTATTCTTACAGTTATGATCTGTGAAGTTGAGATGCTGGGAAAGGAATGAAGTCATAGAAGATCTGCTGCAAAGAATATATGATCAGAGTGTCAGAGCTGATAAAGAGTTAAGGAGAAGGAGATAAGTGTTTGGAAGAATCCCGTTGATTGATGCTAAACAGTCAATCTAAATTGACCAGGTGATGGTCAACCAAGTCAAACTTCCTAGAGTCAATCTCCGCGGAATATAGGGTTTCCCCGGGTTGTTATGTCCCGACGAGGTGTGGATGGTATCAAAAACGGGTTTGTGATCGGGTGAATTGGATGGGAAGTAAGCAGATAATGATTTGGGTTTGTTTACACACCTGGAATGATTAGGAATAACAGTATTAACAATCACGGGAAACAGAAACGTATAAACGTAAACCAAATAAAAATCAGACACGACTGCGTGCTGAGAAAAAGGTGAGTTTTAAGGAAAATAAACTACAGGGGGTAAAAATGAAACTTTTACAAACTTAAAATTAAAAGAAAAGTTAAAATGAAAATGAAATTATTAAAATGATTATTTTAATATTTAAATACTATTTAAAAAGTAAATTAAACCTAATTTAAATAAAACTAAAAATGATAAACACTACAAATTAAACTAAAAACTTGCAAACATAATTTCTAAAACTTAAAATGAACTTGAAGAAAGTACAAAAATTAAAAATAAATATTTTTGACTTTTTATGGATTTTCTATTAATTAAAAACTAATTATCTTAATTAAACTATTTAAACTAATTTAATTTACTAATAATACCTAAATTACTTAGAAAATTATGGAAAAATTCCTAAAATTATTTTATAACATTTAAAAGCTAGGAAAAATATAAAAACTAGGTACTACTTAATAAAAACTAATTATGCTATTTAAAACTTAATTATTAATTAATTATAAATAAAACTAATATTAAATCTAATAAATACTAAATGATAAAATAAAAATCTGAGAAAATTATTAAAATTACTTTAACTTAAAAGGAAATTAATAAAAATATAAAAACACCAAGTACTTAATAAAAATCTAAAAATGAAAATTAAAATTTAAATTACATTAAATAGAAACTATCACTTAAAATTAAATTGTTTTTTCTGGATTTTTCTTTTCGAAAACTATTTTATAACTAAAAATAAGAAACTTTTGTAAAAACAAATTTTTTGGAAATCAAAATTAAGCACTTGAGAGCTCAAAAGCTTTGACAGTTGACTATAGTTGACTTTTTAAGCAAATAAGCTCAAATGAGCTTGAGTGGGACCCACAAAGGTAAATCCTGGTTCCAATGAGTTATTTGGACAAGTATAAGCAAGAATAAGCAATAGGAGACCAAAAATAAGCAAATAAGCACTTAATAAGCAATTGGATTCTTGTTTCAACTCAGAAAATGGGACAGAATGGAGGGTTGATTCCAGGTGGGTCCCAAGGGTTCTCAGGTCAAACAAAAGGTCAAAACTTAAAGCAGGGGGTTGAATGAAACTATTTTTGGCTTGTGGGACCCACTGAGGTGGCCAGAAACCACCACCAAAGGTGGTGGTGTGGCTGATGTCTGCTGGTGCAGCAGGGGAGGGCTCAGCCCTGCAGCTGAGTTTCAAGCTCTGTGGGGCCCAGAGAAAAATTCTTAAAAATGAAACCAAGGGTGGATCTTGAAGATGAAGTGGGAGGCTACTAATCCTAAGAGTTTCAAGGCCTAATTCATAAACTAAATTCTATAAAAATCTTGGAGTTTTTGAAAAAATCTGAAATCAAGCAATTTTGACTTTTGAAGCTTTTGAAGAACTTTGACTTTGATCAATTTATAACAACAAAATCTCACTTAGAAATTTATATTAGACTCATTTGAACTTAATTTTAACAAAGAATACACAGATTTGAGCTAATTTTGAGATTATAACTGTTCAAAATGCAAACGGTCAAGCAGTTAAGGAAATTGGAGATTGATTTTGACTCTTTACCAAACAAGCACTAGTTATAAAGGTTAAAATGAACTAAGACAACCTTACATGAGTTATACAAACAGTAAACAACAACCAAAACTACATTGAGTTCCTTGAACAACTTATGCCAAACACCCCTTTACTTAACTGTTTTGAAGGTTTAAGTGAGTTTATGGCAAAATCAATCAATCCAAACTTACACAGACCATCCTTAAACTAAAATGAGCTAAGATAAACACTAAGCAATCAGAAATGAACAATAATAACAAGGCTAAAGTGAACATGTAATACAAAGTATTATATAAGCTAAAATTGAGAATTGAAATGAGTAGAAGGGCTGCTGAACTCAGGACAATGATATGAAGCTTATTAGAGCTTATTAACAACCCACTAAAACATGCTCAACCCACAATTACCCTTCCTGAATTACCAGAAACCATCATGAACTTTTGTTGACTTAATTTGACTTTTCTTGTTTTTGAGAATCTAATGAACTAAACAAGCTTGAATACTACTGAGCTTATAAAACCTCTATAATGAGCTTATAGAAGCTTTTGGAATATTAAACAACCTCTGCTAATATCTTTAATACACTTTTGAGATTTTTAATAAAGCATAAGCTGAAACAGAACTATAACTAGTGAAATTAAGGACTGAATAGATTCCATGAACACAGAAAACATTAATTTAAAATTGAAAATTACATTTGGAATTTGGAAATTAAGTTAAACGACATTAATACAATAATATTACACCATTTTACACTACTCCTATCACTACTTGCCTCATTCTTCACTTTTTCTTTATTTTTATAGCTCCTGGAGATAATCCTTGACTCTCCCACTTGCATTGGAACCGTTGGATAGCCTTGAATCAATCCCAGCCTTCAAAAACGTTTTTGGCGCCAAAACGTATTTTGGCAGTTAGGGGATTGCTTGTTAGGTTTTGAGAGTAATTAATGCATTTTGGACTCAATTGGAGGCTAGGGGAACATGGTATGGGATTTGATGATGTGGAGGAGGGGGGAATTGAGTGTTGGTTTGGTGTTGCAGGCTGCTAGCAGCCAAGTGGGAAGGGTGGAGGTGGTCAAAGGGTCGTTCGACTGGGTAATATTATCACGGAAGGGAGTGGGCCTGAAGTGGTGGGCTTGGGATTGTTTCTGGATCAGGGGTGGTTTTTGGGTGGATTTGTTTGTTGTTTTGGGCTAGTAAATAAACAATGGATCCGTTTGGTAAGTAGTAAACAAGGACCAAAAATGTAAATTACCAAAAGTTGAGGGACCTGTTATGATACTTTCCAAAATTTATTATAAGGACCCATATTGACAAGTTTGAATATTATAAGGACCAAATTACAATTTTCCAAAATTTGAACCCCGAGGACCAAAATTGTAATTTTCCAAACATGAGGGACCAAAATGTAAATTTCTCCAAACTTTACACCAAGGACTAAAAATGACTTTTGTAACTTCCCAAGGACCCAAAATGATTTTATTTTCAAAAATATCCCACCAGGGACCAAATCTGCCAAAGTTTGAAACTCCAGGGACTAATTTTGTAATTTTCCCAAACTTTTCCAATTTTTCACCAAAGGACAAAATATGACAACTTATGATTTCAAAAGGACCTTTGGTGACTTTTCTTTTAAAATATGTGCTCAGGGACTATTTTTGCCAATTTTTGAAAGTTGGGGACTGAAACTGCCAATATTGCAAACTTTGTACGTTTTTCATCTGTTTTTGCTCATTTTGCATCTAAAACATATAAAACACAATTTTGAAATATTTTGAATATTTTGATGCATTTCTGAGTGTTTTTATATGTTTTGCAGTTCAGATTTGACCAAAAATGATGAGTGTTTGAGCACTCATCAATCCCCCACACTAAAATATTGCTAGTCCCTAGCAATAAACTGTTTTGAAAACTTGATGGATTTTAAACTCTTTACCAAAAGCCATCACTTCTGGAGTAGCCAGATGCAAGAACTGTGGTACACCTGATAACCATGTGATTTTGAGCAAACCACCAGCTGTCAACGGATTTGATTAGTCTTTACCAATAGCCGTTTGCTTCTGGACTAGCCAACTCTTGATGGAATAGTCAACATCTTGGTGAGCTGATTACCAATTATGAATTTTCCACTGCCTTTACCACAAGCCATAATCTTGCGGGTTAGCCAACTCATTCGCTTTTTAGGATATGGCGAGTTGAGGTACCATACAATTTTGGGCAAATTGCAAGCCATAAACGGATTTGATATATCTTTACCAAGAGCCATTTGCTCCTGGATTAGCCAATCCCTTTTGTCGATTAGACAAGGCGGACTGATAACCACAAAAATTTTGAAGCATAAGTGAAAAAATTTTGAAATTTTGGCCAAAACGGGGGTACTAGATAGTAAAATGTGATAAAATTCGCTAGAATACCCCCCATACTTAGACTGAATATTGTCCTCAATATTCAAAGTCCCGGCTATTATGCCGACTCTTTGAACGTAAAAGGGCAACATTACAAGCTAAGCGTGGAAAAACCATTTTGTATTTTCACTTCATTTGTAACCATTGTGTGGGTAACTCCCCCACACTTAGGGTGACAACCCTATAAGCATGCTACTGTTTTTGTTTACCGAGTCGCTAGCTTGACTCGACCCCGAATTCATTTGTCCTTGGGGAAGCATGATGTGGAAGAAATAATCTCAATCTGACTTTCATTCAAGATGTTTGGACAAACATTTGAAGCACGTGAAAGTTCCACGCCGATGAGATAAGTATCCGGCTCAAGATAATGATACATGAAAATGCCGGGGTCAAAGATAGTGTCTTCATTCCCGAAGGAGTGAAGAAGAGAAGAAGTCACCTTATAGGTGAAGAAAAGAAAGAAAACCATGATGAAAATCATGATTTGATCTTCTTCCTCGAGAGCAGGCTCATTAGCCTGAATTTGGATTTCAAGGGTTAAGCTCAAAAACATCCCGGGAGGGAGGGTGGGAATTTGCAAATTCTCATAATTGAGTGCATCTCCCCCCGGGCTATCAAACTCTGGAGGAGTCATGATATGAGTGAGTTCACCGGAGAACTCCTCATGAAGAGAATTATTCACAAGATTCGAATCTGTGAACTCATGTTCCGGAATAGACTCATCACAATCCTCATTCCGAATACCAAAGATTGGATTATTAGAAATCAAAGTGAATTCAGATTCGAATTCAAATAGAGGATTGGTGAGAGTAGTATTGAATGTTTCGGGAACAAAGAGATTAACGTTCTCTATTGGACTGTCGGGATTAGAAGTGAGTGACGGATCATGATATAGGAGACTTTCAATTTCTCCAAGATCAGCTTCAAAGTCGAGGAGACCATCATCACTTTCCAATGAAAGTGGATTGATGTGAGTAAGTTCATCGGCGAACTCCTCAAGAAGAGGATCAGCATCAAACTGTGGGAGTGATGCCTCAATATACTCAATGTCTCCATGAGATGTACAATCATCATTAAAATCTGAGAAGGTCTCAAAATGATCGTTTGAACACTCAAGAGGGGAAGGTAAATCAGACACATAATCCAAAGTTCCCTGTGACTCTCTCGGGATTGGGACAAGGATCTCAACACTAGACTTTATTAATTCGTCCGATTCCTTATTAGGAACAGTGCTAAGATGCTCATCCCCCATGTTCAGAGAGTGAGTGGGAACCTCGGGTGTAATAGCAGTTGTTTGAGATGGAATCTCAACTGCTGGGATATCAACTGATGAACTTGATGAAGTTTTATAAAATTGAAGAATATCAATGGTATCTTCATCATCACTGTCATTAGGGATGAAACGGAACTGAGAGCTAGATCTGGCTGCTTTTTCTTTTGCAATTGATTCCCTAATAGATTTTTCATAGGCATCTTGGGGATTTATTCTAGCAGCCTGCTCTTCAGCTAGCAATTCTTCCATGGATTTTAGATGAGTATGTCTTTGGGCAAAGTCTTTATCTATACCCTTAAGCTCATCAACGATTTTCATCATATTTTGCATTTCTGGAAGAAGTGCTTGATTCATTTGGTACTGTGGAGGTTGGTCATAGTAAGGTATGTCAAAATTGTCACAAGGATATGGATTCCCTGTTTGACAATCTGAGCTGAAGTGTGGACCTCCACAGTAATCACAACAGTAAAACTGTTGAGTCTGGACTGGTGAATCATATGGGTATTGGTCATAGCCAAAGTTCTGATTGTCCCCCGAAAACTATTCATAGACAAACGTGTTTTCGACTTGACACTCAAATCCTTGGTGAGGACCACCACAAAACTCACACAGATATGTCAGTATCTCATGATGTGGTGGCTGGTAGGATGAATCAGATGTATCATGGTAAGGATAGGGAGTTTGGTTATAGACAGACCCATCTCCTGACTCTACCATGCTACAGCCGGGACAATTCCTGCCGTTATGAGGACCACCACACCATTGGCAACCACAATGGTATGGATACGACATAGAAAGAATCAAAGGTTTACAGAGGGGTAGGGATGAAGAATCAAAGATGTAAGAGGGTAAAGGTGATTATTTTTGGATTTTTGAATGAACATTTTGTACAAATGATAAAGAAAATGTTTTTGTGTTTTTTGTGTTCGTTGAAAACTGAGTTTAAAAATGTTTTCGGGAACGGTTTTGTTTTTATATGATAATAATAAGAAAATATGAACAAGGATGGGTAAATATACAATGAGTGTATATCCCGATTCACTAATCAGAAAAACCATTTAGAATAGCGCGCACACCTCCCAGGCAGCGGCGCCAAATTTTGATTGATGCTAAACAGTCAACCTAAATTGATCAGGTGATGGTCAACCAAGTCAAACTGCCTAGAGTCAATCTCCGTGGAATATAGGGTTTCCCCGGGTCGTTATGTCCCGACGAGGTGTGGATGGTATCAAAAACGGGTTTGTGATCGGGTGAATTGGATGGGAAGTAACCAGATAATGATTTGGGTTTGTTTACACTACTAGAATGATTAGGAATAACAGTATTAACAATCACGGGAAACAGAAACGTATAAACGTAAACCAAATAAAAATCAGACACGACTGCGTGCTGAGAAAAAAGTGAGTTTTAAGGGAAATAAACTACAGGAGGTAAAAATGAAACTTTTACAAACTTAAAATTAAAAGAAAAGTCAAAATGAAAATGAAATTATTAAAATGATTATTTTAATATTTAAATACTATTTAATTAATTAAAACTATTTAAAAAGTAAATTAAACCTAATTTAAATAAAACTAAAAATGATAAACACTACAAATTAAACTAAAAACTTGCAAACATAATTTCTAATACTTAAAATGAACTTTAAGAAAGTACAAAAATTAAAAATAAATATTTTTGTCTTTTTATGGATTTTCTATTAATTAAAAACTAATTATCTTAATTAAACTATTTAAACTAATTTAATTTACTAATAATACCTAAATTACTTAGAAAATTATGGAAAAATTCCTAAAAATATTTTATAAGATTTAAAAGCTAGGAAAAATATAAAAACTAGGTACTACTTAATAAAAACTAATTACGCTATTTAAAACTTAATTATTAATTAATTATAAATAAAACTAATATTAAATCTAATAAATACTAAATGATAAAATAAAAATCTGAGAAAATTATTAAAATTACTTTAACTTAAAAGGAAATTAATAAAAATATAAAAACACCAAGTACTTAATAAAAATCTAAAAATGAAAATTAAAATTTAAATTACATTAAATAGAAACTATCACTTAAAATTAAATTGTTTTTTCTGGATTTTTCTTTTCGAAAATTATTTTATAACTAAAAATAAGAAACTTTTGTAAAAACAATTTTTTTGGAAATCAAAATTAAGCACTTGAGAGCTTAAAAGCTTTGACAGTTGACTATAGTTGACTTTTTAAGCAAATAAGCTTAAATGAGCTTGAGTGGGACCCACAAAGGTAAATCCTGGTTCCAATGAGTTATTTGGACAAGTATAAGCAAGAATAAGCAATAGGGGACCACAGAATAAGCAAATAAGCACTTAATAAGCAACTGGATTCTTGTTTCAACTCAGAAAATGGGACAGAATGGAGGGTTGATTCCAAGTGGGTCCCAAGGGTTCTCAGGTCAAACAAAAGCTCAAAACTTAAAGCCTACCAGGGGGGGTTGAATGAAACTATTTTTGGCTTGTGGGACCCACTGAGGTGGCCAGAAACCACCACCAAAGGTGGTGGTGTGGCTGATGTCTGCTGGTGCAGCAGGGGAGGGCTCAGCCCTGCAGCTGAGTTTCAAGCTCTGTGGGGCCCAAAGAAAAATTCTTAAAAATGAAACCAAGGGTGGATCTTGAAGATGAAGTGGGAGGCTACTAATCCTAAGAGTTTCAAGGCCTAATTCATAAAACTAAATTCTATAAAAATCTTGGAGTTTTTGAAAGAATCTGAAATCAAGCAATTTTGACTTTTGAAGCTTTTGAAGAACTTTGACTTTGATCAATTTATAACAACAAAATCTCACTTAGAAATTTATATTAGACTCATTTGAACTTAATTTTAACAAAGAATACACAGATTTGAACTAATTTTGAGATTATAACTGTTCAAAATGCAAACAGTCAAGCAGTTAAGGAAATTGGAGATTGATTTTGACTCTTTACCAAACAAGCACTAGTTATAAAGGTTAAAACGAACTAAGACAACCTTACATGAGTTTTACAAACAGTAAACAACAACCAAAACTACATTGAGTTCCTTGAACAACTTATGCCAAACACCCCTTTACTTAACTATTTTGAAGGTTTTAGTGAGTTTATGGCAAAATCAACCAATCCAAGCTTACACAGACCATCCTTAAACTAAAATAAGCTAAGATAAACACTAAGCAATCAGAAATGAACAATAATAACAAGGCTAAAGTGAACATGTAATACAAAGTATTATATAAGCTAAAATTGAGAATTGAAATGAGTAGAAGGGCTTCTGACCTTAGGACAATGATATGAAGCTTATTAGAGCTTATTAACAACCCACTAAAACATGCTCAACCCACAATTACCCTTCCTGAATTACCAGAAACCATCATGAACTTTTGTTGACTTAATTTGACTTTTCTTGTTTTTGAGAATCTAATGAACTAAACAAGCTTGAATACTACTGAGCTTATAAAACCTCTATAATGAGCTTATAGAAGCTTTTGGAATATTAAACAACCTCTGCTAATATCTTTAATACACTTTTGAGATTTTTAATAAAGCATAAGCTGAAACAGAACTATAACTAGTGAAATTAAGGACTGAATAGATTCCATGAACACAGAAAACATTGAAAACATTAATTTAAAATTGAAAATTACATTTGGAATTTGGAAATTAAGTTAAACGACATTAATACAATAATATTACACCATTTTACACTACTCCTATCACTACTTGCCTCATTCTTCACTTTTTCTTTATTTTTATAGCTCCTGGAGATAATCCTTGACTCTCCCACTTGCATTGGAACCGTTGGATGGCCTTGAATCAATCCCAGCCTTCAAAAACGTTTTTGGCGCCAAAACGTATTTTGGCAGTTAGGGGATTGCTTGTTAGGTTTTGAGAGTAATTAATGCATTTTGGACTCAATTGGAGGCTAGGGGAACATGGTATGGGATTTGATGATGTGGAGGAGGGGGGAATTGAGTGTTGGTTTGGTGTTGCAGGCTGCTAGCAGCCAAGTGGGAAGGGTGGAGGTGGTCAAAGGGTCGTTCGACTGGGTAATATTATCACGGAAGGGAGTGGGCCTGAAGTGGTGGGCTTGGGATTGTTTCTGGATCAGGGGTGGTTTTTGGGTGGATTTGTTTGTTGTTTTGGGCTAGTAAATAAACAATGGATCCGTTTGGTAAGTAGTAAACAACAAGGACCAAAAATGTAAATTACCAAAAGTTGAGGGACCTGTTATGATACTTTCCAAAATTTATTATAAGGACCCATATTGACAAGTTTGAATATTATAAGGACCAAATTACAATTTTCCAAAATTTGAACCCCGAGGACCAAAATTGTAATTTTCCAAACATGAGGGACCAAAATGTAAATTTCTCCAAACTTTACACCAAGGACTAAAAATGACTTTTGTAACTTCCCAAGGATCCAAATGATTTTATTTTCAAAAATATCCCACCAGGGACCAAATCTGCCAAAGTTTGAAACTCCAGGGACTAATTTTGTAATTTTCCAAAACTTTTCCAATTTTTCACCAAAGGACAAAATATGACAACTTATGATTTCAAAAGGACCTTTGGTGACTTTTCTTTTAAAATATGTGCTCAGGGACTATTTTTGCCAATTTTTGAAAGTTGAGGACTGAAACTGCCAATATTGCAAACTTTGTACTTTTTTCATCTGTTTTTGCTCATTTTGCATCTAAAACATATAAAACACAATTTTGAAATATTTTTAGTATTTTGATGCATTTTTGAGTGTTTTTATATGTTTTGCAGTTCAGATTTGACAAAAAATGATGAGTGTTTGAGCACTCATCACCCATCAACCTAGAAACTTGATGATTTGCATAGAAATCATAAGTTTAGGGGAGGATTGTTGGGAATTATACTAACAGTTACCACTGATGAGCATGGAGATTACAACTGTTGAAGAATGCACTAGCAGTGGAAACACAATACCACTGCTTGTACATATCATTACCACTGCTGTAGGATAATTGTTAGGAAACGTGTATTTAGATAAGTATAGAAAAGATCTTGTGTATATTCTATTATTCTATGCTTATACTTATCTTGTAAAGGACTTCTTGTGTCCTATAAAAGGAGGTCCTAGGTTTAGGTTTATGCATGTATCAATTTAGAGAGCTTCAAGGTGTAACCCTAGTGATATTCTAGATCACTCGTATTATTATCATTAATAATATTGGAGCTAATAGTTTGGTTAAACATTATGTGTTCATACAACTGTGTTCATTCATATACAACTCACAATCAAAATTACATACAAACCTTCTAAGTATTAATAAGTATATTCCGCATACTTGTTAGTATCTTTCAAAGTATCATTATAACACAAAGTCGTGTGTTTAGATCCATCAGAGCACTTCTTCATTTGCACCATTATGATCATTGCAAGGAGGGCCAAAGATTTGGTTTTAATGTCCCTACCACTAATTTTGTTTGTTAAGAGGCTTTCTAAATCTGATTTTTCTTTGCACATCTGAATTTAAATTTACGACTAAAAACTAATCTTAATCAAATAATGTTATTTGTTTTTTCAAACATCTAAATGATTAGAGAGAGGGAAAAAAAACTAGTTTATATATATCATTAACTCATTTAAACAAGAGAAAAATACAAAAACCTTTAGTTGTCAAAAGCTTTTAACAATTCAGATTTATAGGCCACTAAGAGGTAAGTAACACAACCTAAGCTTGTATTACTATACAATTAATTATGGAATGAATTGTTTGCATTATTGGATCTCCATTGTTTTATTTTTGTTGCTTTAAATAATTGAAGATTATTATTTCTCCAACAAAATAAATATAAAGAATCACTTATTATGTCTAAGTATCTAAAGTAACTAACTAGCTTAAAAGACCAACTTAAAAGTTAACCAAACATTTGAAATTAACCTGGCTTAACTCATCTCAATATACCAACTGACTTAGCTCACTTGGTCTCATGAGTTCCTTCTGGAGCTTGGGGAGTGGTTTTATCCGGGTTCGAGTCTCGCAAGTGACAAAAAAATTCCGGATTTCCTCCTAGTGGTTCGGGTCCCGGGGCATGCCCGTTTGGTTGATTTAACTCGGGGGTCAGATTTCAAATGTGTTATCGCTAAAAAAAAAGGAAAAAAACACTTATCTCAATATGCTAAAACTACGGTACATCTAAAAGGTCAGTATTACATTATTCAAAATGTTTTTTTCATGTGACCATGTATGTCAACATTAGCTAAAATACGGTGCATCTAAAAGGTCAGTGTTAGGCAGTTGAGGTAGCATTAATGCTATAAAAATCAGACAATGCCAAAACTTAAATTTTATTGGTGCAACAATTCAAGTATCATAACACAGTTGAGTACTCACGGGCCGAATTGATTAGTAATGTCGGTAACATTTTCTTGCAGTTCCTCGGTTATCTTCCGTAGTAGTAGCATTTGCAGGAATGCATTACCACCTAAGATCCAAACCAAATATTCTTCATGGAAGAATATCAACCTTGTAGCTACTAACACTCGGTTTTGTTGCTCACATTCGGACTTGCAGCTCCCTATTTCTTCTCCAAAAGAGGTAGCTACTGTTCAATATGCCGCGTTTTTTTTTTTTTTTTTTTTTTTTTTTTTTTTTAAGGCATATTTACAAACTCGCCACATTATATAAACCTACACATGTCATAGTTAGGACTTGAACTCACAACCAGTTCATTGGGAAGCATACGCAATCTCACAGATACTGCAGGCCCAAATGCCCATTTTTGTCCGACATATATTTAGTAATGAGGTTGTAGCAGTGTCTGAATTTTTGTGTTTGGTTGCAGGTAATGGAGAAGTTGCTGGATTGTGTAGATTTGAGTGAAGAGGAGGCGGAGACATCACTAGAGATGTTGTTGGGAGAAGGTAGTCAGGCTTTGATAAGTGCTTTTCTTGTTCTTCTTAGAGCCAAAGGAGAAACTTTCGAAGAGGTTAGTTGTTTCATTTATGACTTATAACAAATTTTATATGGAACTGGTTATTTTAAAACGGTGTTTTCTCCCGCAAATAAGATCTTAGCCTACTACATTGATCATTGATCCAATAAAACAGTAGGATAATGCGAGCCTAGTTAATGAAAGAACCTTTCATCTAAACGTATTAGGGTGTTTTCTCAGTCCCAGACAATGTTATAGGTTCAGATCTTATATGAGGGATTAAACGGCCATTGACTACTTCAGATTCAACTAAAAGTAAAACAAATTTCAGAGGCTTTAATTTAGAATTAAAGCTCTATGAGAGTCATTTACACGTCTCTGGTTAGCTAATACTCCGCACAAACTCAATTACTACAACCGGCATTGTTTCAGTTTTGTTTCATTAAACATCTGAACGGTGAAGGCGCTAATTGATTTGAATCGAGTGGTTTGGACATTATTTGTATAGAGTCAAAAACTCTATCATAAACCGCTCGGCTTAATCTTGTTCAGCCTAATTTGTTGGTTCGTGGGTTTGTACCAACACCCTAGACTACCATCTGGTCATGCTATTACTACAATGTAGGATTTTATTTCTGATACTTAGAATATAGATTGTAGGGTTAGCAAGGGCGATGATCAAATGTTGCCGAAAAGTGGAGGGGATAGAGAATGCAGTTGACATTGTAGGCACGGGTGGAGACGGGGCTAATACAGTTAATATATCAACCGGAGCTGCAATACTTGCTGCTACATGTGGTGTTAAAGTTGCAAAGGTGAAAACTTGTCTTTATGCCAAGGGACAATTCAGGCTCAGTTAGGAAACTAAGAGTTATGTTTTATTCATAACATATATACTTATTAAGAAAAACAAACCGGGTCAAAAGTCATCCAATGTAAATTTATACAATCTTAATAGCAGAACATCTGATTACCCTGCAGCAAGGGAATCGATCAAGCTCTTCTGCTTGTGGAAGTGCTGATGTGTTGGAAGCGTTGGGAGTAAACATAAATTTGGAACCAAAGGTTAGTATGAACCTCCATACACCCTTATACTCGAGAAAAGATTTTTGACTTCTTCATGTCAAGAATGTTACGTTCAAACTCTATTTTGAACGCTGTAGGAAGTGAGGATATGTTTGGAAGAAGTGGGCATCGGTTTCATGATGTCTCCCAACTATCATCCATCAATGAAGATTGTTGCACCTGTGCGAAAGAAGCTAGGAGTGAAGACTGTTTTTAACACATTGGGCCCTATGCTCAACCCTGCTCGGGTTCCCTTTGCAGCCGTTGGGGTGTACAATGAAGACATGGTAAGTTCTTTTACACATTTTACCAACTATATAACAGCTATGTTCATTGTTTCACTTTTGGTGGTAGGTTACTAAAATGGCGAAAGCTCTGCAAAGATTTGGCATGAAAAGAGCTTTAGTCGTTCATTCTGGGGGCTTAGATGAGATGAGCCCGCTCGGTACCAGTCAATATATATATTGCTAATATTCACTTGGATATATTTAATTCTTAATAATAGTTCACACATGACATAGGTCCTGGAGTAGCTTATGATGTCACTCCAGAAAAGATCAATAAGTTCCATTTTGACCCACGTATGAACTCTCTTCTGCTATATTTTTACTCTTGAGCGTAAGGCTTAACTTAGCTCATAACCTGTATGCACCCTATCCCTTTGCAGTGGATTTTGGGATTCCTCGATGCACGGTCAAAGACCTTCGAGGGGGGAACCCAGAATACAACGCTGAGGTGCTAAGACACGTATTATCTGGAGAGAGAGGACCTATTGCAGATGCATTGGTAAGTCTTGTCATGCCAATAGTCGCTTGTAGAGATGACAATTTTGAACCTTGAATGTGTTAATTCTGGTTGTGTTCTTGTCTCTAAAGGGTCAAATTGGTAAAACAATCAGCTTAATATGGAATGGATCAAATAGGTTGAAACTTGAAAGTGGACCACTCATTGGTTTCGAAATTCTTCATAAATTTGGACAAGAATTGTTTCAGTCCAATCAACCCGACCTATTTTGACCCAATACCCAACCTTCCCATTTTGTACCATCTAGCCAACTGGAGATGTGCTCTAACTATTGCAACTTAAATAAATGGGCCAGGTCCTAAATGCAGCAGCAGCCCTTGCAGTGAGTGGATATGTTGGCACCTTGGCAGAAGCAGTTGCTCTTGCACGTGAAACACACCGGTCCGGAAAGGCTCTTAAGACACTAGAGTATTGGGTCACTATCTCGAATGTAAGCACAAAATTTCCTTTCCAGGTATCATAGCACTGATCGTTTTATATAACCAGCTGCCACCCTCGATTTTGTATCACTGCAGATGGGTATTGCTGCATATGGTTGAAAAGCTTGCCGCTGTTCATTACTAACTTAAACAGAGATCAATGTCAACACCCCATAGGATTAGGCGAGTAGCAGTGCGCCACTCGCTGAAAACTGTGTACTATGATAGTATAATGGCTATTTCAGTTGAGTAATATTATACGTATATCTTTTTGGTAATTATCAAGAGTTTTGTAATAAATGATCGAATAAAATAAAAAAGTTCCGTGCCAAGCCATGGCTGCTTTCAGGTACACCATATATAAGCAAGTAACAAACAGGCAACAGACCCCTAATTTTGCAAATATTCATAAGATGGATATGTATTTATCTTCAACCAATATAGAATATCCAAATGCAACATTTGGAATCAGTTAAAGAAGCCCATAAGTTCTGGAGCCAATACACATAAACATAAGTTCAGAAAGTTCATAATACTATTTATAAGATATAATAAGCATTCTTTAGGCAGATTTGGCAGCAATTGCCTTAGCTTCTGTCAACATAGGAACAAGCTTCCCTCCTTGGTTCAAAGCAATGGTATCTACAGGAAATCGAGGCAAACATAATGTTCAGTTCTTCAGAAGACAAAAGCTATTTTTTTTGTGTAAAATAAGAAAAGCTTAAATGATAAAGGCCTTACTGTCACAGCCACCAATGTGCTTTCCACCAATAAACACATTTGGTACAGTTCGTTGCCCAGTCCACTCGTGCAATGCTGATTGTATTGCGCTACCATCACCTTTAGAAATAGATACATAAGGTTTTTTAGTCATAATTTCCAGTGAACATATAACAATGTTTGCAAATCAATTGGCATGACCATGAAAATGACATAGCATAAAGTAAGGCATATTGTATTGCCGAATCGAATTTACAGATTTTAAGCTTCTTCTACGGAAGAAATTCCAAGATTAAACTTCTTGATCATGGAATATAATTGTTTCCCTAAGTTGTCGTTCAATTTATACAGATCATGCACCATGATTTCTGTCAGTTCCTTGAAATCACTAACTCACATCTACTTGAGCATTCGTTCATATACACTCTACATGTTTGCAAGCAGAAATACTCCAATATCTCTCTCTGAAATAATATAACCCGTGATAAAACAAAGGACTCGTAAGCCTATGAGTTGGTAAGATCACATATTTTAAGCCTCGGACCTAAAACTTTTGGGAGAGGGAGACGAAATAATGCAAGAGCGCTGCAAGTCACAATAACAGCCATCCAATTCGGTTTGCTGCTAACGCAATCCATTTCAAGTAAAGGTATTCTCACATATATGGACAAGTAGATCATGAAAATAGGGGCAAGTGGTGGATACAATAAGGTTAGTTACACACTACACTAATGGAATTTTCAATAGAAGATAATGAGTTTATTGGTAAAAGACTAGTAAACAAGCGTTTCTAGATTAAAAAAAAAAAAAAAAAAAAAAAAACGAAATAATAATAACTAACAATAAAATAAAATAAAATAAAATAAACAAAAAAAAAACGTAGTATTTTGCAAAGTCTCCCTTATTCCAATTGTTGTGAAGCTCAAATCAAAAAAGAAAAAGAAAATTAACGGCAAATTATTCACACACACCTGCTACCAGTATGTTTGGCGAAATGGGCCGGAGGTGGGGTTGGAGCTTATATTATAAGCCGGAAGCTGGAGCTTACTTATATTTTTATAACATTGTTTGGCAAATTAGTTGGAGCTGGAGCTTATAAATGTAAAATCGCATTGAAATACATCAAATTATTTTCAAATATATTTCCAACTTTTGAGTAATAATTCACAATTTGAAGGGTATTTTAGTAACTTGACTAGCTATAAGCCCGTTTCAACTACATGGACTTATGGAGGCTTATGGCTTATAAAAGCTTCCATAAGCATGTGTGACAAACAAAGCTTATTTTATAAAGCTAGCTTATTTTAAAAGCTAGCTGCCCCAATAAACCCCTATTTTAAAATGCTACTTGAAGAAGCATTTAGTGTAAACAACAGCGGCTACGGCTAATTTTGCCAAACATACCCAAAAACCATAAAACCAAATACTATTTAACGGTTTCAATTATATATAATCTTAATTATATCATTAAACGTGGAATAAGGTAGGTTTGATAAAAATGGCAATTCGTAAAATTAAGAATCAAACGGAAAAAGAATAGAGAGAAGGAGGAGGAGGAGGAGGAACAAACTTTCTTGGTCAAGCTCAATAGCTTTGAATGAAGCACCAGTCTCAGTCAGCAGCTTCTTAACACTCACACAGTACGGACAATACGATTTGCTGCCCAATTAATTAATTAATCAATCAATAACAATCTATATATCCAATTAAAGATAAGAAAAAAGAATGATAGCGATTAAATGAAACCTGAAGACGACAACAGGGTTGGATGAAACGATTTCCTTAGCCTTTGCTGAAGCCATTGATTTGATTGGAATTGAAATTAGGTAAAGAGAATAAATGAATGAATGTGGATGGTAAATGGGGTTCGGTCCGGGAGATATTTATAGACTCTGGTTAATAATGATTTCGAACACGCTCCTCTTATTTTTATTCCCATTCCACGTGTACATCTTATTACCATTTTTTTTTAATTCTTTCTTTTTTATGATTATACGTAATCGTTTTGGACATTGATTAATTGTTAATAATGTTTTAAAAATCGGGTTTTAAATCGACCCGGTCGAGTCATTGGGTACCGGGTCAACCGGTTTAACAGCCGAGTCAACCCGGTTTCTATTTATTATTTTTTATTTTTCTCAACCGGGTCAATTGGTTCGACCACCGAGTCAACCCGGTTTTTATAAGAAAACTTTGAAAACAAACCAAACCCGGCCGGGTTTCAAGACCCGGGTTGACCTGGGTAAGTCAAAACCCGGCGGGTCTAACCGGGTAACCCGGTTTTAGAAACCCGGGTATTTTTGACCCTTTGTGGCGGGGCACCGGTCCGACCGGTTGAACCAGCCGGGTCTACCCGGGTTTCAGAACATTGATAGTTACCCATAATCAAACCGAGTAAAGTCCGATTTTTTATGATTTTAAAATGATTTACACCTACCAAAAATTGAACTTGAGACTTCCTCATATTTTTGGTAATGGATGTTTCTCTAAGCGAATCGGTGTGGTTAACTATAAGAGCATCCAATGTGGGTTGTTGAAAAGTCTCGTGCAGACGGATAACGCTAACGTATTACGCGAGGCTGACACCCCTCCCCTTTCACGCCATCGGTTTTGGCGTTGTCACAACCAACCCATTGGTTCTTGGGGCTACAACCTCGAGACCCCTTCTAACGGATTCCTTGTGATGTACAACAACATACTTAAAGCTCAAGTCATAATTTCGGCGAAAAAAAAAATGACTTACACTCCGGACTTCCTAGATCCGAACTTCATCCGCATAGCTCATAGATTCGGACATCACCAATTCAGTGATAATAGTTCTAAACCTTGTAGTTAAGTTATGTTTCAAAAGACATAGTCAGATATAAATGGTTGTAGTAAAATTTTGCCTTCTCAGTAAAGGTAATATGTTTATCTTGGACGTTGTCATTGTTTCTATTACAAGCACATAATGAATTGACAAAAATTATATTTTCTAAATGACGTGATTTATTGGTAAATCGCTTGAATATACTACTACGGAGTATAAAATAATAGTTTTGTTTTTTCGTTGAAGAAAGATCTAGAATGTTACGTAGTATATTCTTATCTGTACGAGAGAATTAATTTGCATGTATTAACTATTGATTGGGACATGTCAATTTATGTGTTAATATCGGTCTTATAAAAATAAGTTTAACCATAAACGTGATCCATCGACATGCTAAATATCTATCAAATCCATCAAATGCTGATCTCATTACTGACGACTATCATCCTCTATACATTAAAAGCCTCTAGTGGAAGGGAAAAAAACCAATTACGAGAATGAACATTATATGTATTGGTTTTACAAGAATGAACTATTTTTACGAGTTTTACAAGAATGACCAATTTATGTCACTGTTATCCTTTTTTAATCTTTCATTCGCCTAATACCTCGCTTGGACCACTCCATATATATGTTGTAAAACAATGTATATAATATTGGGATGATGCATGGTTTGCGTGTGTATAATAAAGTTGTGACTGTGTGTGTTACTTTTGCATGGCTTTTCATTCACTTTGTGTGTTAGAAAAGCAACATCATGAAACAACCTTTATTATTCAACTTCTTCTTCTTCACTTTGAAAAAACTATATCCACACAGTTGAACATTGCAACATAGTCTAAAATAAGGAACCATTCATGAGACATGCAAAGTACCGGCCATCGCCCACCACCTCGCCCTCACTCCCACCACCTCGCCCTCACTCACCACCTCACCCGGCCACCACCTCGCCCTCACTCACCACCTCGCCCTCACTCCCACCACCTCGCCCTTACTTCCACCACCTTGCCCTCACTTCCACCACCTCTTTCACATCGCCTAGGACCACACAATTCGCGTGAACCCTCGCCTATCTCCTTACTAACTCGCCTAGACCCTCGCTTAAACCATACACAATTCGCGTATAATCTCGCCTAGACCACACCCAATTCGCCGAGACCCTCGCCTAGCTCCTGCTTATAACTTCAGTCCACACCATTTCGTCACCTAAAATTCGCCTTTGCCTCGCGTATACCCTCGCCTAGAACCTCACCCGAAATACCCTCGCCTCCTGAAATACCCTCGCGTAGCACCTCGCATGTCACCTCGCCTGTTTCCTCGCATGATAACACACACCTCGCATACATCTCGCATACACCTCGCCTGAAATATCACCTCGCTTGAACCTCGCGTACAACTCGCCCTAAACACCTTTGTCTTTCTGCCTCGCGTGCACCTCGCCTACTATTTCTTTGAGTAGATCTTACGGTTAGAAACAAAATTAGTACTAGATCTAATGGATAATATATAACATGTTCATTTTGGATAATTTTATAGGCGATGTTTATTTTCGAAAACTAGTTGTATAAAATGTTCATTTTGGTAATTTACTCAAGCCAAAATGTCTAGCTTCTTCAAGCAAGCTGTCCCACAAAAATACCTTCCACAAAAGTTACCAACTTTTGTCAATAATTTTCTTTACAAAACTAGACGAGTACCCTTCATATAGCGACGAGATTTTATGCCGACAAATAGTTTATTGATAAAAAAATTTTTATAAGTTATAAACGAAAAATAATAAAAGTTTGAAGATTTGAGAATTAAACATAATGTTTTGAAACCCAGTTCGACCCGGGTGGTTCAACCGGTTAAACTCTTCGGGTCAAAAAATGGGTCGATTTAAATTGGGTCAACTTGCTAGGTTGGGTTGAAAACGGGTCAAATTAAACCACGTCAACCCGCCGGGTTTGAAGTGTCCTGGGTCAACCCGGTTTGTGTTTTAATTGGTTGTATTTAATTTGGTAGATATGTTTTTAATTAGTTGTACAATGTGAATAAATTATCGTATTTTTAAGTAATAGGATATTTTAATAAGAGTATTAATTAAATTATTTTTCTCTCTCATATAAGGGTAGTGGCAACGGTGCCGGTTTGGCCAGCGGTTTGCCCCAAACCGCCGGGGAACACCGCCGCCACCCCAGCGGTTTGGGCAAGCGGTGATATTCCCTGCTGCGGTTTGAAGTTTTATATCCGTTGGAACATTGAATGTTGTATACGTTGGGGGATAAATCCAAAAAAAAAAAGACGTTGGAGCCTTGGAAAAAAAAATTTTTCCTATAAATACTACAATTTCAATCAAACTATATCACACTCTATTTCATACTTTTACAATCAAACTCTATATCTCTATATCATACTTAAAAAAAAGTGTAGCATGGATAAAAGAAAATCAAGTTCAACAAGAGGTCGTGGTCGTGGCATTCGTGGACAACGTTTTCGTCCGCAAGTTGCAAGTCAACAACACCCTCAATCCGCCTACTATCCCCAACCTCCTCCACCGGTTCATCCACATTTCTTTCAAGAACAATACTATGCACGACCCCCACCACCGTTGAATCCAAGTCAATATAACGTAATGATGACAAATGAGTTCAACCCGTTTTCTGACTACCGTGAAGGTCCTTCACGTCGTGAGCCTAGTGTTGAGCGCGAACTACCTTTATATGATGATGATGATGATGATGATGATGAGGTTGAGTTTGTTCCCGAAACGCAACCACAAACTCAAACCGGTATTAATTTCTAATTTTATACATTATTATTTGTTACGTTACAATTTTATATGTTTTATTTTTATACGTTATTATTTGTTACGTTACAATTTTATATGTTTTAATTTTATACGTTATTATTTGTTACGTTACAATTTTATATGTTTTAATTTTATTCGTTATTATTTGTTACGTTACAATTTTATATGTTTTAATTTTATACGTTATTATTTGTTATACTAGATGAAGATGTTCAAGTTGTGAAAGGAAAAACTAAGACGGATAAAGTGGCTTGGACGACGGCCCAAGAGGTTGCTTTGGCAAAAGCGTGGATATATGTGTCGACATGTCCAAAAGTGGGGAATCAACAACGTAGAGAAAAGTTTTGGGAGAGAATTACCGAACACTTCACTCAAAACGTGAAAGGTATTACCCGAAGTCATCATTCATTGAACACGAAATGGACAACTATGAATACCGCTATGGGTGTCTTTAACGGGCTATACATCCAACAAGTAATTTTTTAATACTTATATACTTTTGTTAATTTATACTTTTGTTAATTTATATTTTGTTAATTTATATACTTTTGTTAGTTTATATAATTTTGTTAATTTATATACTTGTAGAAGCGTATTCGGGAGAGTGGATGTGGCGATGTGGATGAGTTGAAAAATGCCTTGGCCGATTTTAATAAGAAAAATAAAGGCAAATCTTTTACTCATATTGATGCATGGGAGGTTGTTAGGGGAGAACCGAAATGGTTGGAACAACCATGCTTTGTTCAAACATCTTCGGCCTCTAATTCCGACAAACGAAGAAAGTCGTCGGAATCTACCTACTACGAGTCGGGAAGCAATGAGCATGTCGAAACTGTTATTCCCGATCTAAATGACGACACAACTCCCACAAGGAAAAGAAAAGGGAAAAAGACCGTTAGCGAGGCATCGACAAAAAATAGTATTGTTGAACAATTCGAGGCCTACACGTCAAAGAAATCACAAATGTTGGAGGAGGAGATGGAAAAAAAACGTGCAAATGATGCATTGGCCGAAAAGTTGATGTCGGCACAACTCGGTAGTGTTAAAGAAAAGCAATTGTTTCGGACCTTGAAGTTCTTTAACGAACCGCATGATCACATAACCAATCAGGCTATGCGAGATTTCACTCTTCGCAAAAAACGTGAGCTCGCGGAGAAATATGGATGGCCTATTGATTTTGAATAATACTGTTTTTTTTTTTTCCAAGTATTGTGTAATTTTCTTTCCAATTATTATGTATTTTTATTTTAATTATTAATGAAATATTATGTTTTTATTAAATTATTTATTTATGAAAATAAAAAATAAAAAAATTAAAAGTTTGAGGTTTGGGAGGTATAAAAAAGTGACCATTGTCACTAAAATAAGGGTGGGAGGTATGAAAAAAGTGTGAGTGAGGTAGAATGATATTATTGGTGGGTTTAAAGGTATAATTTTTTTTTGTAGTGACCATTGTCACCGCCCTAATTAGGTGTTACAAAAGTTAACTTTTCACTTTTATGGTTTTTCAATATAGATATGTACCGAGATGCTACACGTTATCTTGTTCACATTGTGAAAGAAGCTTCCACGTAGGTGAAACTCGCATGCACACGTAAATGTCAACTTCTAATTACTCTCTCCGTCCCATATTAAGTGTCTATTTTTATAATGCATAAAGTTTTAAAAGATTCAACTAATTAAACTCTTCACCAATCAAATATTATTTTTACCCACTAAAGTATCATTTTATTGGTTAAAAAGTACAAGTGAACACTTAATTTGCGGCGTTCAAAAATTCCATTATGAACACTTAATATAGGATGGAGGGAGTAATTCCCTGTTGTGTACATCATTGATGATCCTTACAAAAAAAGGCATTTAAATTTCAAAGACTGTGTGCTAATTTTTTTTTTTCAAAGGCTGAGCCCAGTGTGAAATCCCGAACGCACAAAACACGGGTGCGAATAGTTGCTCAACATTACATCAAGGTTACAACTTATAGGGTTCGTTTGGTAGTACGTAATGAAATGTTAAATGAATGGAATAAGCGACGTAATAGAATAAATGATGTAGGGTTCGTTTGGTAGGACGGAATGAAATGTCGAATGAATGGAATGACCGACGTAATGGAATAAACAGTGTAATGTAATGATTAATTACATTTATTAATCATGTTTGGTTTGTATGATAAAATGTAATGGAATCATAATAAAAAGACTAAAATGCCCATTATTGATAAGAAGATTAATTAATATGGTTAATTAATAGTGGAGTTTTATGTAATTTTGATTCAATTACGGTCGTAATGAAAAAAAAGCTGGGGGCCCCTAAGGAATGATTTTGGTGTAATAGATCATTCCTTGTAATAAAGTATTACATTACATAAATGTAAACAAACAACATTTCTCCATTCCTTCGTAATAATCTTTTCCATTCCCCCTTTAATTACAACATACCAAACGCTATGGTAATGTAATAATTCATTACCCTTATTAATAATGTTTCGTTGGTATGATAGGATGTAATGTAATCGATAAGAAAAAAACAAAAATGGTCATAGTTAATAAGAAGTGTATTTAATATAGTTAGTTAATGGTTGACTTTTATGTAATTTTGATTATATTACGGACGTAATGAAAAAAAAAGGAGGGAGCCTCTATGGAATGAAAATGCCGGTTTTTGATGTAATGAGTGATTACATGTAATGAGTCATTGCATTCCGTAATTAAAAACAAACATAATTTTCTCATTCCGTTGTAATGTTCTTTTCCATTCCTACTCTTATTACGATGTATCAAACAGTATGCTACTGATTTAAATATGAATAGGCCTATTCAAGTTGCATATGAACTAACGGATCATATAAAACAAAACAAAAATAGTTTAAATACGCTCACATGTTGCTTAAAGTGCAGACGACCCTCCTAAATCATTTCACATTAGACATTGTAATTATCGATAGAAGAATATATTGTATAATCTTGGGGATAACATATTTCGGCACGAGGTGGCAAAATGGGCATGTCGAGCGCGCTTGGACAACAGTAAACGGGCTCGGGTTTTAATCGGCACGGATCAAACGGGCAAAGTTGAAATATGAGTCAAATGGGCGCCCCCTTTAAAAATTGGGTTTTGCTAATATGTGTTGGGATGGCAACGGGGAGGGGAATATCGGGAATCGTATTTACCATCCCCATCCCCGTTTCTCACTCCCATACCCATCCCCGCCTCCATCCCCATCGGGGAATCGTTTCGCATCCCCATCCCCATCCCCATCGGGGATCGGGGATCCTCACGGGGATTCGGGGATTTTCAGCCCTTATGAATTAAGCATAAAAATGACAAAAGTAATAAAAAAATATAAAGAATTGACCCATAAAATGTCTCAAAAAGCGTACATTGTACATAGTTGGATTAATTAAAACGTCATTCAACTTTGAAACATTGTATGTATTGAAAAATCACATATAATATGAAAATAGAGTGCATCGAATGAGTGTTTTCAGACAAAATATTTGTTGGATAATATGTAGTTAGTGCTTTAACTTTTTAAAATATTTGATGATTTTGATCCATTAATTGTCACATACACATATAAATATACTTTGAGTATAATACTTGTCAATACTCACTACCATATACATATACAAGTACATTTAGTATTAATATACACATAATTTATACATATTTGTACATTAAAAAGTTCGGGTTCGGGTTCGGGGTCGGGGATTTATACTATCCCCATCCCCGCTCCATCCCCTGTTTCATAATTCGGGGATTCCCTGTCCCCATCCCCATCCCCGGTCAACTCGGGGATTCCCCAGTCAATTCGGGTTTGGGGATCGGGTTCCCCGTCGGGTACGGATTTTTTTGCCATCCCTAAATATGTGCCCAGTAGACACATGTTTTAGCTATAATCAATGTTCATTAAATGCCTTTTTTATATAAAAGGAAAACATGTATTCATTTAATATGCTTAATCATGTGCCTAGTGGGTACATGTTAGCAAAACTCTTAAAAATTGGGTGTCGTTTAAAAAAGAAGGATCTCATGTTCATTTATTAACTATAACTGATAAACTAAACTTAATTGCTAAATTTACGTCACAAAAAATATGTTTTAATTTATTAAAACGAGCAAAAAAGTTGCATGTTTTTATATAGTAAAAGCTATAAATACTCTATATATTCACCACAAAAACTTCAAATGCTTTCTGAATTTTTAAACCACTCATTATACATCACCGTTATGAGTAATTTGATCATTTCATCCATCTTCATCTTCTACATTATATAACTCCAGACAACCACCATAAATTCTGGCTAAAATAGCCAGACTGGCCAACTAAATTGCACCTCTCAAATCTGAAATTAACAAATTGTCCCAAACAATTTATATTTCAAAAATATTAAATATGAAAAATGTAGTTTTAGAAACTGCTGCAACTACAACACAAGTTAACAAGGCCTCTTTACAGGCTTTAGTTAGGAATTTAAGCACAAAATGAGTTATTATTAGGCTACTCGCACCAATGAAGGTTGAGTGAGGGTCAGAAGAGGTCGCAGTCGGCCACCCTTGATGTGGTTGTTTCGGTCTCACTCTGTCGGCAGAGAAAGTCGGTTGAGATCACGACCGAGGTCGTGTATTTGTTTTGTGTGTGTTTTACTTAAATTAAAGTGTATTTTTGTGGAGTATGTTTTTTTGTAGTGTAAGTTGTTTATAGATCGTTAGAAAGTGAAAGCTGATGTGACAGACAAAATAATGTTATTGAAGGTCACTTGTGTGCCTAGTGATTCAAGCACATAGCGAGTCATTTTATGGTTCTAGATGCACCTTTATATTAAACATAATAGTTTTTTTTTTTTTTTTTTTTTTTTTTTTTTTTTTTTTAGAAAAATTGCATAAATTTTCAGCGAGTCTCATTATAGAAAATTTCAAAACTACACCCAAAATCGAATTTGTGTCCACTATTAAGTCATGAATACTGCAAATTTCAATTTTGGTCATGTGCGATCTGTGCTACTGTGCGACTCCACTAAAAATGTTACATGTGGAATGACAAAAAGTATCATTCTAATCATTTGGTGATACATTTGTCACATTTTGAATGAGTCGCACAGTCACACAGCCGCCGGTCGAGCAAGATAAATGTGCGATCCCATTCAAAATGTGACAAGTGTGTCACCAAATGATTAGAATGATACATTTTGTCATGCCACATGTCCAATTATGAATGGAGTCGCACAGTAGCATGGTCGCAAATGACCAAAATTAGAATTTGCAAAAAACCTGAATTAATAGTTGACACAAATTCGATTTTGGGTATAGTTTTGAAATTTTCGCTTATAACAACCTTTGTTCGTTGGAATCTCATAATAGCAGAAAAATTGCATATAATTTCATTGACTATCTTCGTTTTAAATACAATAATAGTGATTCTGATTGATTAAATGTAATAGAGTTGAACATGTTGAAACTTCTTTGATGTTTTAATGCTTTAATAATGTGTATCTATTAGCCTAAAATACTATGGCTATGTTTGACGTGGAGCTTTTTGAAGCTTTTTGAGGCGATGAGCGGTGAGCAATAAATTTTTGGATTTTTATTGTTTGTTTGGCAAAGGAGCGGTGGACTTTACTATTTTTTAAGAAAGCTCATTTTTTCAATGCTTCTTTAAACCCGTGAATGGTATATCACTACTCACAACTCACTGCTACTTTTATCAAACACACCCTATATCCATCATATTTCAACTCCTAAAGCTCTGCTATTTATGAGATACGTGACTAGCTTATGTCGATTGATAATTGGATCATTAAACACTTTTAAAAATTTGTTACAGTTTCGGATACTCTTTTGGCTGATGTTCAAAAGTCCCAACTTAATTTCAGAAAACAATCAAATAAGAAAGATTGAAATTTTAAGGGTGCGTTTAGTTGAGGGAAAACATCCTTTGTTTTTCACAAAATGTTTTGTAGAAAACAAAGAAAACAGAGATCACGTTCACATCAACGTTTTTCAACAAATGTTTTGCAAAATACAAAATCCCATATTTCCTAACTTAACAAGGAAGATTACAAAATAAATTTTAGGGTCCGTTTAGTTGGTGAAAATTTTTCCTGTTTTTTCGTATTTAAATTCCTAGAGAATGAAAAAAGTGAGAAGTATATAATAGGCTTTTCAAATATTTAGTTAAAATTTAGAGAATGAGAATTTCACATCTTTTGAAAATTGTTGAAAAAAAATGTAACTAAACGGATTTTCAATTTTTCTCTTTTCATATGAAAAATTTTCTGGAAAAATAGGAAATTTTTCACCAACTAAACAGCCGTTGTTTTTCATTTTAACCCACAACCCTCCATCCCCTCTTTAAAATAGAAAATACAAACATCAACTAAATGCGTTTTTTATATTTTCAAGTATTTTGTGGAGATAAATTTTTCTTTCAAATTTTTACAAAACTAGAGATAGAAAACAAAAGAATCTTTTCTCCAGCTAAATGCACCATAAAATTTTGTTTTAAGTTTTAGTGTAAGTTTATAAAAATGGAGGTGGCACCTATACAATCATTACCCGTACAAAAACTATCATGGCTTTAATTAATGAGGATATGCCGCAATTTCTTGGGTGGTGGCGATGAAGACGAGGATGAAGGGATGTAATTAATGGATTGGTGGGAATGTGTTAGTTAAAATGGTGTTAATAGGTGCCAGAAGTGGAGGGTTTATGGGCTGTTAATAGGTGCCGGAAGTGGTGTTTTGATGGCCGAAGGTGGTGGTGGTTGCTTGTGAAGAAGACAAGGGGCATTAATGTCTTTTAACGAGAGAAAGAGTATTTAATTAAGCATAATGAGTCATAACGGTAATGTATGAGTGGTTCAAGATTTTTTTTTTTTTTTTTTTTTTTTTTTTATGATGAGTAGCTATAGATTTTACCTTTATATATATAGGCTTTACAAAGTTTGAAAACATCGATTATACAAAGGGAAAAATAAAACAAAATAAAAACATCGATTATACTGCACAAGTGAACTAGCTACCGTCTATTACGCCCATTATCAATAAAGCCTATTATTATTTTTGCCTATTTAGACGAATTGAGAATGCCCATGCTGCCTAAAGAAGCTCCCAACTTTTGAAAAGTTTGGTTTTGACCCATTATCTGAGCCACACACCATCACCATTCACCATCTGTAAATACCCAAATTGATGGTTTCATAGAGTAATGTAACACAAAAAACATCAATCATGAGAATAGTGAACCCCTTTTGTCTAACTTGCATGATTGCACCATAAAACAAATGTCTAAGCAAAATCTTACAAAAACCAACTCGATTAACATTTAGCTTCAAAAGGTGCTACCTTAGAACTGAATGACTGATCCTGTGCAAAAAAATTATTTTCACGAAAAGGCTCCGAAGTATGTAGTTGTTTCTGTCTGTTATCCATTTTCACAGGGGTGGGAACAGCTTTTATGCCTAGCAAGCACAAATCGAACCCACTGGCAAACCCCATGGATGTTGTGTATCAATAATAACTTAATGAGCTGCTAGAGGTTGAAGCTTCGACTCCAGATTCTGAGCAACAGCATCAATGAACTCTTCCGTGTTCAAGTAGGATTCCCTTGATGCCCTGTACACATGCAATTATCTCAGAAGATAAAAACTGATATAAAAAACTTTCCAGGAAGTCGAAGCAAGATGTCATGTCAGCCAAAGATTATAGTTCATATTTTTCAAAAGAGGTAGCAAAATAGGCGAGTTTAGTAATATGTCAATGGAAGTTCAAGTCAAATGAGCAACTTATTAAATTGTCCACTTTTATAATCGATATGAATCAGATTATTATCCCTTTCTCCATGGCAGAAACTTTTATTACAATACCAAAACCATCTTTAAGCCGAAGATGGGAAGCAAACCTCTATTCTACCTTTTAAACAATTAATTATGGGTGACTTTTGGTATGTTTCCTTTTTAAATTTTATAGTTTTACCCATTTATCAGGAAAAAACAGCCCAAATCGACCCTCTATTAAGTAAACAAGTTGAAATTATTGAAGGCAGGGTAAACTGAATGAGATAGTGAAAGTAGGCACCCACGTCGGTCCATGGATTAAAATGGCAAGATCCTTGGTCATCTTTCCTGACTCAACTGTCTCAACACATGCACTCTCCAGCTTTTGAACGAAATCTGCCAATTTTTCATTCTTATCCAACTTGGCCCTGATCAACAAAATGTGGTATACAAATATCAAGATAATCCAAATAGAAATAGGAACAAGAGTTTAGTAGAAAATAAAAGGGAAATTGGATGATAAGGTCAACCAAGCAAATACTGTAACTAAAGTGAACGTAATTCAGACAAAATTTTCAAAGAAAAATTTTGTAGGTGATAGGAGAAACTCACCGATGTTCAAGTCCTCTTGTCCATGCAAAGATAGAAGCGATACTGTTTGTGCTGGTTTCATTTCCCTTCTGGTGCTGCCGAAAATGACGTGTAACAGTGCCATGGGCTGCCTCAGCTTCCAGTGTTTTCCCATCTGATGATAGCTGTAAACCATGTTTTGTATAATATTAATGTGACATAACCACATAACCTTTGCGAAGAAGTACAAAAGTATTATTTCTTACTGACCAAAACTGAAGTCATAAGGCCCAGAGAACCAAAGCCTGCACATACAAAAATAAACTTTAGTCAAAAAGAGCTTGTGAAGTTCGTATTTAACTCTGTAATTATTAAAGGTTAAATTCTGCAACAATTGCATATTGTGCTAATTCATAATCTATTGCTTCTTCTTCTTCTTTAAACTATAGAGTGATACAACATCAGACTCGAACATCACCTTGTGCAAGTAAATCGCTCTGAACATCTCCATCATAGTTCTTGCACGCCCAGACATACCCACCATCACTTTTGATAGCATAAGCCACCATGTCATCAATCAACCGATGCTCATACCTTAAATTAAGCAACAGATCACAGACGATAACTATTTATTTGCATGTATCTGGCATCCAACAAACACAACCAATGAAAGTACAAACACACATATATATCATAAAAAAGGGCATTACCATATTGAATGTTGCTCGAATTTATCCTTCCAATTCTGTTCATATACCTCCTGAAAGATGTCCTTAAACCTGCAGTGATCAACAAAGGGTAGAGGGTAAGCTCACTACTCATAAATATGGTCAAATATTGAAGTAAATGCTTATCAGAAAAAATGACACTGTCACCTGCCATCATATTTCTTCAGAATGGTATTTTTAGTGCTCAAATACAGAGGCCATTTCTTCGAAAGTGCCATTGCCATTGACGCTTCAGCGAAGGAGCGGATGGACTATGGACATATTAAATTCCCACCATAAGATATTCCTTATACGAAATGTGATAAATAAGCTAAATTAGTAAGACAAACCTCATCAACATTATACATAGCAAGTGCAATGCCAGGACCTTTAAAGTCAAAAACATCAAGCTCCGTAGGAGTTTCACCATCCTCAGGAACTAAGAAAGTTTGAAACAAACACCTTATAAAAATTTATCTAATGCTTTCAAGTACAAATTGATTGGTCAGGAAATAACTTTTTGCATACCAAAAACCATCTTGAGTTTTCCTGGGCCTTTAATGACTGTATCTGTAGCACGATACTGGTCACCAAAAGCATGCCTGCCAATACAGATCGGTTTCTTCCACCCTGAAAATTAACACCAGAAATTTGGCGAAAAATAGTTAGTTTTCACTGTTCATCCTTGATTACCAAACAAAGGTTGTGCGTAAGATTTAGATATTACCTGGAACTATCCTTGGAACATTTGTGCACATAATAGGCTCACGGAAAACCGTCCCTGACATTCACAGATTGATTTTAACTAGTAAGAAAAACAGAAAAGTTCACAACTACAATCGAATACCAAGAGTGCAAAAAAGTGCCAATACAAAGCCCATGAACGCAATTAATCCTACCCATGACCATGAAAATACAACATAATCTAATTGGTCACACAGGCTGGACAAGAGTTCTCGATATATCTACAGTCTATTGCGAGCATGTGTGACGTGTGCATTAATCTGTTAATCTTTACACCCATTACTCAAAAAAAAACTTTGTGGGTTGGCGTAGATGATTGCCCACAGGTACATAAGAGATAAACAGCACGAAATTTAGAGTACAATCGAGTATCAAGAAACCAACAGAGCAGAAATTTTTGACCACTGTGGAAATCAAATACAAACCATCTAATATATTCCTGATAGTGCCGTTGGGACTCCTCCACATAGACTTTAACCCAAATTCCTTGACTCTCGTCTCGTCTGCAAAATTAGAAACATACATTATCTGAAATTTTGACTTGCATGAATGAAACAATAAGACAGTAAAATTTAACTTGCATAGAACATTAACTAGATTCTGTTAGGTAAACAATAATTGCATACTATTAACCAGGCCAAGAACTTATAACACTCCTGGGCGACCAATAAGTAACATACTCATAGAAGGGATTGCAACAAATGATATAAGTTTTTGCAAGCCAAGGGCGAACTTTGAGATGAGTATATTCTAGACATAGCAAAGCATTCGCAACAGGAGAAGCTTCTCGAGGCACCTCAAACATGTACTGAAGACACACGAAACCACTAAGGTGGAGTAATAAGGCCACTTTCTAAGTGCCATCAGCATTCATAGAACTATAGATCAAATCAAACAAGAAAACCACTAGTGGCATATACAATCAATTGTGCACAAAAGAGACATCGACGTAGTGTATAATAATAGGGAGAAACTCATCCTATATGTTAAGATACAGCTCTAACTAACTAAACAGCAAATTCTGTTCTATACCTGTCTATGTTGTATGGAAATCATGAAATTAAACCTAAGAGAGGTGACAGAAGAGCAACAAAATCACTGGAGTTAAAACACATCAGAAGTCGTGATAGATAGAGTGACTAACCAGGTGTAATTGTAGCACATTTTATAGCAACATTATACCTGCAAAACATGAACAATTTGGGTAAGACTTCGAATGGCAACAAAGAACTGAGCATATAAGCAATTTTGGTCAATCAAGAAAGCAAGACAAAAGAAGTACGTATATAAGCAACTTTCCGCAGTAGAAAAAGCAAACAAAGAAAAAGTCTATTGACAGAAAACACTTGAACCAGCACTCATCACTTCTTCTCTAAAGCTATTTAACATTAACACATACAGTCATCATCATCAATAACTCCATTCATTTACATCGTTTATAATCTTAAAAGTCCAAAGGATGACTTGCCTAAAACGGACTCTGGATTTGATTCAGCTACTAAAGTCTGGACTAACGAATGTAACATGTATTCTGTAATTCCACATAAGCATCCGCATCAAGGCTATCTAGCAGGAATCGTCTGTACAATTAACATGTCCTCTTTAAACAGCCACAACAAGAATCTTACATTAGAGCCTAAACCCATGCCTATGAAAGTATGAAGCCTATGTGATAAATAGAAGTCCGGAATTGCATGATCTATAAAGGAATATAACTGAACTAGAGAGCTTGGTATCTAGGCTCTGGTAGACTGTACAACCAGTAAGACTTTGAATAAATGACAAGCCTTATCGATCAGAATCTAAAGGAGCCATGCAAGCCAAAAACAGTCCTAAACCCTAAACCGGAAACCAAACGTAGATAACAAACTATAACCACAACGCAAACTCTATACAAAACAATTAAAATAAAAGATACAAAAGAAGAGCAAGACTTACTTAAGAGCAGCATGAGCACTTTCAACAGTAACTTCATCATTTGTAGCATCCCGATTCAAAATCCCTAAATCATAATACTTTATATCCAGCTCTAAATGCGGCAATATCAACTGTCACAAATATTTTTTTAAAAGTAAAAACAATAAGTAACAAATAGACACTAAACTTAATCAAATTACTTGTAGAAAATAAAAAATAACGAATCTTGAAAACCTTGTCTTTAATCATCTGCCATATGATCCTCGTCATTTCATCACCTAACAAAACAAACTTAAACTATCAACCAACACTAATTAATTATTCGATAACTAGTTCAAAATGTTTCTAACTAGTTCAAAATAAGTGCATGTTGAAAGATAGCAATAACAAGGACAAGTAGTCAAAAGACAAAAGGCTAAAAACAAGCAAACAAGCAGACAGAATAGCATCAAAAGAAACATAAGAGAAAAGGACATAAACAAATATACGCAAATGCCGCAAGAGAAACATAGAAAATAGAAAAGGAAAAGCGCAAAAGAGACAAGGGAACACGAGCAAAAGCAAACAATAACAAAAGCAAAAACACATAAAAGCAAGAGGGCAAAAGCACATAGGAAAACGCAAGCAAAGAAAAGGTGGCTAAAGGCAAATAAAAAAACCAAGACCTAAGAGAGCAGCGCTAGGGGGCCTAAAGCTAAGGCAAAGCAAAAAGAACAATAGAGGCCGCTAGACTCCTAAAAAATCTAAAGGGGACTAGCTGTGGGACACAAATCCTAAAACGCAAAGAGGCAAGGCTACGCCTATACACAAAGACTACCTCAAAACCTCAAACAACCTAGCCCGAACTACCCGCATATTCTAATCCTATCTCTCCATGCATTCTGATGTGGCACCAGTAGTGAAGTTGGTTATCTTATTACGTGTTGAAAAGCTGATGAGTTGGCGGTCACTATTACAACGTGTATCAATCTAAACTTGTTCATATTGAATACAACAACATACTATTGCTGATTTGGCATGATTAATTTAGTACATACAATAGAAACATTTAAGCAGCAGTTTACTTTATACACAAAAAGTGAGATTAAGAATTTTGTGTGTCAAGTCGATTAAACTCATTTAGTACTATTAACCAGCAAGTGAAAATTGAATACAAAAATCTTATATTACTACTAATAATGTGGCAGCAATCATTTAGTACGGACAATACAAATATTAGAAAATCCTTGTATTTATACGAATAAGAAACCAGGTCGGATATAGTTCTAAGCTAACCATCCTATTAATTAATTATTAACCAGCAAGTGAAAGTTTATAAAAAAAATTACCGTCCATTTCAACAATTGGATTAGTGACGGTGATTTTATTAACCGCAGCGGTGGCGGAGGAAGCGAAGCAACGGAGTGAGAGTTTGTGTGAAGGAGTGGTGAAGGGGAGGTGGTGGTGGTTTAGAGGACGGAAGAGAGTGGAGCGTGGTCGTGACGAAAGGTTTCTGAGGGTTATGGATGATGACGATGATAGCATGGCGGCGGTCATGGTGGTTGCACGGTGTTGAAGTCTCAGCAGCATGCTTTTTTGTTTCTGTTTGCTTTTTTGTTTATGTTTATGTTTATGTTTTTATGTTTGGGTGGGCGGGCTAATACGTTAACACCGACTCACTAATACGTACTACTCTCTCCGTCTCATCTCATCTCATGAGTATCTCATGAGTGGAGAAATTACAAAGTTTAATAAAAATGGACCCTTATAAATTTTAACCACTCACTGAGAATATTCACTCAATATATTCTTTAGTTTTTACTTAAAAAGGAAAGTGAACAATTAATTTGAGACATCCAAAAAGGAAATGTGGACAATAATTTTGAGACGGAGGGAGTAATACATTTCTATATTCATAAGAGCATCCATATCAATAACTAACATTATAAATGAACTCAGCACCACGTCAGCGTCATATCAGCTTTAACACTTTAACTTTAACTCTCAAAAAAACACCCACAACAATAACTCAACTTAACTCAGCTTTAACTCAACTATTTTCAAATTCAACCCTCAACTAAAACTAATATTTCATTTAAATAACTACTAAAACACAACTTATATTAATACTTAAAATTTAAACATACATTAAACAAACTACAAAAAACTACAGCAAATACTGAAATATAAACCTACGATAATTAAACATAAAGCTACGATAATTAAACATAAAACTACGATTCAATAAAATGAATCATCAAACACATAGCCCTCGTGACTCGAATAGGAGGCACTTGAATCGTCATCACTCGATGGCACAGGTGGAAGTCCCTGAGCCCATCGCCATTCTGCTCGTCTGTTCTTCCGATCCTGTTTCCCTTTGAGGTACGCCTCACGCTCCCTTTCCTGACGGGCTTGCTCAGCTTCATAATCCAAAACCACTTGCATATTCAGCTCATATTGTTCTTCCTCAGTCAACTGACGAATGACGGGTTGGTTTTCAGGTGGAAAGTTTGGTGGTTGATTGTTTGGTGGTGGTATGTTTTCTGGAGGAAACATAACTGCTAGTAGAGTTAGAGGTGGTGGGTTGTCATATTAGAACACTGGAAACAGATCTTCTAGCGGTGTGTTTTGTGGGGAATTATGCGTTTTCAGGTGATGCGTTGTGAGACATTGTGTTGGAAGAACAAAGGAGAATTCTTTGATAATTGTGGGTGTGTATTGTGTGTGTATTCAGATTTTGAATATGTATTTATAGAATGATTTTTGGAAGTATCCCGCTCTCAAGTTTGAATTCAAATTTAAAATTACCCCGCCTTCTGTTTTGAATTCAAAATTTCAAATTATCCCGCCCGTTTATGTGAATTTGAATTTTCAATTTGAATTCTAAATTCTCCCGCTCAGATGAAATTTGAATTTTGAATTTGCACACGTTTTTATTGTTTTGTTTGAACTTTTGAAATTTGAAAATTTAAAATTATCCCGCTCAGGTTTTGAATCTTAAACTTTTATACACTCCTATATAAAGCATACATTATCATACAATTTTGCACACACTTCACTTTCTAAAGAAATTTACTATGGCAAATCGTTGGTCTATTGAAGAAGAATGTTGGCGAGCCGAGATGTGGCAAAACGTTCATAAATTCCATGCCAGCGAAGGACCTTTTTGGCAAGTCGTAACAGAAAAGTTCAATGAACAATCAGACGGTCCTTTTCGTAGCAAAAACCAGATAACGGGTAAGTGGGCAAAAATGAACTCTGATTGCCAAAAATTTCATGAAATTTACTTGAATTTGCAGCCTACACGTGAGCCAGATATTTGTCTTGAAGATGCATTGAACGTTTACAAAGAACACAATGGTGGGAAAGATTTCAAATATTTTCAAGTGTGGTTGATTTTGAAGGACAACGTCAACTGGAACAGATATATGAATTAATGGCCTTTGTATTCCTGTATTGTGTGTTGGTTTATGTTAAGTATTTCCGTATGAGAGGTTAACGGCTAGTTTATGGTGTTGTATGATGTAGTACGATGTTATGTCAGTTTAAGTTTAAGTTTGAATAAAAGTCTTAACGGCTAGTTTCTCCAATAAAATTATCTAACGGCTACTTTAAATATTAAGGGGGTCTTTTGTAATTTCCAATATCTTTAGTTCAAAATATATAAAAGTTCATAGGGGTTAAAAGTGTCAAATTTTTTTTTACCAAAATAAGCCTTAACATGACGTTAAGGGCTTAACGTCTCACGTTAACGCCTCCTTAACGCCACAATATGCAACAGTTAACGCACCTTAATGTTCGTTAAACACCCCTTAACGCATGCCTCCAAGTTACCACTGCATATGCTCTAAGAAAAAAAAATCAATAATACCTAGATTTATATACTTTTGTTAAGTATTTATAGAGTATAAAATAACAACATATAACAATTTCGTTTAAATCGACGGAGAAATCGAAATTTCGTATAAGTGGCGATTGGCCTTTCCTAAACACCTAGCGTCGGACAATGAGCATGTGTTTACGTGCGTTTTAACCCTGAGTTGAGATCGAACCAAAATCTTAGGTGTCGCTTAGCTGGTGAAAAATTTTCCAGTTTTTTTTATTTCTAAATTATCTGAGAATGAAAAAAAGTGAGAAGAGTATAATAGGCTTTTCAAATATTTAGTTAAAATTTAAAGAATGAGAATTTAACATTTTTTTGAAAATTGTTAAAAAAAAGTTTAACCAAATGAATTTTTAATTTTTCTCTTTCATATGAAAATTTTCCCTCACCAACTAAACAGCTCCTTATTTTTTCAGAAAGGCAAATTATTAAAAAAAATATATTATACTTGTTACTGTTTCATCTTCTGGATAGCGAACATTTTTTTTTTTTTTCATTTTGAGGGTAATTTTTTTTCAAATTCATCATAGTTTACTCAACGATATTGATTATTATATTGTTTTACTTTCAACTTTATTAATATAACCTATTTTTTTTATTTTCCTAATTATTCCCATACGTAGCTTTATCTTTACTCCCTTCAACTTATTGATAAATTGTGAATTACCATCTTTAAAAAGTCTCCACTAAATGTATAGTATTAATATGTATTGATTTACTTAGATGATTATTAGTATCTGTAACACCCCCCAAAATTGATACAGCGGAAGACTTATCTAGCTTTCTGAGTGCTACTGGGATTGGTATACAACACAAGTATAGACAGCAAAATAGTATAGATTTGAATGTAAAGAAAATCCAATATTTGGTTGTAAAATTTACATTCATCAAAAGTAATAAAGGAAAGCCCAAAAGTAACAGAAAGATAGGTCCTCATAGTAAAATCAGAGTGCTTGTCGATCCTTCAACCATGCCGAATGCCAAGCCTTCGAAGTTCCAGTACATCGTGCTAACATCTTAGCTTCCTGAGAAAACATGCTAAAAAGGGTCAGCTTACACTGGTGAGTTCATAGGTTTAGGTTAAAAGCAGTTATGGACCTGAAGAGTTAAGCGCTATGTGTGACTAGAAGCAGACATCGATTTCGCTATTCAACATCATTCCAAATCAATTCCATATCAATCGCTATTAAGTGGTCGTAGTGAGTGGGCCCCTCGGCGGTCACTAGCCAGGAATACGTTATAGTAAGGAACCACCCATTGCTACCCTAACTAGGCCGGAGATAGATATCTATTCTCAGCTAGGTTCCAAGGCAGCCCTAGCATAAGGCAACATCTACCGCAAATCTAACCTTAACTAGCCAACACAATATAGCAAAACAAAATGTAGTAGCATGTCCGAGAAAATAGTTTGCATGTTTTCTTCCCCAAGTTTAGAAAGAAATAAATAATGAGTAAAAGTGGGGCTATGAAACTCACCTCGATTCCAGCAAAGCATTTACAATTACTTCGGGAGTAGCATGCACAGTATAACCAAATAGAAATAAGCAAGCAAAGCAACTAACAAGTGTCGGTAACTACAGACTTGGCACAACCTAATCATATAAAACTCGTCTCAACATCGTTTACAAAAGTTTAACGTATCCCAATAATTTCCCAAATGTTTCCGTTTACTTTCCAAAATATCTGTTAGAAAATCGTTAGTTATCGTTTGGTATTGTTTGGTATCGTCGTGTGTGTGCGCGTTAGAGACAAAGTCTCGACTTGAGTGTGTTGGATCGATATACTCTGACCAAACTACTTTGTAGCTTGTAAGGTGTTAAAAATCTTGAATGACTCAAAACAATTAATATTGAAACACTGATATTACTTTGTAAAGTATGCGGAATCTACTAACACAAAGCTAAGAAGAACTTTGTTAACAACTCTTTGAACCTGCCTCTCTAAATACAGATTCACTAAACAATCCCTAACTTCACTAAAATCGTTTTGTGAAAACTCTAAGACTCTTAGAAAAACTCCGTACATCTAATACCATCATAAGGCTCCTTTTATAGATAACCTTAAGTCGGTTTACAATATCTACTTGAATGACAAGTAATTATCCCTAACTAATTCTAGAATATTCATATAATATTACATAGTAATCTTTCAAACAATATTACACACAAGTCCTTGTTCTTCGAAGTACTTTGAATAATCTTCAATAACTAGCAGTACTTTGACCTTGATCAGCACGTTGACTATTGAGCAGTACTTTGACATAGCAGTACTTTGATCTTTCCAGCAGTACTTAGATCTACATATCCCAACAATCCTCCCCTAACTTGAACTATACTTTCTTGATTTCAAGTTTCTTTGCTTTCTTTGATCTTCAATATCTTTATCATTCAGGAAGATTGAATCTTTATCTCTTTTCAATCTTGTATGTCAAAGTGCTCTTGATCATCATCTTCTCAGCAACTCAGCAACATTTTGATAAAGTGTACATCAAATCTTTTAAAGTTTCATACTGTACTCATCACTTCCAGATGTGTAAACTTATGTGAGGGGTGAATCATTGAACTTTTAATGGATTTTGATGTCTCTTTACCAAAGCCATTAACTTTGGGGTAGCCAATGTTTAGATTAGAACAACCATGGTACATTGATAACCATATGATTTTTAGCAAATCATCAGCTATCAACGGATTTGAGTAGTCTTTACCAATAGCCGTTTGCTTTTGGACTAGTCAGTTCTTTGATTTCAACCATGGTGAACTAATTACCATAAATAGATTTTCCACAGCCTTTACCACAAGCCATTTTCTTGTGGGCTAGTCAACTCTTCACTTTTACAGATATGGTGAGTTGAATACCATACAATTTGTTAATACAAATATCGCCTAAAAACGTTATTTATATTTTACGATCTTTGCTAAGTTTTGTTAATAACAAAGTATGAACTTTAGCTAAAAGTAAATTATCACTTTGAGTGTTTAAGTCTTGTTTAACTAATGTTTACATTTTCTTTTAAACTAAACATTGGTTTTATTTCTTAAATTAGAAATAGTCACATCACATTTATGGCAAGTTTTGTCATTATGTATTTATGGCAAGTTATGTGTTTGACTTGCTTTCATGTTGCTTGCAAGTATCATGTTTGACTTACTTTAAGTGATGTGACATTGTTTGGTTGCTAGAAGTTATGAGACAAGACATTGTTTGGTTTGGGAAGTTATTGCAAAAACCTACTGCAGACCCGGCGGTACCCTGGGGGTACACGGGCGGAACCCATCTGAGGGTTCCGCCTGATCCGCCGAGCATGCAGAATGTTGTACTATAAATACCAAGCCATAACTTGATTTTTGACTAACCCTTTTAGGACATATATTCACATATTCTCTCAACTAACTCAATAACCTTTTGATTTGTGATTCTCTTATGTAGCAAGGGACTTCACAAGATCATTCAAGAAGTTACAAGCTTCAACTCTAAAGTTGCAAGTCTTGGTAGCTTGGTCATGTATAAGCTTTGATAGTTTATACTTCATGTGTGTCATGTATATAGATGTAAGTGGTTAGTATTTTAGTCCTCAAAATACATAGTGTGTCGGGAGTTGTTGTACCCTTGTAAAAGAACTAACGGGAGTGGTTGTACCCTTGGAAAAGAACTCGACATCTAGCTTTGTGTCGGTAAAAGTGTAAGCGACGTACGGGAATGGTTGAACCCATGTAAAAGAACTCGACATCTAGCTTAGTGTCGGTAAAAGTGTAAGCGACGAATGGGAGTAGTTGTACCCTTGTAAAAGAACTCGACATCTAGCTTAGTGTCGGTAAAAGTGTAAGCGACGTTGTAAAGGTTTTCTCCGCCGGTGAAAGGAGCTTGTTGATTAGTGCTTATAACTCTCGAGTTGGAAACTCGGGGCGTGGATGTAGGGCAAGGAAAAAGAGTCCTTGTAGCCGAACCACGATAAACAATCGTGTTGGGGTTTGATCGTTTCTTTCTTTATCTTTGCTTATTACATGTTGTCTTTTAGTTATAATTGCTAACCACATATAAAGCTTTCCAAAAGAATTAAAAACAAGTAAAGTTGTGTTTATATCTTGAAACAAATGTAAAGCTTTTCAAAGAACTAAAACAAGCAAAGTTAGGATCATCACAAGTAAAGCTTTTCAAAGCATGAAACAAGTAAAGTTAGAATTGTTATTCACATGAAAAGCTTTTCAAATAATCAAACATATAAAGTTGTGTTTATATCTTTAAGCAAATGTCAAATTTCTAAAAGGATATTTAAGCTTAATAAGAATCGAAAAAGCGGTAAACTATTCAACCCCCCTTCTAGTTTTCCACAATTGGTATCAGAGCTACGTTACTCAAGATCTTTAAAATAGATTGTATTTTAAAACTTGGATCGATCCATGGATTTTGAAAATATCAAAGAAGGGCAATCTATTCAAAACCAACCGCTATTTGAAAAAGAAAACTTACTTGAATGGAAAAGTAATTTTGAAAACTATGTGAAATCAATTGATCAGGATCTTTGGCATATTATTTCTTTTGGTAATTTCAAACCAAAGAAAACAAGTTTTTGAAAACTAAGATAACTATATTAAACTTGATAAAAATACTAAAGCTAAAACAATGCTTTACAAAGCTTTAGTACCAAATATGAAAGAATGTATTTTTGTCAAAAGGCTAATGATGTTTGGAAAAATATGTTAAATTTTCATCAAGAAATATGTCAAGCCAAAGATGATCAAGTTGATCTCACAAATGTATTAGAAATCTTAGATATATTAATTGATTGATTTTTGGTTGAGACGAATACATGTACTACTAGTTTAAATGTCTTAAATGAAGGTGTAAGTGAAGATGATCACTCATGACGAGCTCTTAGTGGACTTGCTTACGATTCATGGAATTACACGGATGAAGATGAAGCCAACCATCCGGTTTGCGATTCTTAACTAGATAAAACATCAAGCAAGGTACACTTTGAAACCAAACGCTTTTGCTTTGATTAATTTATCCTAGAGTTTTCTAAACTAGAAAATGAGTCTTCAAAATCTCTTAAGAATATCTTTGAAAAGGAAATCTTATTAGAAGATAAAATGTCTAGAATTGAGAATAATGTTGAAATTAATCTAGAATGTAAATTATGTCTAGATTACAAACATGAGATTAAAATGCAAAATGAGAAAGGAAAAATTATTAGTTAAATTTGATGAAAGCTCAAAAATCTTTTGAAAGATTGTTGAGGAGTCAAAGGTTGTTTAAAGATTAAATCGGATTAGGTTTTAACTCAAAAGCACCATTAACTAATAAAACAAAGCAAGTTAAAATTGTCAAACCTAGAAGAGAGTTTTAGAGATAATTCAATCTCTGATAGAAACTCATGATAAAAGGATTAAAATTATTATTTTCTATGCTTTTACATGATTGTCTAACCTTCTTGGATACATGAGTTATTGAGTTTCAAAGCGTGTCGTCGAAGTTTTTACACGAAGTGCTTATCCTCTTGATAGCATTTTTATGCAATTTAAAAGGTACACATTACTTCAACTCAGCTTTGAGTGTCTCTTGTTTGTAGCATTATGTGTAGGATTATGTGTTATTAGTAATACTCTAAAAGTGTTTACTTGCTATTAGTAATAACTAAGATTAGACTCTATGTAACAAGGAATTTCGTCATTAGTACTAGTAGGAGATATAAGGTGTTTTGGTTCTTTAACCATCTAGAGATAAACACGAAAAACTCTTGAGTGAGTCTCACTCAACTCTTGCTTACAAATGAGCTAACTAAGAATTTCCTAAGTGTTAAAATTTCTAACACTTTTGTGTTGCTTGCAAAACAAATCTTTGTTAAACAACTTTCTCAAACATCATACTTTGAGTCTTTAATTGTGTTTTTCTTCAATCACTCATTTATGATAATCTCACATAAAACACACAAGGTGAAATAAATCACATTAGCATATATTAGGATGTGTGAAAGAAAATGAGTTTTCAACATCTAGGATTTACACATCAAAAGTGACACTTAGTCTCATGATGTTGTACCTCTTGGACTTTTTCAAAATAAATAGAGTTCATAGTGTCTTAAGTAAGAAAACTCAAAGAGTCGAGGAATCGTTGAATATAACATTTAACGAGTAATCTCCTCCTTCTAAGATATCATCTTTGGTAGATGATGACTTAGTCGAAAGTCCAAATGATGGCAAGACAAGCATGGAGTAAAAGTACATAATAACATCTTCTCACCTTGAGTCAAACTTTGAATCAAGTAAAATTGACATAAGTCATAAAACTTGATTTATAGGTCATAGTTGTGTCTAAACAAATTCAACAAAAACAATTTTTTTTGGAATTTAGAATAAAACAACTAGTGAAACAAAATTGATATTTCAAAGTAATCAAGTGAGTATTGTCTCAATATTTGAAAGACTTTTTGATAATAAAAGCAAGCCACAAAAGTAAGGGATTTTAACTTAAAGACATTCCTAGTTGCTCTCTTGTTCTCAATAGTTAAGTTATTGATGACTTATCAAGAATGAGATTAGTAAATCCGTAGGTAAAAACTAAACATAGAGAAATGTTTGGAAGACTACTTGTTCTCATAACATTTAGATTCAACATTATGTTTAGCTTTCGTCTATGTGCTCGTGTTAAAGAAGATCCTAAAACAACTCTTTAGTTGAGCCTATTTGGATACAACATAAGGTACTACACAACTAGGATTATGGTCTCCCAAAAGAACGGGAATAGAAACCATAGTGTATGCCAAATGGAATTATGTCGGTAATAAGTTGATAAGAAAAGCACAAGTGGTACTTGCACTTTTATACTTACTTACCCAATGATTCTCCAAAACGCGTAAGATTCTCAAATTAGTATCGGATGGAGAAGCACATCAACAAGCTCCAAGCAAACTCGTGTCAACAACGGAATTTATCTCATCAACATTGGAAGCATCAACTTCGGCAACAATTCAATCCATTATGTTCTTAGTCGACATATTGTGATCCCTCATCATCGCCTTGGTAAGATTGTTCATTGAGGAACGTCTTATCTAAGAAAGTCTTCTACGTCAACCATTCCATCAACGCGTTCACAAAACCTCTTGAATGAGAATCATTCATCATCCCTAGGCTTAGTCATGAACTCATAAGACCAAAAACCTTAGTTTTGAACATTAGGATAGAACCACTAAAATCAAGACAATTCCTTTTAAGTTTTTCCCTGCAGAACCCACGGAACCTTCAGACCATACGGGCGGAACCCATTTTTTGGTTCCGCCTGGTCCGCCAAACCTCAGAGTGTTTTAAACTCTTTATTTCAAAGCCAAACACCCTATTAAGTCTTAACAAAAACTAACAAACAGCATCACCCTCTCTAAAACACATATCCTCACGAATTTTAGGGCTTCTAATCCAATCTCTTCCAATCCAACTAACTTTGTAAGTATTCTAATCACAATTACATTTTTAATTTAATCATAACATTTTTGCTTACAATCATTAACTAGAATCTTAGGGCTTTTGCATAAAACTTCATGATTCATGAAAAACTTGGTGCCTAGTCAATTATGTATTTCATTAGTTAAGAAATGTATCTTTTCATTGTTACTTTGATTTACCAAACACACCAAGTGCATTATTTTTCAAATTGCAACATGATTCATCACCACATTGTTAAAACAAATGAAAAACATCATTTAAACATCACTTGCATACTATCTCTTGAATGCTAAAGGGGATACATAACTAATATGTATTTTCGGGTACATTCAATCGAAGACACATTCAATTAGGAGAGTGTTGGTTATCTTTTGTTTTTACAACAAAATTTGCATAACAAAACGATTTAGGAATCAAAATGAGTCAAGATAACCATGTCTTCACATTGTTTTGCATATAAGAATATATTAAAACATCCTCGTTGATTAAAAGTCATTAACATGCAATTTTATGTTTTCTAGGAATCAACATGCCTCCCGCAAACAAATCCGATCACAAAGAAACCCTTAAGTACATGCCCAAACACCATATGACCAAAGGTCTCAACTCGGTTCAAGTAGAAACCTTTAAGGCATTAGAAAAACGCTATGTTCACCAAGGTAGAACCATTGATCCATCCTTTCTAGAAGGAACATCTATTCGGCAAAACTTTGCCGCAATTCACTTTGATTGTCTCCTTGATTTAGATGAGCCCATTTGTCCTAGGTTCATCTTGGAATTTTATGCAACCGTAAACCTTTCCTCATGTGCCGATGGTAGGATCTCATTAAACTTCACAACCAATCAAATATCACATGATATAGATTTAAAAGACTTAGCTATAATTCTTGGTGTACCAAATGAGGGAACTTGCCTCTACACGGATAAGTGGCCCATTTCAAGTCTTGATACTATTGATCGTTTTTATCCATACGATACACCTCTTGCTAGTAAGGAAACTATTAAGGAACACCTCTTTGTTAGAACCTCTACCACTAGGGTGAACCGTTCGGGGAATACGGTAGATAAGGATCCTTTTGGTATGGAGCTCAATGAGCTTAAACCACAATTTAGGAAGTGGGAAGAAATTCTTAGGGCTAATGTTATAAGTACCATAGGAAATAGAGATCACATCAACACATGCCTATGCTACATGCTTTATAGCATTTCCACCGGTCAACCCTTCAATTTAGCCTACTACCTAGCCAAAAGAATGGCCGACATATCCTTGGTCGGAACAACCGCTCTTCCATATGGAATGTTTCTTACCCGCCTCTTTAGAGCAATCTCGCCCATTTCTCCTAACGAAAGTGGAATACACCTTGACTACGCTCTCATTCCTCACACCTTCGTTCCTTTAAGTGATAAACGAGTTTTCAAAAATAAGGGCAAACGTACTAGATCACCTACTCCATCTTCATCATCATCCGGCATGAGCGACGATGATAAACTACCAAACTCTAAGTTACCTCCTTTAGAATACCTCCAAGCTCTCCCCATCATTGACAATGCTTCCGAAGAATTCAAGCAAACCAAAGGAATGTTCAAGTGTTTTGGAAGGTACCTAAACAAGCTCAAGAAGAAGATAGACTGGTTGTGAGAAGATTAAGGAATGTTTGGCTTATGAGTGCTTTAGAAGCGTCTATGTGATAAAACTATGTGAATTATGTGATTTGTATTACTTCTCATATTCATGTCTTATTACGTTTGATGGATTATGTTTTGTATGCTATTTTATGATTAATGACAATATTGGTGGTATGTGTCAACTTCATGCTTATGGTAAAATTCACTAAGTTAAGTGAAAATCGTTAGCCCCCGGTCAAAGTCCTAAGAGATGAATGTCTATATGCCCAATTTTTGCATTTCCTAATCTGTCATATAGTATATTTTCATTTCCAAGAGTTTTCGAAAAATTTGAAAATCATTTCGCGGGTCAAAAACGCGGACTGTATACTTTTGCAGCACTGGCGGATCAGGCGGATCCCAAAATTGGGTTCCGCCAGTACAATTTCTGGGAATTCCAGAATTGGCCCAACGGATCAGGCGGATCCCAAAACAGGGTTCCGCCTGTGTAGTCTCAGGGTGCCGCCAGTACCTGCAGAAAATTTGTGAACATTTTTCTTAAGATCATAATTTGTAAAGTGTCAAATCATTATCCCAAGTGAGAAACATCTTTCATTAACACCAACAACCATATTGGAACAAACCTCACTCACTAAAACAATTAGGAAGACACTTCCCGCCAAAATTCAAATTCAAAACATAACTACCCAAAGGAACCCTTTTAAAGGATCCTTCAAACCTTTGATACATTTTCAACCAAACCACTTCCCATGATCACAAAGCATTGAGTGCTTAGGTTGGTCTTTCACTCCATCCTATTCATTGGATTGATCTCAAATGATGTGACATGGTCATGAAAATCATTTGACACCTCAATATTTGAATAGTAAAACATCAAATCCAAATACTATTTCAATACCTTTCTCATCCTATAAAATTGAAAGCTTCACAACAATTCTAATCACACCATCACCATCAAGATTTCTTCCCTCAAACATCAAAACCAAAACCTTTGAAATGACCAAATCCAACACCTCATCCGAATCATCAAAATCATGTGCTAAAACCACTAGGATTAGTGTGAAACCTTGTTGCTTCAACAAAGCCACAAAGTCAAGCTCATCTTCATCAAGTGATGCTTCACTTAACATCTCCTCACCTATCCAAGATTTTCTTAATCTAACTACCTCAACTACATCTTCAACACCTTGTAACACAAATGTGATCACCATTCAAGATTTGCTTAATCTTGCTACACCACCATTTTCTCCATCTCATTGCAACTCAAACCTAGCCATTAATCCATCACCAACTAGACCTTTGAGTATATCAACCTCACCTTCTCAACAAGCCTTTAAATCAAAAACTCCTTCACCTCAATCACCAACACCTACACCAATGGAACTTTTCCATACACCACCAACATCACCACTACCAAATTTAGAAACTTTTGATGATCTATCATCAACTCCACCATCCTTCTCACTTTTTGACACCATTGCTCAAATAGAAACCCAACAACAACCTAGTGAGCAACTAGATGATGAACCCCATCACCCATCTATAGTAGAACGGTTAGCTTACCGTTATGCTAGACCATCCATTTTTCCAAATGATCAAGGTCATACCCACCAACAATCATTTGTGTTTCACCCAATTTACAAAGACCTTCATGGCAATCCTTCCGGCGAACCAAGCTTTCGCCATTTTGTTCAAAATCAACAACCACAACTACAACAACAATCACCACAACAACAAAATTCCCAAAATTTTGAAACTCTACTTTCTTCTTATAAGAAAATAGAAACATCCTTATGGGAAAAACCTCCAACCATGAATGAGGAAATAAGTACTCATTTAGCCCACCTTAAAGCCTTCAAACGAATGGTTGACTCTCAAATCAACCATGTTATGGAATTTCATACGGCATTAGACTCAACAAGTGAAGGAAGCAAACACACCTCTCAACCATCCACATTTGCTCCTTCAAGTTCAAACTATCCACCACCATCATTCCCCCGCCATGATTGCGGACATTGCGAGAGAACCGCTCACATTAGTGAAAGATGTCGAACGGAACTTCGTGAGTTATCCGAAGAAATGAAGTTTATTCTAAACCACATTTTGGAGCGTCTACAATCCTTGTCTCACCCACCTCAACCTTAGAGTCTCCAAAATGAAACGAAACCGTTTCTATTGAAAAATGTCCCCATTTTAACCAACAAACCAAAACCAAGACACCTCCTCACCTCTCCAAATAAAACCCGCTACAACCTTCAACCCACATTTTTCATCCTTAAAACAACCCAATCCTTGTTTTTGGAAAATGTTTCTCATTAAGGAAAATGATGATTTCCTTGTAGCATTGTTAGTTTATTTTTAGTTTTTCTTAGTCTTTAAAAGTAAGATGTTGTCATCTTAATGTTGTGTCTTTGACTATCTAAGAGTCAAAATTTCACAATTTAATGAATGTCATTCTACTACAAGGTTTAAATTGTTTGATGACCATTTAGGTATGATGAGTGAACTATATCTTGGTATGGTAACATACATAAACCTTGTGCTTTAGAAACTAACTTTTTTTTGTAGGTTCATTATCCATGTCTTCCTTCCTTGAAACTCCATTTAGGGGAGTAAAATTCAAGGGGGAGCATGAGTTTTGCTTTATTCCGCTTCACAACTCTTAGTTGTGTTTTTAAAACATGAAATGCTTTCATGACTTATCTTGTGCGGAAACTAACTTTTCTTTTGTAGGTTCAAAATCCATGTGTCCTCTCTTGGCACTCCATTTAGGGGGAGTATCAACCAAGGGGGAGCATGCCTATAATTCCGCTTCGCTACTCTTCTTTTTGTTTCGACAAAAAGGGGGAGAATTTATATGAAACTTGCTCTATTATTTTAAACTTCCGCGTAGCTAACTCTTTGCAAAAACAAGTTTCATTACTAACTTTATAAGACTTAACACTAAATCTTATGACTTACTTTTAAATAAAGTTTATGTTTTGTCATCAACAAAAAGGGGGAGATTGTTAATACAAATATCGCCTAAAAACGTTATTTATATTTTACGATCTTTGCTAAGTTTGGTTAATAACAAAGTATGAACTTTAGCTAAAAGTAAATTATCACTTTGAGTGTTTAAGTCTTGTTTAACTAATGTTTACATTTTCTTTTAAACTAAACATTGGTTTTATTTCTTAAATTAGAAATAGTCACATCACATTTATGGCAAGTTTTGTCATTATGTATTTATGGCAAGTTATGTGTTTGACTTGCTTTCATGTTGCTTGCAAGTATCATGTTTGACTTACTTTAAGTGATGTGACATTGTTTGGTTGCTAGAAGTTATGAGACAAGACATTGTTTGGTTTGGGAAGTTATTGCAAAAACCTACTGCAGACCCGGCGGTACCCTGGGGGTACATGGGCGGAACCCATCTGAGGGTTCCGCCTGATCCGCCGAGCATGCAGAATGTTGTACTATAAATACCAAGCCATAACTTGATTTTTGACTAACCCTTTTAGGACATATATTCACATATTCTCTCAACTAACTCAGTAACCTTTTGATTTGTGATTCTCTTATGTAGCAAGGGACTTCACAAGATCATTCAAGAAGTTACAAGCTTCAACTCTAAAGTTGCAAGTCTTGGTAGCTTGGTCATGTATAAGCTTTGATAGTTTATACTTTATGTGTGTCATGTATATAGATGTAAGTGGTTAGTATTTTAGTCCTCAAAATACATAGTGTGTCGGGAGTTGTTGTACCCTTGTAAAAGAACTAACGGGAGTGGTTGTACCCTTGGAAAAGAACTCGACATCTAGCTTTGTGTCGGTAAAAGTGTAAGCGACGTACGGGAATGGTTGAACCCATGTAAAAGAACTCGACATCTAGCTTAGTGTCGGTAAAAGTGTAAGCGACGAATGGGAGTAGTTGTACCCTTGTAAAAGAACTCGACATCTAGCTTAGTGTCGGTAAAAGTGTAAGCGACGTTGTAAAGGTTTTCTCCGCCGGTGAAAGGAGCTTGTTGATTAGTGCTTATAACTCTCGAGTTGGAAACTCGGGGCGTGGATGTAGGGCAAGGAAAAAGAGTCCTTGTAGCCGAACCACGATAAACAATCGTGTTGGGGTTTGATCGTTTCTTTCTTTATCTTTGCTTATTACATGTTGTCTTTTAGTTATAATTGCTAACCACATATAAAGCTTTCCAAAAGAATTAAAAACAAGTAAAGTTGTGTTTATATCTTGAAACAAATGTAAAGCTTTTCAAAGAACTAAAACAAGCAAAGTTAGGATCATCACAAGTAAAGCTTTTCAAAGCATGAAACAAGTAAAGTTAGAATTGTTATTCACATGAAAAGCTTTCAAATAATCAAACATATAAAATTGTGTTTATATCTTTAAGCAAATGTCAAATTTCTAAAAGGATATTTAAGCTTAATAAGAATCGAAAAAGCGGTAAACTATTCAACCCCCCTTCTAGTTTTCCACACAATTTTTAGTAAATTGTCAACTAAAAACGGATTTGATTATCACATCAGAGCCGTACCCTCATGATGAGTCAAACTCTTTCTTGTCTTTTAAACATGGTGAGTTGATTACCATTTGATGTGTAGTACAAGTACTAAAACCATGTTTTACTCTTCAAATCCTTTTGTTTATAACATCTTTAAGCTTCAAAAACTTTTTATTTAATTTTACAAAGGACTTTTACTGGTTTTATGCAGCAAGCAGTACTTTGGTAAAGTACTGTTTGTCTTACAGTACTTTGAGAAAAATGCTTATTATTCAAAACAAATCATACCAGTACTTATGCAATATTATTCTTCTGATTTAGTCCACATGATAAATAGCTTAATCACCATAAAAGCTACTTCAGTTTCATCTTCAAGCTCCATTCCATGATCCAACATCCTGATCATAAGTTCTCTTATCAGAGGATATCTGATTCGTGAGAAAATCAAGTTATATATAGTATAGTATTACTCAAGATATCCGTAAAGAAATACGGATAACCCAAGGTCGTAGTCCGTGTGAAGGATGAATGGAATTTCGAATTCCCGATTCGTGAAACGTGTCGTGAAAAGTGGTAAAAAATGATTTTGATGAGTTTATACTAATGAAATAACAAATGAAGCACAAATAATCACTTAAGCACGTATTTCAAATAAGGCAACTAGAAACGTAACGTAAAATTGAAACCGTACGCTAAAACGCGAATTAAACGTTAACGTACGAAATAAAACGCGAATTTTAAACTACACTAGTCCTACGGACTTAAAAATAATTTTGAAAAGTTAAAAATGTTAAAAGAAAATTTTAAGAAAAAGAAAAACATTTTTTTGACTTTTTATTTATTTTTTATGAATTAAAAACTAATTAATTAATTAAAAATTAAAAGAAAATGCAAATAAAGTGAGAAAAATGAAAAATAAATTTTGAAAATTATAAAATAACTAAAAAGTAATTTTAAAACTAAAAACTAATTTTTTTTGCTTTTTGTGTAATTTTTAGGAATTAAAAACTATTAAATCTAATTAAAAATTCAAATTAAATTCAAAATAAATGGGAAAAATGCAAAATAAATTTCTAAAATTCTAAAATAAATGAAAATAAATTTCTAAAATATCTTTAGATTTTTCTTGGCTTTTTCTGATTTTTTTGGATTTTTTAGTCATTAAAAAGTACTCCCTCCGTCCCATTTTTATTGTCCATCTTACCATTTTTAGATATCCCAATTTAATTGTCCATTACTAAATATAGATAGGAAAGTTTGATCGAGTTTACCATATTGCCCTTGATTGAAATTAATATTACAAACTTTAATGAATAACTTAATTAATTACTTAAGGGTAAAACTGTTATTCTGTTAAAAAGTAAGAAAGAGAAAGCTATAATAAATGCACTTTTCTTAAACTATGTGTTTTTTGTCGGGGGACAATAATTTTGGGACGGAGGGAGTAATAAAAAGTGAATAAAAATGAAAATAAAATAAGAAAAATATCAAATCAACTTGGAAAAATATGAAAAATTCAGGGAAATTCTAAAATAATATTTTGAACTTGATAAAAATTTGAAAAGTGAAAATAAGCTGTGGAAGTACTATTTGCTTTGTAATCAGCTTATACAAAGTGCTAATTGATAAGCAGTTTGACCAGAGTTGACTAAAACTTGAACCAAATGTATTTTTCACTTAAAATAGCTCAAATGAACAGTGAATAAGCAACAATGATCACAGGAATAAGCAGATAAGAACAAACTTGATCAAACAGCTTAATGGAACACTCAGCTTCAAACCACTTATTAAAACACCCCTTACATAAGAAATACAAATTATCAAGCATAATACAACCAACTTAAAAACAATTCATGCATTAAATGTCACTAATACGCATAATAAAGCATATTATACAAAATTTTAAGCCTGAACGGGCAATGGGCCAAATGGGCTCGAGCCCGAACAGACACGGGTCAACGGGCTCGAGCCCGAACGGACACGAACTAAACGAAATTTTTGATATCGGTAACTAAAATTTTATTGTGTTCTTGAGTTTTTCTTAGACAGAAAAGAAAGGAAACACAAAGGAAATGAAAGGAAAATTCATATCATTTTCCTATAGGAACTTTCCGCCCAAATATGGGCGGATTTGGACAGAAACAATTCTACACGCGCACTTTTTACTATATAATAACCGATATAACTTTCAATATTTACTCATATTCGACTCTTATGATTAAATGAACATATTTAAAAGTGCATAAATGTAATTATGTCTCTTTATTCTTTCTTTTCTTCCTAATTCGAGAACACAACATTATTTCTTTTCCTTTCATTTCAACTCTAGAACATGAAATATAAAATCAATTTTCTTTCCTTTCCTTTTCCTTTCTTTTCTCTTCTTTACACATCATTCTATCCCCACCTAAGAAAACTCGAGAACGCAGCATAAATTTATTGTCAAAAAAAAAAAAATATAATAAACTAAAATATATTCACATATTGTACAAACCAAGCAAACTACTAAACAAAAACATAAAATAAATAGTAAATAAAATAATACAAACTAAGCATCAAACTTTTGCCATAAAAAACTAATCAGTAAAGCTATTACCAAAAAATGTACAAATAAAATAAATTATTAACCGAAAAAATTAAATTACAGAGTACCCGCAGCTGCATCGCGCGGGGACCCTGCTAGTAATATAGAATAGATATAGATGAACAACACAATGGTAAATAAGTTTTTCAAAAACAATTAGTTTGTAAAAAACTCCGGTTTTAATATTCATAAAAGTGACATACTAGCATCAAGATTTCAAGTTTAAAAGTAAGCAACATCCAAATTTCAAGTCTTATGAACATGCAACATCAAAAATGCATGTTATGCAAAATATCAAAGTTTCAAATTCAATCAAAGTTTGTTTTCATTAGGTTTACATGTGTTACCTCGCTAAAAGTGTAGTTCAATAAAAACATCAATTCAATATATTATATTGGTTTCCCAAATAAAAAGTTAAGAAAGAAAAAATATAATCGAAAGAATGGAAATCTCTTAAAACTGAAAAAGCAAAATCACAGTAAATACAATGGCACAATACATAAACTGATTTGTAATTGACTAAATGACTAACTAGATTTCAAAAATATTTGTGAAAGACAGACAAGCCTGCTAATTATCATAAACATAATGATACACAATAAACATAAAAAACAAAAGGCATCCTGCTGCCATAATTCACTCCAAATGAACCCGAAAGACATCATCTCAGCTAAACAAAGGGCATATCAGGTGGCAGCTTCCAGTCCACTTTCAGCTTTAAAAAGCAATTATTCCCATAAATAACACCATGGCTGAGATTACCATCAGTTGGCACAAGAAATTCCCAAACACCCGACAAAAGTTCATCCCCAGAAGTGTGGTCACATAAGTCTGCATCAATTATGAGGGAGTATTGGGCTGGTACAGCCAGCACAGACCGCATAAGGTTTATTTTGCTAGACTCAACAAACAAATCAGTACGCTGTTTGATTTCAAAAAGCATTGCACTGTAAAGATCTTTTTTAGCAGCAGCACAGTCATAACAAAAGTTTTTGCCATAATAAGCCCTTACCCTTCCAACAACTTTGGTTTCCTCAAAAGTTGCAGCAAAGTGTACTTCCAGAGTTGCTTCTATTGCATACTTTAATGCAACATAATACAACTCTAGATAGCCATCTTTACCATTTAACTTACAAAAACCGGAACCGCCATTAGGTTTTTTGGCAAAAGATTCTGAGAAGTCTATAAATGCATAGTCATCACAAACTTCAAACACATCATCATCAATGTACACGGACTCCTTACCCTCTTCCACCTTACTCTCTTCTCGAGTAGGGAATATGTCTTCCGACAAAAACTTTTTCAAGCCTTCTAGATATTCAGATTTATCCATCTCCATCTTCATCTTCCAATTCGGAAAATAATGCTCAGTATAATCACTCAAACTCTCCATTCCATCGCCCTTGTAAGTGGTACCATAGAGCTTCGCAGTGATCTTAACGAAGGTAGAGACTGAAAGTGAACAATAACAGATATCGTGCGGAGATAAAGAACCCGGGTTGTTAAAGACTAATGGATCATCGAAGTTACGTTTGAATATATTGAAAGAACCATGATGCGACGGATCTGAGATATGAGTTTCTGCCTGCATAATCCCAAACAGCCAAAGCTCGGCATAGCTACTACCATTCTCAACCCTATCATCAATGTTATGCCTAAGCAAAACATTACACAACTCAAACCGAAAGCAGGGACCTTTACAGAAAAATGCCATCCTATTATGAACAAAAACCAACAAACTATAAGCAAATGATCATGTATATGATATGATGCTTTCAATTTAGAAACAGATGTATGTAACAATTGTAGTCAAATGATCATGTAGTATACTGTATAAGATATGATACTTTAGAATTACAAACTCACTACTTAAACTAGGCCACGACATAGTGTTTTTTAATCAGGGTAAATTAGGATTTTAAAGTGAACTCACAGTTGTTCCTCGGTTAGATCTGAAAAGAAGACTCTTTTAGCCGGTTCGGCGACTGGTGGCTCCTTTAATCTGACAGATACAAGAAACAATATTGATATAGATTGATTGATTGATCTTAAACATTGTAATAGATGTATGCAACAATTGTATAGTCAAATGATCATGTAGTATACGATACGATACTTTCAAATTACAAACTCACTACTTAAACTAGGACACGGCGTAGTGTTTTTTAATCAGAGTAAATTAGGATTTTTAAGTAAACTCACAGCTGTTCCTCGGTTAGATCTGAAAAGGAGACTCTTATAGCCGGTTCGGCAACTGGTGGCACCTTTAATCTGACAGATACAAGAAACAAAATTAATATAGATAGATTGATCTTAAACTTACAAATTAATGTATGTAACAATTGTATAGCCAAATGATCATGCAGTATATGATATGATGCTTTCAAATTACAGACCCACTACTTAAATTAGAACAAAACATAGTATCTTTTAATCAGTCTAAATATTTGGAAACAATGATAAAATCTCTACATATAAAACAGAAACTAATGATACAGAATGAATACTTACATTTCTTTATAGATAGGAGTGATCCCCAAAAGACGAAAGCATCTCCTCATTACCACTGCAGTTGCATTGCACAACAATAATTTGCTGCTATCGCTACCATCCACAACCTGCCAAAACTTTCAATGTTCCATTAAATCCTGATAAAAAATAATCAGATTTCCCTTTCTATAATTCAAATAGCTTAGAAATATAACTTTGGTTTAAGATAAGCAAGTATTAAATTCAATATTGTATGAGAAAAACCGAGTAAATATACCTGGCACACTTTAGAGTTGTCAAACTTCTTGCATAAATCATAAAGGTAGTCACATAGGACATGCGGCATAAGAACTTTGCATACCTCTCCAAGAACCTAAGAAAGGAAAGCTGGATTATTAATGCAATTCCAACCGGTCAAAACATCTTCATATGGTCTTTAATTATTAATTAATCAAAGGGTGTGTTTGGTTTGCTACTCGGAATCACAATAGGTATTGTTTTGATAAGGTGGACTGGAATAAAGTATATCAATTCAATTGTTTGTGATTGGTACAAAGTTTGAGATATATGTATCACATTGGTGTGGGTCTCATTTACTGAAAAAACCTTTCGTAGAAAAATTGTGGAAATTAGGGATATAATACATATAATATGGCCCACATAGAAATACTACTAAAACCACCCCTTCCACCCATGAATGAGGGTATGGGTTTCAAACTCACTTTTTGATTCCATAAGGACCATATCTACTAACCAAACATTAACAATGAATTATCAAACTCATTCTTTGATTCCGAAAACCTTACACCAAACACACCCTATGCATTCAAATAATCCAACAACTTTGCCACATGTAAAATATTATAATGATAATTAAAAAGGATCATTGTAGATAAGCTTCATAAAGTCAAGGGTGTAAAATATTGAGAAGAAGAAAAGTAGTGGTATGGACAATTGCATGTTAACTATAAAAGTCTATACTATTCACAAGTTCCAGAGGCCAGAACTATTAAGCATTATATACTATATGATGAAAATGTATCATGTTTGAGCAAGCTAATAAAAAAAAGGGGGAAATCTAGAAATAAAAGTTTTGTCGATTAATTAACATTAAGATGCCATTTAAACAGTTCTATGTCTTTATAACAATTGTTGAGTTGGTATGTAAAGATTTCATTTGTATTAATAATTCATTAGAGTGTGCGGGGAATTTAAACAATCATTCTGTTACCTCGGTGAACCGGAGTAAATGTAATCCCAACTCACGTTCTTCATTGTTCTTCAATATTAACGCTTCTACCTTTCCCACCTGTCACAAACAAGTATAATTACCAAAATCAGATTAGGAAGGAAACTTTAAAAAAAATTAATTTTCAAGAATTCATCTAATAAACCTAATTATTAATCTCTTTCAGAAAAGACTATCGATCACAACTGCTAAAGATTGGAGTAAACAACATTTGTAAAAATTAAGGTTAATTAATTTGTCCCCAAATTTTGTTTTTACTGTTTTGATTTTGCAAACATGGCTCTCTTTAGGGTTTCGGTCAATTATTGCTCTATTTAGGGTGGTAAGATACTCAAAAGTGTTATAATACTTTAGCTTCTTTCTGTCTTTTTTTAAAAGCTGATAAAGATTAACAAGAATTACTCCTATCACAAATCCACATAACAGTAAAACCAAAGAAAGCAAGGCTGAACAGTTTGCCAAATCATTTTGAACTACTTGCATTATAAGTCTCACTTTATCTCAATACACAACGTGTATTCAAATCATAGCATGCAAGTGAAGCAAGTTACCTACCTGGAAAGAGATTTCATTCAGACAGCCTACTAATGCATACTCAGCTAAATAACTAATACATCTCAACTTGACTAAATGGTTTAGACCATCAAATGCCAACCCGGTATCAATTGATTTATACTGTTCCAGATACTTCAATAATTGGATACCACATACAACTGCGGAAATTTATTTTCGCAGGATCGTCATAACATTTATAAGCTACTTAAAGAAAGACATTTCCCATATCTTTCAGCATATCCCTCTAAACTTATGAGCACAAAACATATACTGTTATGAATCAATTGTAAACTACAACCCAAAACACATCATCCCAATATCTTAGTAATTAAGCATGATACAAATGAGATTCCAAATCTACTTGATAAGAAAGTCGTCACCAGCAGATACTAGAAATAGCAAAACAAAAGTAGAATTAAAAAAAAATAAAATAAAAAATAAAATAAAATAAAATAAATAATAAAAAAATAAAATAAAAGACTGGAGCTTGAGAGCCAAAGAACATCATGTTAGAATGAATAGAATGATTTGAAGACAAAAAAGTAAGCAGGACTCAGCAGGAGTGACCTAGCTTCCTGGGCAGACAACAGTGAATACCTTTTTTAGTCCAAATACAATTGAATGATCTCATTTTCATAAAGCTCTTATATGAACCAAAGTAAATAAATTGTTGACTCGTTAGCTGAAAATATTTGAAGTTATCACTGTGATAAAATGACTCAACAAGTAACAGCTTTCTAAAACTCAATTAGCACTTTTCTCGCAAGCTACATCAGCATATTTGTATATTACCTAAAATTATCTAAAAGTAGGGTACCGGTCCCGTACCGAATTAGTGGTACCGATTTCCGAACGGGATTCGGATACCGGTACCAGTACCGGTTTCGGTACCGGTACCGGGAAATCGGGTTTTTCCCGTTTTTATTCGGGAATTTCCCGATTTGGTACCGGTCCCGTACCGAATTAGTCGTCCCGAATTTTTTTTCACCTTATTTCGTAGTCCCGGTACCGTACCGTATATCGGGAACGGTACCGGTACGGTTCCGGGATTCGGGTCGAAATGCTCATCCCTATCTAAAAGTTATACCAACATGAGACATAATACTATAATTTTGTGTGATGAATTGAGTAGATAAGTAACACTTTAATAAAGAATGTTCTAATTTCACTTAGAAAAATGTTACATAATACCATCAAAGCAACTCCTTTTGCAATGGGAGATGTGTGTTAAAATGTGGTGAGTTGAAGCGAAAAGTGTGTTAGCTTGCCATGCAATTCAAAATAATTTTAACTCTCAGTGTGTCAGTTTGCCTTTTTTGCTATATAGAGACTACGTCTATATGTGTCTTTGTGATCTAAGAAATAACATTGAAATGAAAAGAAATTCTTACCTTTGGATCCTTTAACTTCTCGATGCGTTTTTTATATTTCTTGAGAACTGAACAGATTTGAGCATGTGTATACTGTAGATATACAACAGTATCTTCCTATTTATCAATGAATGTGAGCAAATAAGAACATGATCGATGTAAAGATTTCAAATCAATGAGAAAATACAATAGAGAATTGCATAATAATGGAAGAAGAATACCTTTTCGTTAAGCATTTCATCAAAATTGATTGTATAATTAGTGAGTCTGTTGTTCTTCAAGATTGCATACCTATTTAGAACACAAGCATAGAATATAAATAACCAAAACTTGACCAACAAGTTCTTTAGAATTAAAATTAACCACATTGGTACCGAGAGCATAATTACAATGGTCGTAATATTTATGATAAAAGCATGAAAATCTTACTTTACAGCATCATATCCAAGTGCTTCAGCAGTATGCTCAGGCTCCTTAGCTGCTCAAAAAAGAATGCAAATGTGGTCATTGTAAGCCCCCCATTAAAGTATTGATGGATTGATTTGGGATATGAAAAATATTTAACTAAAATCAAAACGGGTCAAATGGTTTGAAAGCCAGAATAACAAAATATTTGGCATACCTTGTTCCACAAGGACCGCTTTACATCGACTTTTAGCTTCGTCAAACAAATTAACCAAACTAACATCTTTAGTACTGAGAGTTTGGAATCTCTCAGAATCATCAGCTTGAATAAGACCAAATCCTACATGACTTAATGGACAAGGGGAATGATCATTTACGATCCACCCTGCACGTTTAGCGGCCTCGGGGAAAAATGTTGACCTCAATAAGTATCCATTTCAACTTCTTGGCCTATTTTTTTGAAAATATTATCAGTTATGTTGAATGAAAGTTGCTTACAATGATGCACATTTCAAAATACTCTCGTTGCCCTACATCAGTCACATGTACTATCCAGTCTGCTTTTACCATGTTAAGATCATGCCTACATATGCAGACACAAGATTACAAACAACGCAAATCTATATATAGGTGCATACAGGTCATATACGGAAAAAGTTATTCCAAGTGTAGATGCTGTTTGTTTTTCAGAATAAATTTTCTCTGAATCTGGATACCACATTTGAATAAGTGATACAAAAGTCTGAATCTGATTCATATTTGGTTGTTTAATTTTTAAACAAATTTGGATCTGTAAATAATTAAATTTTACAAAAAGGAAGATTCAATACAGTTTTAGAGTTGGTTTACTTGCAGCGCATATAGAACCCAAAAACATTTGGATCTGAAATCATTTTAATAGAAAGGGCATGCTGCGACATATTAAATATTACAAAAAAATAAAAAATAAATAAAAAAAACAAAAATAAAATAATTAAAAAATAAATAAATAAAATAAGACTCGAAACAGTTTGGGAGGGTTTACTTGCAGCGCACATAGAACCCTAAAAGGAAAAAAAGAAACTAAAAACGTTTTTTTAATGTCGGATTCGGTCAAATAGTAAAGGTTTTCAGAGCTTTTTCACCACAAAAAAAAAAATTAAAAAAAAAAAAAAAAAAATATATATATATATATATATATATATATATATATATATATATATATATATATATATATATTACACTAGCCAATTGGTATATGTTTTGCTAAAATCAGCATTTATAGCAAGCAAACTAACCACAAAGCTGTGAGATCCACGAGAGACAACTTTCGTCCTTCAATAAATATCGCCTTATCTCCTTCACTTTCTACGGTCAAACCCTTTTTCCTCAATAAATCTAGAGTCCCACTGATGTATAAACCGTAAGATCTTTTACCCTGAAAATAAATGGGATTAAACTCATAAAGTGCAAAAATAAGAGGTATATTCCTATTTTATAAAATGAATCAAAACATGACACCTCTTCTTCCATGTGGACCCCCAGATGCTGATATACTTTTTGGTAATGTTCTCGGCTTATCTTAACGATTTGCAAGTGTGCAATTTCATGCCTTTCGTCCCAACCCTATTTCAAAATTCATTATTCTAAATATAGAAGAAAAAATTAAAGCGAGCAAGCAACTCAGAAAAAAAAATAATAATAATAACAATTCATAGACTGACTTGTGACTGCTGGACTCTGTCTTTGAATTCAGCATCTTCATCAAACCTCTTCTTCGATTCCTTATACAAGACCTATCGGTAGTATAAATTAAGAGAATGACAGATAATTATAAGTAACTAAAGCCTTATAGTGCATCAGGTATTATGTACATTAACTTGGCAGTGGCGAATAAAGACGTTAAATCAGAAAGATGTTAATTGTTGATGTAAAAAGTATTCTCTGAACACTTGCAACTATTAGATCTTAACATAGTTTACTGACAGTGTTTGAGGATAACTTTTGGACCAAAACAGATCATCAATTATAAAATTTTGACATAGCTTTACTAACATTGTGTCAACGTTAACAGAAAAAAGACTGTTTTAGTTAAAAATAGTACATCCCATGAAAAAGAACATTACTATTTGACGAAGAAGGTAACCATTAGAAGCAATAGCTGTAACACATGTGATTTTAACTTCAAAGTAAGTGTGCTCACCTCAAGTTCTCCAATAGCTTGATCGTTAACTTCCCCATTAGCAGACTTTTCTATTAGGAACTCCGTCATCATTTTTAACTTTTTTAACTGCAAAAAAGCATGTTTAGTGTACAGTATATGTATAGATGCATGTATACCAGTGTGTGTATATCAAATAGATACACTCGATAAACCATTGATATTATGGGTCGTTTTAGCATATGAGAGCAGCATCCCATCATTAATACTTTAGGGACCATATATGTTCTCACTCGTTTGCTTATCAATTCACTGTGTGTAGCTATTGTTTTGTCAACGATTATAGTGTTTGGATCAGTTTATTGCTTATCAATTGATGTGAGTTTAGACACTAAAATAAGAACGGGCTTAAATATAACTTCCTATCACATGTAGTTGCAGGTATAATACAATTTTAATAACAAACATTCAAACAGCAAGACCAACTGCATGTACCTTAATGTCCAGATCATCTCCTTCATGGAATCTCCGGATCACCTCAACTCCGGAATACTCAAGGATACGAGCTAACGTTTCTCCAATAACAGTGGATCGCAAATGACCTGTATGCATTTCCTCGGCTATATTTGGTGACAAGAAGTATATAATTGCTTTTTTCACAGGAAGTTTTGGTGCCCATGCGGCTATATCACCTTTTAGCATCTTAAAAACACTCTGCAAGGAAAAAGAAGTGACGATATTGAAGTAGACATGAATTTAGGTTAGAATTGTAATGTGTGATTTAAAACAGTTGGAAAGAAAATACCTTAGCTATCCATTCCATAGATAACTTAAGCTTTAGAAAACCAGGACCACATACGATGCATCTTTCAATCATGCCAGCATGATCAGTAATCTGGATATCTCTTGCGACAGCCTAAAAAAAAGTAAATGAAACCCTAGGCAGTATATTCAAAATCTATGATATATTACTCACAAACAAATATTACCAGTCCAGCATCTATTGCTCCTCTATACCAATGAGTCTTTCTCAATTCAGGCCATGTGTGCAGGACATTGGTGCTATTACCAAATGTAATGAATTAGTACCCCATATCATTCAGAAGAGAGTAAAAGTGCTTCACAAGTATTGTATGAGAAAGAATATATATACCATAGGTAATCGCCATCCTCTTTCAGGCAAGGAGAAATACTACAGGACACTCCTTCCCATCTACGGAGAGTAAATTTCAGTGAGGGGTTAAATAACATTGCAATTTCTTCTTGAAGGCTACGGCATCTATCATCTTCTTTCTGTATTTATTACAACACAAAACCACCTTTTAATTATTGGCTAGTTTTTTTCTGAACCTATAGTTCAGGCATGACGACAAAACAAATTTACAAATATAGCTATATGCATGATAATGTCTGCGTTAATAAGAGACTTACTTTTCTGTTAGGCGGTGGCCCAGTTAATCTGCTAGAATTAATTCAATAGAATTGAAGTGAACAATCTTTGGAAGATAGATAATAAAATTACATATAATATAGAAATAAACGATACACAACTAATACTTACTCTTCTTCGTCGATTTCTTCAGCAACCGTTGTTGTTTCACATGGTGGCTCCATAAATCTGCTTGAGTCAATTGGATAATATTTGGAAGATAAATAAATAACAGAATTAAACATCAAAAAGAAACTATTGATAAAGGAATTAATTAATACTTACTTTTCTTCTTCAGATTCTTTAGCAGCTGGTGATGTTTCTGATTCTTGTGGCCCATTTAATCTGCTAGAGTCAATTCGATAGTTATGAATAATATTTGGAAGAAAAAAAATATATAATTTAAAATCAAAAAGAAACTATCAACATAGAATTAATTAATACTTACTTGTCTTCATCAATTACTTCAGAAGCCGATGGTGATGATGGCATATTCCTGTTTTGTTAAAAGTGAATAATAATAATAATTAATAACCGGGAGAAAAGAACAAAATAAAAAATAAAAATTAAACGAGACCGAGAGAGAACATCGGACATGTGTAATAAATAAATAAACTACTGATAAAGAAGAATTAATACTACCATATTGTAAAAGGTACCATATCTTCATCCATCTGATCGATGAGTTCTTCGATTCTCCGTATTCTCTCTAGACTCTCCTTTTCTCGCCGACATCTAGATTCAATTCAATAATAGTGAATAATATTTGGGAGTAAATACTAGAATTACATATCAAAAAGAACTTATTGATACAGAATTAATTAAAACTTACTTTTCTTCATCAGATTCTTTAGTAGCTGGTGATGTTTCTGGTTCTTGTGGCCCCTTTAATCTGCTAGAGTCAATTCGATAGTAATGAATAATATTTGGAAGATAGATAGATAGATAATAGAATTATATATCAAAAAAAAAAAAAAAAAAAAAAAAAAAAAAAAAACCCAACTAATCGATATAGAAATAAGTGATAACTTGTGTGGAACCCACTTATTTCCACTAATACATATATATCTACAAGGCATAAAATGTCTTCCTCTCCCCATTAAGACACACTAAGAGCCATGTGTCCCATATGGACCCCACCCATCTCTTAGCTAACAAAAAAAAAAAAAAAAAAATCCCCTAACTTTTCTTCATCAAGTACTTCAGAAGCTGATGTTGACATGTTGTTGTTTCATATGATGGCATACTCGATAGTAATGAATAATATCTGCTAGAGTCAATTCGATAGTAATGAATAATATTTGGAAGATAGATAGATAATAGAATTATATATCCAAAAAAAAAAAAAAAAAAAAAAAAAAAAAAAAAAAAAAAAAAAAAAAAACTAATCGATATAGAAATAAGTGATACTTACTTTTCTTCATCAAGTACTTCAGAAGCTGATGTTGTTGTTTCATATGATGGCATACTCCTGCTTCGTTAAAGTATATAATAATAATTAATAATTGGAAGAAAAAACCAAAATAAATAAATAAAACTAAACGAGACCGAGAGAGAATATCGGACCTATATACTTAAAAAAATAAACTGCTGATAAAGAATTAATACCAGAATATCGAACTTGTATCTGCATCCATTGGATCGTTCACATATGAGAGTCTCGGTAATTCCTTTTTGTGCCCATTCAGATAGTTCCTAGATTCAATTCAATAATAGTGAATAATATTTGTGAGATAGATAATAGAAGTACATATCAAAGAGAAATTACTAATATAAAATTAATGAATACTTACTTATCATCTTTGGATTCTTTAGTAGCTGGTGTTGTTGTTTGTGATTTTAAAGGCCCCTTTAATCTGCTAGAATCAATTCCATAATAGTGAATAATATCTGGAGAATAAATAAATCTATACATCCTATTAAAAAGCAGTTTTGAGTGACGTCATGAAATTGCAATTTTACATAGGTGTCATTCAATTAAGTGTTTAGGTTGAAATTGCTTATTTCATAATTCTACACAAAGTAAATTAAATTATTACATACGGGTATTCCTTCCTCTTCCCATATACACAGTAAATGTACCTATTTATTGGAATATATCTACTGATTTCCCACTTTCTCCTCATTCAAGAATTCAAATTCAAAACTCAAATTTCGAAAAACAGATACAAGCAATGAAGCAAAGCAGCATTTGTATATTTTCTCTCCTATCGATCATTCAAGCAGGTGTATTTTCTTCTTCCCTTTTCATACCTACATGAAAATTGTTTCAATAACAGATAATGCTTAGGGGTTTCTAAAGTTTTTATTTTTGTTTTTGTCCAGGATTCAACCTTCGAGAGGGTATAACCACATTCAATCAACTTATGGTCAAACTGCAAGATTTCTATTTTGTTTTGTCCAACTTAATATGTTTCTATCCATTTTTTAGCTTAATTTATGTCTGGACCTTAAAGATCTCTGGTCTCTTATGGTTGTGAAATACAGTCTTTAATGGTTGTTTAAACGATACCCTCCTTCTAAGGAGATGAACCTCATAATTATTCCTTAGAGTTAGATCAGTCAAGGCTTGTGTGTTTTGCAGTTTTAGAAGCAAGATTACAGCATGTTGCGTGTTTGTAAAGCTTAGTAACTTAGTATTTTAAAAATTGGTGCCTAGATCCTAGATCTATATGAATGATTACAAGCGAGATTGTTCATCAATCCCTTTCAACTTTGTTATAAGGAGTTGTTTTTTAACATGAGTTATATGAACTTGTTAAAAGGATAGGCAAATTCTTTTGCATGTAACATATTGCATGGTTGGGCAATCAACTTTTTTTGTTTTCTCATACCGCCCGCCAAAGTTTAAAAGTACGGAAACGAGTTTCGAGGCGTTTTCCCTCCGCCTCAAGAGGCGTAAGCCTCGAGGCGGACCGAGGCGTAAGGTCGAGGCGGAATTAAAAAAAATATAGAAATTATATATATATAAGTTTTAATAAGTATTTATATATTTTATATACATACTTTATAAACTTTTATATATAAGTTTAAGACTTAAATGTAAACTATTAAAGATAGAGGGGGTCAAATGTTTAAATACACAAACTTATTTTAAACTTTTTGAGACTAAATGTAAAATAGTGAAAGATAGAGGGGTTAAATGTTAAAAAGTCTAAACTTATTAAAACCCTAAAAGAGTAAAACAAAGTTCCAGCCACTATATCTTTCTTCCCTCTTTCCTCTCTTCCTCCTTGGGTTTCTGGCAGATGTTGCACCGCCGCCGCCGGAATTCGTCGCCGGAAATCACGAATCCGGCGCTATATGGGGTTAAAAACCCTAAAAGTAAATCGATTCAAGGTACAAAATCAATACTATTGACTGATTTGGCTAAAAAAAAAGAAAATCCGCCTCGGCCCTGAGGCGCCGCCTCATACGCTTCACCACCGCCTCAAGTACATGAGGCGTACGTTCCAAAACACCCCCCTGAGGCGCCGCCTCATATGCGTTTTATGGCCGTTTCGCCTCGAGGCGCCGCCTCAGACCGCTTTTTTAAACCATGCCGCCCGCGTTGAACACTTAGTAAACAATATAATTGAATATCAAAAAGAGACTAATGACATGAAATTTCATTAGCGGCGGATGAATGGTATAATATTGAGGAGGTCGTGTTTGGGGTTGGGGTTGGGGTTGGGGTTGTAGGGTTTTTGGAGAAGAAAACCATTGTTGTTTTGCGGGTTTCTAAGGAGCGATCGGCCATTAAACTTTTTACAATTACCTCCGCTTTTATGCAAGTTTTTTATTCACAATTTTGACACGCATCTTTGTAGTCATTTTACTCAAAAAAACGAAATTCTTTTAATGTTGACGAAAATTCAGCCAATTTTGACTTTTATTGGCCAATCAAGAGGCTAGATTTGGTTAATAAAAGAATTAATTTTTCCATTTTGTATCTTCTCTTGTTATATAAAAGATTACCCATGTGGTATCATTTCTCCATCATAAGTATCCATCCAACTGAAAAGTTAAGGAGGGTTTTGGAGAACTGAGATAGGTGACAAGTTCAATCTCTAACTCCTAACAAATCGTCATTGTATCATGCGCTTATTGCTCGGGACTAGGTCTTTAGGTAAGGGTCAATTGACACCCAAATGAGGCTTAAGGTTTTTCCGTTAATTTAAACCTTTTAAAGAAGAGAATGGAAGAGCATAAAACATAGTTGTCGCTAGGAGAGCTCTTCAAAAAGCCGACATATCTTTTGTAAGTTACAAAAGGCCAAAAACTAATGGAATAGATTGAAAATTGTGAATAGTGTATTCTTAGTACTCAGTTATCCTAATTGCCAATAGGTTATCTCAACATGCCTTGTTGGCGTCACTGAATGCCATGCTATCAGGCGAGATGAAACAAGCAAGAGAAGAGTTGTGAAAAACTATTGATCCTAACAATAGTGTACGAGGCATGACAAAAGACATAGAACATCTTCATTGGACCGGAAATCAAACTAAAGTAAGGACTGAATAAACAGAAAACATAATACATAGTTCTCAAATACAAATTACTAGTAGTAAATATTTGAAAGACGAATAAATAAATAACAGGATTAAATATCAAAAAGAAAACATTCATATAGAATACTTACTTTTCTTCTTCTTCTTCATATGGAGGCGCTGATTTAGAAGTGGATGGTGGATCCAAATTTAAATCTTTTACGGTTGGCATCTTTCTGCTAGAATAAATTCCTTCAGCCAATTACTTGATGAACAAAAAACAATATAAAACGAAAACACAATAATTTCAGATAGAGAAACGCTTGCTTTATCGATTATCCGGTACTCTATATGTTAAACGGTTAAACCACCGTTTTAGGGTTTTAATTTATTGGGTGGTTTTTCTCAAACAATCACTTTTTACAGAGATGCTCATAAAAAAATAAAAATTTATAAAAAGGAAAATAAAAAACCATTCAACCAACAAGCCCATGTCTATGGGCCATAGAAACTAGTAGTATAGGAAAATGATTTAAAGATGTAAGTTATATGCATGAATTCATGCCTAAACATATGTGGTATGATCTTGGGGTTTTCTCAAACAATCATTTTTTACTCGGTAGTAAATGTGTTTTCGAGTTAAAGTTAAAAAAGAAAAAGAAATAAAATGAAAATAAACATGTGTTCTCGAATAGCACATAAAAGCAAAGAAAATACTCCTTTCATCCTAAAATAAATGTCAGGTTTGACTTTATTAAATTTTTATTGTTCAACTTTTACTGTAAATATTATTATTTGTATTATACTATTATATAATACTTTATTCAAAATATATGAATGGACTGAGTTTCAAATGTATTTTCATTTGTATAATTTTTATAAATTATTATATAACACAAATAAAAATATTTAAGGTCAAAGTTTAACAAAAAAAACCCCAAAATATTTTGGGACGGAAGGAGTAGAATGAAAGTTAAAGAGATTTATTAATTATTAAAGTAAATTGTTTCCTAACTAGTTATAATACCCGTGCACGCAAGGGGTTATGACAAAAAAATTTGTTATATAAATATTGATTATTGCTAGTCTATATAAATATATACATTAATTTGTTTTGATTTTATGTGGTAGATAATTACTTAAATAAGTGTTTTAAATGATAAATGTTAAATATGTTATTGTAATATAGTTTGATCTAACATTTCATGTCGTTTTTCATTTTTTTTTTTTTTTTTTTTTTTTTTTTTTTTTTTTTTTTTTAAGTAAAGGGCTGGCAAAGGGACCAACGATGCAGCAATGGCGCATCCTCAAGTATAGTTTGGCGGTGTCATAGGGCAAAAAAACCTTATGGCGTGTGTTACGCCACTGCATCAGGCACTCAAAGAATTCTTATGAGATCTTTGAGAGTGTCTTCGCAAAATAAAATTCAATGTAAGAATATTTGTGGACCAAATCTCGTCGGCTTTGACCCATGGCCCATACTAAATAAATTGTTTAAACCAAATGTATTCCACGTAATAGGCAATTCAAACAACCTACCCATTTTTCAAGGGATGAATAAATTGTAATTTGGTTTTTAGCATCTTTTGAGTCTCTGGAGAAGCCTAGATCTTCTCAGCATTTTTGTCTGTACAAGGCCCTTGCATGCACAACAAAGGTTGCATGAATCTTTCTTTTCATGTCAACACATTATACAACAAAGGTTAAGCAATGACTTGCGCAAATACTAAGTGTGACTATGCATTAATTAAATTTATTTTAAAATTTACTATATGGACATATAAGAATTTACCTGTGAAATGTGATATAAGTATAACTAATAAATATGCATGAGTTTTTCACTACTATTAATATCTATTAATATTTTGTAAAAAAAATTATTGGATGAAAGATTTAACTTTGTTTAGCTTACATAGATGTTGAGGTTGAGGTTGATGTTGTTGTTTAAATTTAACTATTGATATCATGTCGTATAAAATATGTGCGTTCAGTAGCACCTAATGAGCGTTGATAAAGTTAAAATACACTCCGTATATAAACTTTAAATAAAATTACATGAGTCGTTGTTATAAGTACAATCGTGTATACTTGATATCATGATGTACAAAATGTGCAAGGTTAGTAGCATATAATGAACGATGATAAAGTTAAACTATACTTCGTAAAGTTTTTAACAATGATTTTTCGGATATTCGTATATAAACTTTGTTTTAGCTGACAAAGATGTTGAGGTTGAGGTTGATGTCATTGTTTAACTTTAACTATTCGTATCATGTTGTACAAAATATGCTAGTTTTGTAGCACATAATGAACGTTGATAAAGTTAAAATATACTCCGTAAAGTTTTTTAAAAATATTTTTCAGGATATCCGTATATAAATGTTAAATAATTATTATATGAGTCGTTATAAGTACAGTCGCATATATTTGATATCATATTGTGCAAAATGTGTGAGTTTAGTAGCACATAATGAGTGTAGATGAAGTTAAAATATACTCCGTAAAGTTTTTTAAAAATGTTTTTCCGGATATCTTTATATAAACTTTAAATAATAGTTACATGAGTCATTGTTATAAATACAATCACATATATTTGTTTTTATATCACATTAACTTGTGCTTAACATTTAATATTTATATTACCGTTAATAATAATTTAGCCGTTTTTTATATTCAAACCCGTGTACGCATAGATTAAACTTTTAAATAGGATAACATTAGTCCTTATTTAACATGTATAGTAAAAAAAATTAATAGATGAAAGTTTAAAACTAATATTTATTTTAAAAATATTTAACGTATATTAAAACTAATTAGTATATTTACAAAATTTTGTAATTTAAATAGATAAAAGTCTCGAGCTAATATTGATACATGTAATTATAAACAAAGTTCATATTATAAAGTACATGGGGTATAAAGTGTAAGGGGTTATTTGTTTATTATCTAAAGTTATTAAAAAACATGGACACTTATAATTTTACACTTAACTCTATATACGATATTTAAAATTCAAACACTAAAGTTTTATTAATTACCTCCTTTTTTTAAGTTTTTTTTTTTCATAAATTTGACACCTATATTTTTATGTGTTTTTTTTCCCAATCAAATTCTCCACAAAATTTATTAAAGTTTGACCAAAATCAACTCAATTTTGACTTTTTATTGGCCAATCATATTGTTTGATTTCGCCTATGTGTCAAAATCAAGCTCTCCTATTGGTCAAATTTTTTTCTCATAAGATTGTTTTGTCAAAAAAAAACTCCGAAATGATTTAATTCTTTTATTATATAAAAGATTTTGGGGGGAAAGTGTTTACTTTACTTTTCTTTAATAACAAGACTCAATAAGACAATGTACGGGTTTGAAGCTTTTTTGCCTTGAAGAGCTTAAAGTTTTTTTGTAATTCAAAATGCAAGCTCCAAAAGGGAATTGCATCTTTTATATAATAAGAGAACTCGGTTTTCTTAAAATCGAGGGATTCGATTGAAGTGAAAAAAAAAATTAAAATGCACTGACGGACCTTTATGCAAAAGACTCCAAATAATAACCATCCTCTCCTTCTCATTAATCCCTTCCCCCAAAAAAAATTCCTACTTTTCTTCTCCAAACACAAATTACACGGCGACATTCTTAAAATCATTCATACATAAAACACAATAAATCAGCTAGAACAACAATCGACCACCGATTCTCACAAATTCAGGAATTATGGTAGGTTTTTTTTCTTTAAATTATCAAATTTATTGTTATTTTAATCCTAATTAGATTGGTTTACTAATTTTCTTATTTTCGTTGCTCAAAACCCTAATTTTTATTTAACTACAAATGACTCGTTTTTTATGTTTTTTGATTGATTCCAAGAATACCCTTTTGTTAGTTTATCAAGATTATATTAAGTTTAAGGTAATTGTTTTTATAAAATTTTGATTTTATTTATAATTATATGGATCTGTGTGATGTAATTGTTTTTAAGTGGATTAAGGATTATATGGTTTTTTTATAGTATCGAGAACATGTAGAATTAAAGAGTTTAGTTTAGAGATTTTTATGGATTGTAGTTTTGATGTTTTACTGATATAAATCAGATGTGATAAGGTGATAGGTGATGTATATGTAGGTTTTTTATGTACGCTATTGTTATAGAAAGAATTTTGGATCTAAATTGGAGTTACCGGTGATAGGTGATTGTCACACCTCGCCAAGGCGGAAACGCGAGTGCAACATCATGGATATCATCATAACACATGATGTCTATATAGAGAATTTCTACATGCGGTAAAATAGAGCAAAGCATAGACACAAAGTGTCATAACAATACCCGAAAAGAAAATAACGAAATAAAACTCCAAAGGTATCTTTATTAAGACATAAAATACTGACCAAAAGACAACCAAGGTATCATATCCAAAGTCCAAAACAAATCATAAATCCAAACATAAATGATAAACCACTTCCAATGCAACTAAGGTCTCGTCTAGTCACTTCCTTCTATCTTATCCTTATGACGCTCACCTGAAAATGATGCTTAAAAACATCAACATAAAGTTGGTGAGGTTCATAGATTTAAGACACAAAATTTATCTCACTCAGATCAGTTCACTGTGATTATAAAACATGGCAGGACAGGATGAATGAGATAAATTTTGTATCTTAAACCTATGAACCTCACCAACATTATGTTGACGTTTTTAAGCATTATTTTCAAGTGAGCGTCATAAGGATAAGATAGAAGGAAGTGACTAGACGAGATCTTAGTTGCATTGGAAGTGGTTTATCATTTATGTTTGGATTTATGATTTGTTTTGGATTTTGGATATGATACCTTGGTTGTCTTTTAGTCAATATTTTATGTCTTAATAAAGATACCTTTGGAGTTTTACTTCATTATTCTTTTTGGGTATTGTTATGACACTTTGTGTCTATGCTTTGCTCTATTTCATTGCATGTAGAAATTCTCTATACAGACACCAGGTGTTGTGATGATATCCATGATGTTGCACTCGCGTTTCCACCTTGGTGAGGTGTGACAAAAATGCAACACAAGACACACCTCAAACGAAGATCTTAGAGCAGTAAGAAGGTCTTGCATGTGTATAATTCATTAAGTAGTTTTGTTTTATTGTATTAGTAAACTTTAATCCATCAGGATTGATGGGCTTGTGGCCACCATACTGATCCCATTAAAATTGCTTTCCCATCGATTAAAAGTTTATATGATATTTTTTTGGTTCTTTTTATATGTGCTTTGATAACCTCTGTGTCTAGCTGTGCTTTGCTTGGGCTGCTATACCCCCTCCACGCTTACTTATCTGGTGCAAATTAATTAAGTGAGATAGGCATAAGTGATCATTAAGGGTTTAGTCACCTATACTTAAGATCCAACGAGACAGATAAGATTACGATACTCATCATATAAAACTAGCAATAAAACAAGTGACAAGCTACTTAACTATAGAACAGACCTTCTATTTGTGTCTATTATCTATCTATGTACGTGTTAGCCATTGGCTGATTTGTTCTCATTATTTTTATTTATTGTTAAATCTAAACCAAACTATGCTAGTCTCTTAGACTAAACCCCCTTGCGTTAGATTAGGTTGTAAAACTAATTTAGTATACTAAAATACTGATTACGTTAACTAGATATTACGTTATACTTGATACGTAGGAATTGAGCCCTCGCAACAGGTTTTACCTCTCAAGGGATCTTGAGAAGCTTACAACCCCCACCAGGCAGTGTACCTGATCGTTGTAGTATAGTATAGTGACAAGTACCGGGGGATTGATCGTTCAACTCAGGAATAGTGTCGCTAGGATTAGAAAGCCTACTAAACTAGGTCTAGAGGTGAGGGATGATTCTTTTTGTATTTTTATATTTTATGGAAAGCAAGTAAAATCTTGGGTTTTAAAGGAGTGGGCGGAATTAGCTGCTAGCCAACTAACCCAATTAACTACCAATGCAATCAAAATAAAATAAAAGAAATGAAAATTAAACTAATATGCTAATGTGGTGGAAACAATAATGAGAAAAGTTGTGTTTACTTAGATTTCATTACTCCCTAGATATCTTTTACCGGTTGATTAGCTTGTTACAATTGCATGGATGACGGGTTATATTCCTTAATACCAGTCGTAGGGTCGTGTACAATATTCCCTAACTCTATAAGATCCTACTTCATTCCTATGTCGAGCTGTTAAAAGCTCCTAACATGGGATCATTAGAATTCACTTATGCATTAAATACAACCAAAAATCGTAGTACACCTCCGATCATGTTTCTTAAGACGTTCAAGCAAGTTACCAATGGAAGTCTGCCAGTTTTCTTAAGCCTAACATCGAATACAATCATCCGTAACAATTATAAACAAACAATCAACCCATAATCAACATCTAGGTTTCACTACATCTAAGCAAACATAATAAAAGCCTAGCCTAACATGTTAAAAGAAAGATAAACATAAGATAGAATCAAACAATACATAGACATATTGAATGATTATTGAAGTACTTATCTTTATTCAAACATGAAAGAAAGAAGGGTTTGAAACCCCTTCAAAATGCAGGAAATTCGACCTAGGGTTTATGCACAACTTGTTCCACAATATGTTCCACACTTTTACAATGAAAAATTGGAAAAATATATATAGACTAAGCATCATGACGACGTCATGTATTAGCCTCTGACGCAGTCAACTTGCCGCCAAGTTGAAATTCGTATTGCCTAGATCCACTTCTGACGCCGTCATGTAGGAATAAGCTCTGGGCCGTCACATGTGTTTGGACCCTGACGGCCTTGGTGACGCCGTCAGGCCAATAACAAAGAAAACACTCTGGGTCGTCACATTATAATTTCCACATCCACCTCTTTTGCCACTCTTGACGCCGTCACTAGTAAATCCTGGACGTCGTCAAGTACTGTTCCAGCAAGGAATTTTGAGACTTTGCCATTTTCTTCACTTTTATGCTCCAAAAACGTCCAAAATGCTTCCTTTTCCAGATTTCTCCTCAAAAGTACCTAAAATGACAAAGGAACGATTTAGGGCAATAATTGATTAAATAATCACAAATTCGGGCTTAAATGACCCCTTAAAAGCCGTACACTTTTCGCCTCATCAAATACCTTTACACATGAGATTTGCTTGTCCTCAAGCAAATGTGCTTTTATTCTAATCAAAATACAAGTTAGGGGTCATTTAACACTAATATAAAAGTAATTACAATAAATAGTTATTCCACTAAAAACCAAAAACAAGCACGGAAGTCATACACTAGCACCTCACAAATAGTGTTTAGATACTCACATCTCTCGGGTGTAATAAAGTATATATCACAATATGGAAATGGAAAACATCTCTCACTACCTGTCATAGCAAATAGATTATCATAGGCTTGGGAAAGGATCAAACCTCCACCACTTGGCGTAAGCACCTGGGATAAACTATCAAAGAGATATTTTGAAGGGTTATAACGTTAGGTGTAGGGATATGGAAATCAAGGTTTTGTTGGATAAAGGAAATATTTACTGGTGGTGAGTTAATCATCTTGGTTAATTACATGTACAATATGGCATTGCTAAGCCAAGACTCGACTCGACTGAAGCTAATAAATCAAAAATAACAAAAACATAAAACAAACATAGAATGAAACGGGATGGTAGTCCGTATGCTTTCTCTTTTCTTTTTCTACTTTTTTTTTTCTTTTTCTTTCTTTTTTTTCGATTTTTTTTCATACACTTTTACCCTACCATCCAAAATAATACATCATAGAGAATGTACATTCCGCTTACACTTGATTTTTTACGTACTTACAATAAACTACTCTAATGACTCGAATCAAGATAATCAACACACTTGGAGTACTTTTTAAGATTAATGCACATATGGGGGAAATAATTTGATGTTCTTCCCCATTACTCCAAAATACAAGTACTTTACCCATGAGTCCCAATCGTCCCAAAACAATATGTACAAGATATGACTCGACTTAGCAACCATGTAATCAATTAGATAATTAACTAAGGGTTTAAACAAATAACAATAATGCACTAAAGATGAGTGCATACACGGGAGGCTAAGGCGATTTGGTTGCACATTTGGGTGGGTTGTAACAAATTCTTCCTTTAAGTAAAATGCTTAAAGTTAGAAACGAAAAAGATAGGCTCGGAGGGGTGTACTAGAGGTATCATGTACTAAAAATGAGTACAACGCAAAGGTGTGGGAAAGATTAATTGACTTTACTAGTCAAGTGATATGACTTAAATGGTCAAGTAATTATGATACGGGTTTAAACACAAAGGTGATCCTAATGCCTCTTATCATGTAGTAAATCCTACTACACGAACGTAGTCTCACTAGCGGTCTCGGGATGCATCACTAACGCAAGTTCTAGAAGCTAAATGCTACCGATACACTCATAAGCACTAATAATAAATGCTTTTCCTATCAAATCTAAATGCGAACCTCACATATTTGGGTGGAAAATTTTTCTGAATGGTACGGTTTTGTGCTAGTCATACAACTCCTATCCATGAGACGCTTGTTAAGGCTAAAGTTTCACTCCTAAATGTTGTAAAAAAAATTAAATTTGGCGCTAAAATTACACTAACAAGTATTTCTCTTAGTTTTATTACACACCTACCATCAAACAAACAAACTCAAGTGCAATTGTATCCTATAAGGTATCATCATTTACCCTCCCCTTACACTTAGGATGAACATTGTCCCCAATGTTCAATTAAAGAATGTAAAAGTAAAATAGGTAAAAGAATAAAAACAAATACTCCCCTGATTCGTTTGGTGTGGATAGTGTGTCAACAAGATTAGATCTTCCTCCAAGAAAATGAACGTTGAAAGCATCCCTTCCTGAAGTATAAATCATCTTCTTGTCATATATAACCTGTTAAACCTGAGAAAACAATCAAGGCAACCTCGCGTAAAATCGGCGGCAATCTATATATACTAACAAATCCTAGAAAGCAATTTAAGATATAATGCTTGTGGAATGAATGTTTGCAGAATTTCTGGAGTTTATAAAACTAAAGAATCAAAAAAAACTTTAAGACTCCGGTTTAAACAAAACTCGCAAAATTTTTCAGAATTTTGGTATCTGACGCCATCAGGTTGTAACTCCTGATGCCGTCAGAATGTTCCTGGAAAAATCTTATGGTAAGTTTCCAGAAAATTTCTGGAAAAACTCATGCCTTATTTCCTGGAAAATCCTGCAAAACATCATTATGACTCGATACAAGCATTTGACTCAAACAATTTCTAATATACATGCTCATTTAATATTGTGGCAAATCATGATCATTTTCGTTCTTATAAACAAATTTGGGGTTTCCCCTTACACTTAGATTTTGCAAAATACCTTTATATGTAATTAAGACGAAGTTAAAAACAAAATAAAGCATTTTCACAATTTAGTTTGAAACATGATCTACCAACAATAAAAATAAAACATGCATATGGAAACAAATAACATCAAACAAATAAAAACACACAAAACATGGGTTGCCTCCCAAGAAGCGCTTTTCTTTATTTACGAGTCTTTTAGCTAGACTCAAGGTCATGGGCTATTACGTGACCTCGTCATTGGTCACATTCTCTAGGTCATCTTCAATATCGGGATCGCTTTCATAGTGCAGGTATTTTGGGTCTTCAAACTCAAAGACGTCTTCCCGATACTTGGATCCAAGCTTACTAACATCCTTAAAGAATCCACATGATAAATTAAAGGTGTTTTTACATCCTCTTCGAACATCTTCATCACATAAAACAAGTTGAGACCCTAGCTTATCAAGTCCGTCGCAATCAATTCCTTCGAAATCTTTCATCTTATATGGCGTTTGGTATGACACCCTCCTAATTCCGTCTGTGAAAGCCATGAGTTCGTTCCGGTCGTCAACCATTAAGTTATTGATTTCACAGAAGGGTGCTCCAAAAACATCTTGTGATAACCTTGGATCGATATAATCCTCAATGTTGTCTATGTTCGTAAAATCCATTGTGAATGCCATATTTCCTATGAATACCTGGACTTCATGGTCTCTACCAACAACATTTTCTCCTTAATAAATCATCCCCCATCTGCAAATATTGTTATAATGGAACAGGGACATAAAATTCTTAGGTAAGAACACGTCAATGTAGACATTATCGAAATACTTGTGACCAAGGTTGTAAATATCGCTCGGTGGTACCGTGGCGGTCGACCCCCGCCAAGCGCCAAGACCAATATGGCGGTGATATATCAGTGATATATCGAAGATCATAAATTATAAAGGAATTTTTTATTTTTTGAAATATATACAATTTATACTACTAATTTTTCAATGATATAACCAAATATCCACTTAAATAACCAAATGTCCTTTTTTTTTTACTTTACCAACCCAACACAAGTAGTAATCTAGAATCCCAATAGGCCAATACCCTAATTTTTTGATAAAAAAACGCAGTCACCACTCACCAACTTTAAACTCTCCCACCTAACTTTCTTATCCAAAAAAAGTCAACACTGCTTGATATTTCCAACCAAATAAGAAACACAAATCGTTCTTTGTTTCCTTTCTTGATAACCGAACCTCAAACACAAATACACTCTATGTATGTTGCTGCTGTTTCGAACACTTTTATCTCTTATCTGATTTGTTCGTGGCTTCAAGATCTTGACATCTTGTACGGGTCTCAGGTAGGTAGATGGTTGTTTTTCGTTGTTTTGTTTTGATCGAACGAAAACGGATCCGATTTTGACCGATTTTAGACCGGTGCTCAACCATCTTCGCCGGAAAATGGATCCGATGTTGACCGATTTTGACCAAACCGATTTTTTTGACCGATTAGTGAAATATCGTATCGGTTGACCACCGATAAGCGATATATCAGTGATATATCGGCCGCCAAGACCGATATGTACAACACTGCTTGTGACCAATCATACAAGGGATTTTGAGGTTATTCGGATCACGCCGCTTTATCCTTTCCGATCTTCTATCCTGTGATCCATATGCATTACAATCTAGTGACGGACGGTACTCATATACTTCCTCATTACCCTTTCGGAAAATCACTTTCCTGACGCCATTGGTGAATAATGCACTACCATCCTTCTCATCAAGGATCACTCCCGTTTCATTAACAAATGGTTTCCTGAGGACGAGGTTGGTTAATGTTGGATTAATGACAGAGTCTATGTCATCGATCACGGTGAGATCAATGTTATAGATGAATCCTCCAATCATAATTGATAACCTTTTCATTATCCTGGCGTTATCGAGTCCTTTACACGAGATTTGTTCAGGGAAGGCTTCGTTGTAAAGGGAGAGGGGGATTACGTTTATAGGGAGGTTAGGATCTATGTAAGTATCGGTTATGAGCTTCTTCCTAGTGGTGCAAGAAATCTTAAAAACTTCAGAGTCGCTTTCCCTAATCCTATCATTACACCCTATAGTAATATCTACCATATTTTCCTCGAGTTTCTCTATAATAGATTCAGCCAAAATTACTGGATTTTTCGTGTGCCCTTTTGATCTCTCTTTCGACTCATCCCATTTGCCTGACTCTTGTGTGATGGAGTCCTCAAATAAGTCGGCAAGGCTCTTGGCCACTTCGTGGTCTTTCTCTAGGGTCTCATCCTTAACTCCATGACCCTCATTCCCAGTTGGTTGTTGGCTCTGGTCGGGTGTAGGAGCAAATATTGTGGTGATGGTATTTACAAATTGGATTGGTCCTGAGGGGTTAACATGGTCCCTAACTTCATTCACCTTTGGTGACAGATGTTTAAAGAGTTTACTAGGGCTTTTTATTTCACAGGAGAGGTTGGCTGATTCATGATGGTGACAGATTTGACTTCTTCAGCCTGAATCGATTTACTAACAGCGTGCTCTTTAATAGCGGTTAACAGATTACAAATCTTGTTATTCATATGGGCTTGCTATTGTCTAAATCGGGTCTCGAGCGTGGAAAGCTGTAATTCTTGAGAGAGAATGAACTTTCGCAAGGCATCTTCATAGCTTTGCTTAGGAGTGTTCTGTGGTGGAAAATGCTCGGACCATGCGAGTGGAGGAGAATCATCGAAGGATACACTCCAAGTTTGGGATCCTCTGAAATTTGGTTTATCCTTCCATGCATCATAGGCCTCGCCAAAGTTTCGAGGACCTCGATTAGTGGCGAGCTCTCTATCCTCTGTTTTATCAGCACGTGACGATGTGAATTCCTTAAAAGCATGTTTTGGAAGTTCCATGCAATTATGAGTATCATGAGGACCATTACACAATTTTCACGAAGAAGTGATTTTGTTCACTTGGCTTGAAGGCTTAGGAGCTTCATAGGATTTCATGAGAAACTTGACTTGGTCCTCAAGTTCCATGATCCTACGGTCGGGAGTGCTAGAATTGTTCGAAAGCAAAGATATTGCCTTGACCGTTTTGTTCAAATCACGGGGATCATTCCAACTTTCGTTGTCATAGAGAGCAAGATCTTCTATGAGTTCCCATGATTCTTCTGCACTTAGATCACGTAGCTTGCCACCGGCCGATTGGTCACTGGTTCGCCTTGTGGAGAGATCGATATGGTCATAGAAGATTTGGACTTGGAGCCAAAGGTCTATGCCATGATGAGGGACTTTTTGGAGTAAGTCCTTGAAACGAGTCCATGCTTCATATAGAGTTTCACCTTGACGTTGTTGGAACATCAAGATATCATTTCTAAGCTTGGTAGTTCTCTCCGGTGGGAAAAATTGAGCAAGGAAACGAGAAGTGAGATCATCCCATGAGGTGATGGATCCCGCGGGTAAACATTCAAGCCGTTGACTAGCTTGATCACGTAGAGAGAATTGGAATAGACGTAATCGGGTCGACTCTCTAGTTGCAACATCAAGGTCTATGGAATCTACGATTTTTAGGAAATCCTTAAGATGTTGATTAGGATCTTTGGAACGAAGTCCATGGAATGCACATCCGCTTTGCACAAACCGGATGGTGTCGGATCGCAAGGGGGACACATTGGCTCCTTGAGTGAGTTCAATGGTGTTTCGATAGCCTTGGTGGCTAGGACGGGAATACTCTCCTAAAGTTTGGGGTCTAGGAGGTTGGTTTGCTAGTGGTGGTTTTGTGGGTGGTTTTGTTGTGGTGGGTTGATGGGATCAAAGATATTACCACCTTCCATGATGTCGGATGGTAAAGGTTACGAACAAAGAAACGAATAAATAAGATAAACTAAAGAAAACCTAAAAATAAAAATAAAAATCTTACTAGAAAGAAATCTAGCAAGTAGACCTAATGAAAAGAAATTCTAACCTAGATAATAACTATTCCCCGGGCTGCGGCGCCAAAAACTTCGCAACAGGTTTTACCTCTTAAGGGATCTTGAGAAGCTTACAACCCCCACCAGGCAGTGTACCTGACTTTATAAGATCCTACTTCACTCATATGTCGAGCCGTTAAAAGCTCCTAACATGGGATCATTAGAATTCACTTATGCATTAAATACAACCAAAAATCAAAGTACACCTCCGATCATGTTTCTTAAGACGTTCAAGCAAGTTACCAATGGAAGTCTGCTAGTTTTCTTAAGCCTAACATCGAATACAATCATCCGTAACAATTATAAACAAACAATCAACCCATAATCAACATCTAGGTTTCACTACATCTAAGCAAACACAATAAAAGCCTGGCCTAACATGTTAAAAGAAAGATAAACATAAGATAGAATCAAACAATACATAGACATATTGAATGATTATTAAAGTACTTATCTTTATTCAAACATGAGAGAAAGAAGGGTTTGAAACCCCTTCAATATGTAGGAAATTCGTCCTAGGGTTTATGCACAACTTGTTCCACAATATGTTCCACACTTTTACAATGAAAAATTGGAAAAAAATATATATAGACTAAGCATCCTGACGGCGTCATGTATTAGCCTCTGATGCTGTAAACTCGCCGCCAAGTTGAAATTCGTATTGCCTAGATCCACTTCTGACGCCGTCATGTAGGAATAAGCTCTGGGCCGTCACATGTATTTGGACCCTGATGGCCTTGGTAACGCCGTCAGGCCAATAACAAAGAAAACACTCTGGGTCGTCACGTTATAATTTCCACATCCACCTCTTTTGCCACTCTTGACGCCGTCACTAGTAAATCCTTGACGTCGTCAAGTACTGTGCCAGCAAGGAATTTTGAGACTTTGCCGTTTTCTTCACTTTTATGCTCAAAAAACGTCCAAAACGCTTTCTTTTCCAGATTTCTCCTCAAAAGTACCTGAAATGACAAAGGAACGATTTAGGGTAATAATTGATTAAATAATCACGAATTCGGGCTTAAATGACCCATTAAAAGTGGTACACTTTTCGCCTCATCAAATACCCTTACACTTGAAATTTGCTTGTCCTCATGCAAATGTGCTTTTATTCTAATCAAAATACAAGTTAGGGGTCATTTAACACTAATATAAAAGTAATTACAATAAATAGTCGTTCCACTAAAAACCATAAACAAGCACGGAAGTCATACACTAGCACCTCACAAATAGTGTTTAGATACTCACATCTCTCAGGTGTAATAAAGTATATATCACAATATGGAAATGGAAAACATCTCTCACTACCTGTCATAGCAAATAGATTACCATAGGCTTGGGAAATGATCAAACATCCACCACTTGGCGTAAGCACCTAGGATAAACTATCAAAGAGGTATTTTGAAGGGTTATAACATTAGGTGTAGGGATATGGAAAACACGGTTTTGTTGGATAAAGGAAACATTTATTGGTGGCGAGTTAATCATCTTCGTTAATTACATGTACAATATGGCGTTGCTAAGCCAAGACTCGACTCGACTTAAGCTAATAAATCAAAAATAACAAAAACATAAAACAAACATAGAATGAAACGGGATGGTAGTCCGTATGCTTTTCTCTTTTCTTTTTCTACTTTTTTTCTTTTTCGTTCTTTTTTTCGATTTTTTTTCATACACTTTTACCCTACCATCCAAAATAATACATCATAGGGAATGTACATTCCCCTTGCACTTGAATTTTTACATACTTACAATAAACTACTCTAATGACTCGAATCAAGATAATCAAAACACTTGGAGTACTTTTTATGATTAATGCACATATGGGGGTAATAATTTGATGTTCTTCCCCATTACTCCAAAACACAAGTACTTTACCCATGAGTCCTAACCGTCCCAAAACAATATGCACAAGATATGACTCGATTTAGCAACCATGTAATCAATTAGATAATTAACTAAGGGTTTAAACAAATAACAATAATGCACTAAAGATGAGTGATGAGGCGAAAAATGATCCGTTTTTAGGGGGTCATTTAAGCCCGAATCCGAATTTATTTGATCAAATATTTCCCTAAATCGTTCCTTTTGTGATTTTAGGTACTTTGGGAGAGAAATCTGGAAAAGGAAGCAATTCGGACGTTTTTGGAGCATAAAAGTGAGGAAAACGCCAAAGTCTTAATTTTCCATGCTGGGAACAGTAGGTGACGGCGTCAAGAGCAAAACCTTGACGGCGTCAAGAGCAAATTTCATGAATTTTCTTGACGACCCAGAACAGATTTGACGGCGTCACGTAGGAAGGGCGTCAAGAGTAAAAGAGTCATGACGGCCTGGAAGTGTATAAGTCTTGACGGCGTCAGAAGTAGATCTAGGCAGTCCGAGGAGAGTTTTGGCGGCGAGGTGACGGCGTCACAAGTTTATTCTTGACGCCGTCAAACCTATTTTTCTATATATAGTTTTCTAATTTTCACACATTAAGAGAGAAGTTTTGGAGAAACCCTAAGTACGATTTTGGTGCAACTTTTACAGGTTTTCAAGGGTTCTAAACCCTTGATACCTTGCATTGTAATTGAGATAAGTGTTCCTTTAATTCAATCAATATGTCTATGTGTTGGTTGTCCATATCATGTTCTTATCTTAATTCTATCATGCTAGGCTAGATCTATCTTGTGTTTGCTTAGATCTAATGAAACCTAGATGTTAATTATGTGTTGATTACTTGTTTATCTTTGTCTTGGATGAGTGATTTATATGTTAGGCTTAAGAAAACTGGCAGATCTCCACTTGGTAACATGCTTGAACGTCTTAAGAAACATGAACCGAGGCGCACTAGGTCTTTATTGGTTGTATTTAATGCATGAGCCACTGTTTACAATCCCTATAGTTGTGCTGGGCATGGTGTAGGAGGAGATAAGAGCTCATAGAATTGGGGAGTTATGTGTGCCACCCCATGAATGGTATTAAGGAATACGATCCGTCATCCATGCAATTATAACAAGTAATTAACGTGTAAAAGATGTCTAGCGAGTAGTGAAATCTAAGTAAACACATTTTCTCCAATTACTGCTCACAACTTTAGTATAAATTAGTTTATTTTCATTTCTAGTATTTTATTTTGATTGCATCTTAGTATTGGGTTAGTTGAATAGCAACTAATTCCGCCCAAATCCTTCAAACCCCGAGATTTTACTTGCTTTCATAAAAATATAAAAATACAAAAATAATCATCCCTCACCTTTAGAACTAGTATTTAGGCTTTCTAATCCTAGCGACACTATTCCTAAGCTGAACGATCAATCCCCCGGTACTTGTCACTATACTATACTACAACGATCAGGTACACTGCCTGGTGGGGGTTGTAAGCTTCTCGAGATCCCTCGAGAGGTAAAGCCTGTTGCGATTCCCACGCTTCAAGTTTTTCGCGCCGCAGCCCGGGGAAATAGTTATTGTCTAGGTTAGAATTTCTTTTTATTAGGTCTACTTGCTAGATTCCTTTCTAGTAAGATTTTATTTTTATTTTTAGGTTTCTTTAGTCTATCTACTTCTTTGTGCCTTTGTTAGTAAATCAAATTCATTGACTATTCCGTTGGCCATTATGGAAAACGCGAATCCACCCCTTTCCCCTAGTGAAGTGGCTTTGTTACGTGAACAAATTGAGAGTGAGATTAGGGAACTTAGAGAGCTTAATAGTTTGATCAAGGTTGAGCTCGAACATGCATTTAGTGACCTAGCAACTGCCTTATATTCAAATGAGGACCTAGGGCCTAATGACTTTGTGAATGTTATTAAGGGACTTGAAGAGGGGGAAATAGATCCGAAGCTTAATGACTATTTTAATCTATACCCCACTAAGGAGGAGATTGCATATTATAATAATCTTATTAATAACCCGCGATCTCCTTTCACCATAATTGAACCTAAGATCAAGAGAGGCAATCCTAAGAATGCTAAGATACCGTGTATGATTGGATATAGGCACATTAGCAATGCTTACATCGACTTTAAATCTCCAATCAACATTATGTCCTCAACTGTTTATAATGATATAGTGAAAACAAGACTTGAACCTAGAAGAGATCCCAAATACCCCGGTGGAGTTTGTAACTTTCTCGGGAGAGTTAAAGGTTTACATGTCTTTGTTGGTAATTTCATTTTTGTCACCGACTTTATGATTGTCGAGGATCTTGCTAATGTTATTGATTGTCGATTATCCAATGTTGTGTTTGGCAAACCATTTGTTGAGGAGTCTAAGTTGGAATATAATGAGATAGAAGGAACGATCCGATTCGCAAGTAACACCGATAGTATCACTTATAGGATGCCTAATAGGATGAAAGAATTTCGCTTTATATCCCGTTTTGATAAGGACAACGTTGGCGCTTTTGAGGATACTAATGAGGAGGATAAGAAAAAGGGCATGGATTATGTATGGGAAAAAAGGAGTCTTTATTACAAAGATTGCTTGGCCCTTGGACCTAGGTATAAAGTCGATAAAGAATTTGCCCAAATGATTATGGGGGCGGTTGAGAAAAAGGTGATCGAATTCTACAAGGAATATCTACAATCAGAGTATGGAACCAATGATGAGATCACGTAGTAACCCATGACCTTGAGTCTAGCTACAAGACTCGTAAATAAAGAAAAGCGCTTCTTGGGAGGCAACCCATGTTGTGTGTGATTTTATTTGTTTGTTTGTTATTTGCTTCCGTATGCATGTTTTATTTTTATTGTTGGTTGATCATGTTTCTAAACTACATAGTGGAAATACTTTACTTTGTTGTTTTGGCCTAGTCTTAACTCCACCTAAAAGTATTTTTGCAAAAGATAAGTGTAAGGGGAAACCCCAAATATGTTTTTAAGAAACAAACCGATCATGATTCTCCACAATATTAAATGAACATGTATATTCGTTTTTGTTAGAGTCAAATGCTCGTATTGAGTCATAATGAAGTTTTGCAGGATTTTCCAGGAAGTAGGACCAAGTTTTTCCATAAATTTTCCGGAAACTTAACATAAGGATTTCTGCAGGTCAATTTTGACGGCGTCAGGGGTTTACTCTTGACGGCGTCAGGAGTTAAAATCTGGAAATTTTACCGGTTTTGTTTTTCTAACGGAGTCTTATGGTTTTTGTGAATTATTAAGTTTTATAATCTCCAGGAAATCTGCAAACTTCATTCCACAAGCATTATATCTTACCTTGTTTTCTAGGATTGAGTAACTTATATAGAATGCCGCCGATTTTACGCGAGGTTGTCTTGTCTATTTTGTCAGGTTTTACAGGTTACGTATGACAAGAAGATGATTTATATTCTGGATGGGAAGCTTTGATTGTTCATTTTCTTGGAGGAAGATTTAACCTAGCCACCCTATTATCCATACCGAGCGAATCAGGAGAGTATTTGATTCCATTCTCTTTACTTTTTCACTTTTACATTCTTTACTTGAACATTGGGGACAATGTTCATCTTAGTGTAAGGGGAGGGTAAAAAGATGATACCTTATATATGCACTTTCGCTTGAGTTTGTTTTGTTTGATGGTAGATGTGTAATAAAACTATGAGAAATACTTGTTAGTGCAATTTTAGCGCCAAATTTAATTTTTTTTACAACATTTAGGAGTGAAACTTTAGCCATAGCAAGCGTCTCATGGATAGGAGATTGTATGACTAGCACATAACCGTATATTCAGAAAAATTTTCCACCCAAATATGTGAGGTTCGCCTTTAGATTTGATAGGAAAAGCATTTACTATTAGTGCTTATGAGTGTACCGGTAGCATTTAGATTCTAGAACTTGCGTTAGTGATGCATCCCGAGACCGCTAGTGAGACTACATTCGTGTGGTAGGATTTACTACATGATAAGAGGCATTAGGATCACCCTTGTGTTAAACCCGTATTATAATTACTTGACTATTTAAGTCATATTACTTGGCTAGTTAAGTCAACTAATTTTTCCCACACCCTTATCGTTGTACTCATTTTTAGTACACGAAACCCCTAGTACACCCCTCCGAGCCTATCTTTTCGTTTCTAACTTTAAGCATTTTACTTAAAGGAAGAATTTGTTACACCCCACTTAAATGTACAACCAAATCGCCTTAGCCTTCCGTGTATGCGCTCAATTTTAGTGCATTATTGTTATTTGTTAAACCCTAAGTTAACTATCTAATTGATTACATGGTTGCTAAGTCGAGTCATATCCTTGTACATATTGTTTTGGGAGAATTGGGACTTATGGGTAAGTACTTATTTTATGGAGTAATGGGGAAGAACATCATTTATTACCCCCATATGTGCGATAATCTTAAAAGTGCTCCAAGTGTTTTGATTTTCTTAATTCGAGTCATTAGATTAGTTTAAATGTAAAGTATGTAAAGATTCAAGTGTAAGGGAAATGTTCATTCCCTATGATGTATTATTTTGGATGGTAGGGTAAGAGTGTATGCAAAAAAAAAAAAAAAAAAAAAAAAAAAAAAAAAAAGATAAAAAAAAACATACGGACTACCATCCCTTTTTATTCTATGTTCATTTTATGTTTTTGTTATTTTTCATTTTATGTTTTTAGCTTAAGTCGAGTCTAGTCTTGGCTTAGCAATGCCACATTGTACATGTAATTAACTAAGATTGTTAACTCGCCACCAGTAAAACTTCCTTTATCCAAAAAAACCGTGTATTTCATATCCCTACACCTAACGTTACAACCCTTTAAAAGACCTCTTTGATAGTTTATCCTAGGTGCTTACGCCATGTGGTGGAGGTTTGATCCTTTCCCAAGCCTATGGTAATCTATTTTGCTATGACAGGTAGTGAGAGATATCTTCCGTTTCCATATTGTAATTTACACTTTATTACACCCGAGAGATGTGAGTATCTAAACACTATTTGTGAGATGCTAGTGTATGACCTCCGTGCTTGTCTATTGGTCTTTAGTGGAACGATTATTTGTTGTAATTACTTTTATATTAGTGTTAAATGACCCCTAACTTGTACTTTGACTAGAATAAAAGCGCATTTGCTTGAGGACAAGCAAATCTCAAGTGTAAGGGTATATGATGAGGCGAAAAATGATCCGTTTTTAGGGGGTCATTTAAGCCCGATCCGAATTTATTTGATCAAATATTGCCCTAAATCGTTCCTTTTGTGATTTTAGGTACTTTGGGAGAGAAATCTGGAAAAGGAAGCAATTCGGACGTTTTTGGAGCATAAAAGTTAAGAAAACGCCAAAGTCTTAATTTTCCATGCTGGGAACAGTAGGTGACGGCGTCAAGAGCAAAACCTTGACGGCGTCAAGAGCGAATTTCATGAATTTTCATGACGACCCAGAACAGATTTGACGGCGTCACGTAGGAAGGGCGTCAAGAGTAAAAGAGTCATGAAGGCCTGGAAGTGTATAAGTCTTGACGGCGTCAGAAGTAGATCTAGGCAGTCCGAGGAGAGTTTTGGCGGCGAGGTGACGGCGTCACAAGTTTATTCTTGACGCCGTCAAACCTATTTTTCTATATATAGTTTTCTAATTTTCACACATTAAGAGAGAAGTTTTGGAGAAACCCTAAGTACGATTTTGGTGCAACTTTTACAGGTTTTCAAGGGTTCCAAACCCTTGATACCTTGCATTGTAATTGAGATAAGTGTTCCTTTAATTCAATCAATATGTCTATGTGTTGGTTGTCCATATCATGTTCTTATCTTAATTCTATCATGCTAGGCTAGATCTATCTTGTGTTTGCTTAGATCTAATGAAACCTAGATGTTAATTATGTGTTGATTACTTGTTTATCTTTGTCTTGGATGAGTGATTTATATGTTAGGCTTAAGAAAACTGGCAGATCTCCACTTGGTAACATGCTTGAACGTCTTAAGAAACATGAACCGAGGCGCACTAGGTCTTTATTGGTTGTATTTAATGCATGAGCCACTGTTTACAATCCCTATAGTTGTGCTGGGCATGGTGTAGGAGGAGATAAGAGCTCATAGAATTGGGGAGTTATGTGTGCCACCCCATGAATGGTATTAAGGAATACGATCCGTCATCCATGCAATTATAACAAGTAATTAACGTGTAAAAGATGTCTAAGGAGTAGTGAAATCTAAGTAAACACATTTTCTCCAATTACTGCTCACAACTTTAGTATAAATTAGTTTATTTTCATTTCTAGTATTTTATTTTGATTGCATCTTAGTATTGGGTTAGTTGAATAGCAACTAATTCCGCCCAAATCCTTCAAACCCCGAGATTTTACTTGCTTTCATAAAAATATAAAAATACAAAAATAATCATCCCTCACCTTTAGAACTAGTATTTAGGCTTTCTAATCCTAGCGACACTATTCCTAAGCTGAACGATCAATCCCCCGGTACTTGTCACTATACTATACTACAACGATCAGGTACACTGCCTGGTGGGGGTTGTAAGCTTCTCGAGATCCCTCGAGAGGTAAAGCCTGTTGCGATTCCCACGCATCAATTAGTGCATACACGGGAGGCTAAGGCGATTTGGTAGCACATTTGGTTGGGTTGTAACAAATTCTTCTGTGGAAAACTAGAAGGGGGGGTTGAATAGTTTTACGTCCTTTTAAAATTTATAAACACAAGTTTGTTTTAAAAACTTCGATTCTAGTTTACGTGAATTCAATACTTGCACTATATGAACAATTGTATGATAACTAACTAACAAAACTAATATAGTAAAGGTAAATAAATAAGTAATGAGAAGAGTTAGAAAGATCAAACCACAACACAAGGATTTATAGTGGTTCGGCTACAAGGACACCTTCCTTGTTCCTACTCCACTCCCCGAGTCACCTACTCGAGAGTTTTCTTCACTATGTCAACAAACTCCCTTATGGCGGAGAAAACCGTACACACCAATATACACACCAATTTACACACCAATCTTCACACCAATCTACACACCAATCTACACACCAATCTTCACACCAATCTACACACCAATCTACACACCAATCTTCACACCAATTTGCTACACACCAATCTTCACAACTATCCTACCTCACTACTAATCAACTTCTACTATCTACACAACTTCTATATCTTCTAAACAATTAATCACAAGCACAACACAATATTCACAAATGAATATATATACACTATACACAACTACTCTTCAACACTTCTTGAACTTGGTTGTAGAGAGTTCTTCTTTTGCACTTAGAATGAGAATGGATGATGAGGGATTGAATCACTTGAAACAAGGATTAATATACAAATGATCAAAGGGTTTTAGATGAGTTTTAGATGGTTATAGATCTGAAAATTTCGTGCAAAAGGTGGGGAAAAATTCCAGAATTAAGGTGGTATTTATAGGAGAAGAAATCTGACAGTTTCTGACAGGGGAGCGTGGCCGGTCCCCTTAAAGCATGGCCGGCCCCCTTAAAATTAAGGGGACCGCCCCTTATAATTAAGGGGGCCGCCCAACTGTAACGGCCAGAAAACTTGTCTTTTAGTGGGGAAAGTTTATTTGGTGAAAAACTAACTGATTTTGGTTAAATATTTGAAATCATATATTTAGTATGATTAAAACATTTTTCGTTATTACCAAAAGTGTTTTTCAAAAATATATAATAAGATTATATAATTAAATAAACTTTGTATTAGTTAATTAAATACCCCTTTGATCATGAGATGTATTAAGCACTTGTTTATCCATACCTTAAGTGATTAAGTTGGATATAATGATATAAACTAGCTTAATACTTGTTTACGTAGTAATCAAACGATTGACGAGTTTACATTTTGTGATTGTCAAAATATAGAGATATCGAAAAATATAAATAACGTTTTCATACATTATTTATGTCAACAATCTCCCCCTTTTTGATGATTACAAAATTTAAACTCATTAGTAAAAAATTAGTCTATATACAAGTATTAGAGTGAGTTTATATCACTTCTCCCCCTTTTTGTTAGCATCAAAAAGGTTATCCCGTGTTAATGGAAGCTCCCCCTTGATGTAAGCTCCCCCTCGTTTTGAGGCCAAAAGGAATCGAGATATGGATATCTTGCAAAAATATTTAGTAGCAAGCAACATATATATGTATATAGCGTGCAAAAGTATAAACTAAACATAACCATAACATTAATCAAGTGAAATTAATACATCAAGCATTACATCAACAAATGAAACAAGTAATGCTACAAACAAAAGCCTTAAAGGCTTACAATCATCACATAACAAATAAACCAAAGCTCAAACATAAGAGTCCTCTCTAGAGCTTGCCATCCAAAATGGTTTGAGGTACTTTTATTTGTAAGTCACCAAGCATGTTTAATTGGGAGGAATTGATGGTGAACATGGAGATGGTGATGGAGGAGGAGTGTTTGTTGATGGTGGTGGAGGGGTTGTGTTTATAGGTTGTGGATGCAACAAGTTCTCAATATGAGAAAACATGTATTGCATTTCATCTCTTAGTCTGAACACAATTGTTCGGTTGTGGATGCAACAAAGGCAAGTGTCACCATGAGCTTCAAGTAAGCTCCATGGGACGGGGTTATAGGTTGGTGGATTGATAGGGGATGATGAGAAATGTGCATCAAGAGGTGTTAATGGTGATAATGAGAGGGTTAATGCAAGGGTGGAGTGTTCATTGGTAGGTTGTGATGGTTGAACCATTGGTGGAGGAGATAAGTGGGTGTTTATGTAGTCATTAATGGATGAAGTGGATGGTATGAAGGAAGTAGAATTTCCATTTGTTGAGGGTGTTTTGGAGGGTGCATTTGGTGCACTAGGAGATGAACATTGAGGTTGTGGTGATGGGGTGGTGTTGTCTTCATTTGTAAGATCAATGAATAGTTGTTTGGGTGGTATAATGACAAGTTTTTGTTTCTTGGCATTGTTTGAATGGGTGGTTCTTGGTGATGACATGATGATGGTTTATGAATGATGAGGATGATGAATTATGAATTAAACATGCATGGGGATTATATAGTGGGAAAACATGTTTAGAAGTGGAATTATTTTGAAATTGTAATGTTATATTCCAAAATCAGTTTGGTTTTTAAGAGTAATGATAGCTGGGACTAGCAAAAGGGATCACAGGATGCAAAAGAAAACAGTGTAAAAACTGTTTCAGATGGCCGGTCCCTTTAAATGGTGGCCGGTCCCCTTAATTTTAAGGGGGCCGCCCTTTATGATTTAAGGGGGCCGCCCATCTGACGACCCAGAAACCAAAAATTTTCAAAAATTTTCTGGAAAGATGTTATGTTCTGGTTTGAATGTGCAGCAAGCTCAATTTGGACATTTCACATTTGTTTTGGTTTATTAGAAAGCATACATGTCATATAGTTATATAAACATTAACTAATCATGCAAACATATATATAGATCAAGAGAAACATGCATAAAAATATCAAAGACAATCAAGTTATCATCCTAAACACATATTCAAATAACAAGTATTTCCGAATAAACTTCGGACAAATAGCACACAAGACATAAAAAATAAAACATTGTTTAACAAACATAATCCGACCATATCATTTCTTTTTCTTCCCGAAGATACCCTTCAAAGTCTTCCCAATAGATTTGAAGCCACCTCTAACTTCTTCGTGCAAGCTCTTTTGTCTTCTAAGCATCTCGGTAGTTCGTTCATGAAGCACTTCTTCAGTTTGATCACTTGGAGATGGAGTAGAATAGTTGGGATAGTCAAGATCCTCTAAATCATCAACGAACTCAGAAAACGAAGGGGTACTAGCATCATGGATGTTTTCCTCCTCATCGTCATCATCTTGCCTTGAGGATGATCCATGAAAGCTATGACGACGAGGTTTACCCTTGTCACTTCGAGTTCGTCGAGCTTGTTTTAGAGCGAGAGTACGTAGAGTGGGGTAGATGGACTCATAAATACTATTGTCAAGATCGGGGTAGTACTCGATAACATGACGATAGATACGAGTAAGGAACATTCCATATGGAAGGTTGGCTTTGGGAGTTTTTCTAGCACACTCAATCCGTTTGATAAAGAAGTAGGCCAAATTGTACGGCTTTTCGACAGCTATACAATACAACATGTGAGCAAGGCTAGCCGGGAGATGGTCCCGGTGACCTCCAGTACCAAACGCATTCTCACGAATGAGTTCTTCCTAACGCTTCATGTGAGGGCTTAATTCTTTGAGGAGAAGTTGGTATGGAGAGATTTGAACGTTTTTGGATTTTATTTTTCGACTTGTGGTGGCACGATCTATACCAAGGACTTGACGAATTTCGTCGGGATGAGGAATTTCGTCGAGATATGGACCGAAGGTTGGTCGATAGCGATTAAGAGATTCGAGGTCCCACTCGTTTGAGAAAACGGCTTGACCTCTAAATGGAATTTGGAGGATATGACCAAATTGTTCGAGAGTTAGGGTGATAAATTCATTTTGAATCATGAAAGAGATGGTGATGAAACCAAGATCATTGGTTTGGACGGTGACTTGGCTATAGAAATCCATAATGAAGCGAGGAATAATAGGTTCATTTATTTCATAAAGACAATTGAAGTTGATGCTTGAAAACAAGCGATTTATGTACTCGGATTGAGCAAAAGCAAGATCTACTACACGTCCCTCATGAATATTTCTATCTTCAATTTGACGATAGATAAGTCCAATGGAAGGAGATGTGGTAGGGAGTTGAGAAACTTTGGGAATGTAGTTTTTAGTGTGAGAAAGATCTTCGGTAGTTGCTTTGGGCATTTTCACCTAAACACATCAACAATACAAAAAGACCAAAATAAATATAAAGAAAAATAAAAGTATATGTTTATTGTTAAGGCTTATGTTGGAACGTAAACATACTTCGTCACTAATCCTAAGAAGTAGATTACCATGTTCCTTAATGTTGTTTTTAACTCGTTCTAGATATATTTTACGAAGTTTAATGGGTGGTTATGGACAAGTCCAAACGCCCTTTAAACATCTAGCTATTTCTTGCGAGTTTCTTATGCATGTAATTTGTTTTTGAAAAAGATGGTTTGTATTTTTACTTAAAAATGTCATTTTTAGTAGTAAACCAAACGCTTCCTTAACTAGTGACTTATAACTCAAGTGCGTCAATATACATATGAATTATATATCTTGACGAGTTCGATAAACAATTTTAAGGTTTATAATTATAACAAAGTTTTATAAAAATTATAATGACTATGTTTTGATATTATTTGGACATAATCCAAACACCCCTATATTGTGAACCAACATAGTTTTTCTTAGTCGAAAAAATGTAATTTCAAGTTTTACAAGTTACACAAGTATAATGTAATTAGTTTTAACACGTTTTCAAATCATTATTCAACAATAAGTTTACTAAAATTTTTGAAAAGGAGTGTATGAAATTTTTCAAAAATTTTCGACATGATAGTTTATAATAACTAGTTTCTAGTGTTAATCAATCATCCTAATCCTAGGTTTAGCATTTGGTAATGAAGTTTTAAGGCTTAATTCGAAATAAATTATGAAATTTGACGAATTTTATAAAACATGCATAATCATGAATATGATCAAATAAGATGAAATTAGATGAAATGTGTTATGAAAAGCTTACAATATGTAGTGGTGATTGTGTTAGATGAATTTGCCCTTTGCGAATTAACCCGAATTATGTGATTTGGAAGTGATTTGAGAGGTTTTTGGGTTTTGAATTTCGTCACAGCAGAGGCAGGGAAAGAGAGGGATGAAAAAGTGGAGTGTTTGGCAAAAGGAAGAAAGGGAAAAACGGGCTTGAGCTCTCAGAGGGCCGGTCCCCTTAAACATTAAGGGGGCCGCCCTTGTATTGGCTGCCGGTCCCCTTAAACATTAAGGGGGCCGCCCTTAAAAATTTGATATTTCAAGTTTTGGTTTCTGGAACAAACAAGAAAATATTTATATATATATACTAGATTTATATTTAATCAAAAATACGTTGAAGAGTATACGCACGAGAGGAATTACCTGACATTTTTACTTGACATTTTGTCAATAAAATTTTCTTGATCGTTTCGGATGAGATTCATCAAGTTGTCAAGCAAACGAGAAAGTTGTGTAAGGTTTATAAGTATATGTATATATATATATTATATAGTATAGGCTTATAAGACGAGAACATAGGAGGGAGACGTATGCAACGGAAGCCGGGAGTTTGTTTCATCCATAGATTTTTCGACTCATCTCACTTCATCAGCATGAGTGTTGATTGAACATTAAAGTTCAATAAGGCAAATGGGGAAAAGAAATGTTCGTAAACGAACAATCTCTAGTTCTAGAAAATCAACAAATGAATTTCCTAGGTTATAAGATCCTAAATATAGCTAAGTATATATATATATATATATATATATATATATATATATATATATATATATATATATATATATATATATATATATATGTATATATGTATATTTAGATATAATATAGTTAAAAAAAAATTAATAAGACAAGTAAAATCACATGAATATAACACACTAAACTAAACATGCATTTCTAGACAAGGAACTTAAAAGGAAATGTGTACCTTTTGTCTTTAATGCGTTAATCTTCAAGGTCTTCAAGAAGTAAATCGGACAAGAGGTGACAATGAAAAGTTCCATGTTTGGATGGCGAATATTATTTACGTTGGTGCCCATTGTTTCATTTGTCCAAAGTTATTTGGTCCGAACATGTTTTGTATTTGACTTGGATGCATATAAGGTGGAAACATTCCCCACGGATTGAAGTTCCACATTTGTTGATTATAGTTAAAGTTTCGTCTATTATGGTTTGTTCTTGGTTGAGGTGTTTTAGGTCTAGGATAAGTATTATTTGGTTTCCTAGGTGGTGGAGTTTTAGATCTTGCTTTAGGTTTAGATGATCCAACTTCGGTTTTTAAAGATGGTCTATAAAATGGTTTTATTTCTTCATTACTAGCGATAGGTATTATTTTATTTTTTATGAGTAAATGTTTAGGATTAAGTATTGAAGGTTTTGGTTCATTTTCAAATTTAACGTTTTTAGCTCCACTTGTTGAAGATTCAGTTGAGTTAAATCCTAGTCCGGTTTTATCTCCTGATATTCTTTGAATACTTATAATTTTATTAAGTGAGTTACTACTATTTTCAAATTTATCAAGTTTGCAAATTTCATCCTTAAGTATGTTGTTTTCACTTTTAAGCTCTTGACATGTTTTACATTCTTCAACAATTTCTTTTCCTTTTTCAAGTTGATGTATTTTAATTTTTAGTTCAAGCACTTCATTTTCTAGTTGGTTGTTTATGTATTTTAGTGATTTATTTTTAGCCATAACTAGTTGTCCTATTTTACATAATCTATTGTATTCACTATCTAAATCTTTTTCATCTAATGATAGATTTTCATCACTAAAGTATTCGGATTCGGAACGTACCTCACTTGATGATTTTGCCATGAGACACTTTTCATCCTTTGTTGTTTCATTCTCATCTTCATCACTATCACTCCAAGCACCTCCAACGAATGCTCTTTGATTTTGATCTCTTGTCATCATTGGACATTTTCCAATGAGGTGATTCGGATCACCACACTTGAAACACTTTCTCTCATTCTTGCTATACTTGTCATCATTATTCTTTTGAGGTGTTCTTCTTTCATCGTGTGGTTGTCTAACGAATCTCCCTCGCCTTTTGAAGAATTTCTTGAAATCTCTTACGGCCATGGCATATTCTTCGTCATCACTATCGGAAGATGAGCAATCTTCGTTGTTAAATTCCTTTCTAGCTTTCAAGGCGATTGACTTGCTTTGTTCACGTTTTTCTTTAACCATTTCGGAGTCCTTCTTTATAATTGCTTCATAGACTTTCAAATTTCCAATTAATTCGTCAAGTTGTAGCGTTGACAAATTCTTTGATTCTTCAATGGCCGTCACTTTAGCTCGCCATTTTGGGTGAAGAGCTCTAAGAAACTTCCTAACAAAATTCTTACTAGAAAAATTCTCATCAAGTGCTTTTAAACTTGTGATGATAGTGTTAAATCTAGCAAAAGCATTATCAATTGATTCCTCTTCCGGAATCGTGAATTGCTCATATTGTTGAACAAGTAGATCTATTTTGTTATCTTTGACTTGATTATTACCTTGGTGAGTTATTAATAAAGAGTTCCAAATTTCTTTTGCGGTTTCACACATAAAGATCCTTTCGTACTCTTTACGTGGTAGCGCATTATAAATAACCATTTTTGCTTCATTATTTTTAGCAAGTTTTCTTTTTAAATCATCATTTTATTTTTCAAAAGGTACGATTTCATCTTTCTTAGTTTCGGGGTTATTTAGAATAGGTAAAAAATCACCATTGGTAATAACATGCCAAAGATCTAGATCTTTTGATTTCACATAAGTTTCGAATCGATTTTTCCAATATAGAAATCCATCACTCTCAAATAGTGGTGGTCTTTGCATAGATTGCCCTTCTAAATATTTTTCAGATTCCATAGATCGTTACAAGTTTTAAAATACAATATATTTTAAAAATCTTGCTAGACGTGGCTCCTGATACCAATTGTGGAAAACTAGAAGGGGGGGTTGAATAGTTTTACGTCCTTTTAAAATTTATAAACACAAGTTTGTTTTAAAAACTTCGATTCTAGTTTATGTGAATTCAATACTTGCACTATATGAACAATTGTATGATAACTAACTAACAAAACTAATATAGTAAAGGTAAATAAATAAGTAATGAGAAGAGTTAGAAAGATCAAACCACAACACAAGGATTTATAGTGGTTCGGCTACAAGGACACCTTCCTTGTTCCTACTCCACTCCCCGAGTCACCTACTCGAGAGTTTTCTTCACTATGTCAACAAACTCCCTTATGGCGGAGAAAACCGTACACACCAATATACACACCAATTTACACACCAATCTTCACACCAATCTACACACCAATCTACACACCAATCTTCACACCAATCTACACACCAATCTACACACCAATCTTCACACCAATTTGCTACACACCAATCTTCACAACTATCCTACCTCACTACTAATCAACTTCTACTATCTACACAACTTCTATATCTTCTAAACAATTAATCACAAGCACAACACAATATTCACAAATGAATATATATACACTATACACAACTACTCTTCAACACTTCTTGAACTTGGTTGTAGAGAGTTCTTCTTTTGCACTTAGAATGAGAATGGATGATGAGGGATTGAATCACTTGAAACAAGGATTAATATACAAATGATCAAAGGGTTTTGGATGAGTTTTAGATGGTTATAGATCTGAAAATTTCGTGCAAAAGGTGGGGAAAAATTCCAGAATTAAGGTGGTATTTATAGGAGAAGAAATCTGACAGTTTCTGACAGGGGAGCGTGGCCGGTCCCCTTAAAGCATGGCCGGCCCCCTTAAAATTAAGGGGACCGCCCCTTATAATTAAGGGGGCCGCCCAACTGTAACGGCCAGAAAACTTGTCTTTTAGTGGGGAAAGTTTATTTGGTGAAAAACTAACTGATTTTGGTTAAATATTTGAAATCATATATTTAGTATGATTAAAACATTTTTCCTTATTACCAAAAGTGTTTTTCAAAAATATATAATAAGATTATATAATTAAATAAACTTTGTATTAGTTAATTAAATACCCCTTTGATCATGAGATGTATTAAGCACTTGTTTATCCATACCTTAAGTGATTAAGTTGGATATAATGATATAAACTAGCTTAATACTTGTTTACGTAGTAATCAAACGATTGACGAGTTTACATTTTGTGATTGTCAAAATATAGAGATATCGAAAAATATAAATAACGTTTTCATACATTATTTATGTCAACAATCTCCCCCTTTTTGATGATTACAAAATTTAAACTCATTAGTAAAAAATTAGTCTATATACAAGTATTAGAGTGAGTTTATATCACTTCTCCCCCTTTTTGTTAGCATCAAAAAGGTTATCCCGTGTTAATGGAAGCTCCCCCTTGATGTAAGCTCCCCCTCGTTTTGAGGCCAAAAGGAATCGAGATATGGATATCTTGCAAAAATATTTAGTAGCAAGCAACATATATATGTATATAGCGTGCAAAAGTATAAACTAAACATAACCATAACATTAATCAAGTGAAATTAATACATCAAGCATTACATCAACAAATGAAACAAGTAATGCTACAAACAAAAGCCTTAAAGGCTTACAATCATCACATAACAAATAAACCAAAGCTCAAACATAAGAGTCCTCTCTAGAGCTTGCCATCCAAAATGGTTTGAGGTACTTTTATTTGTAAGTCACCAAGCATGTTTAATTGGGAGGAATTGATGGTGAACATGGAGATGGTGATGGAGGAGGAGTGTTTGTTGATGGTGGTGGAGGGGTTGTGTTTATAGGTTGTGGATGCAACAAGTTCTCAATATGAGAAAACATGTATTGCATTTCATCTCTTAGTCTGAACACAATTGTTCGGTTGTGGATGCAACAAAGGCAAGTGTCACCATGAGCTTCAAGTAAGCTCCATGGGACGGGGTTATAGGTTGGTGGATTGATAGGGGATGATGAGAAATGTGCATCAAGAGGTGTTAATGGTGATAATGAGAGGGTTAATGCAAGGGTGGAGTGTTCATTGGTAGGTTGTGATGGTTGAACCATTGGTGGAGGAGATAAGTGGGTGTTTATGTAGTCATTAATGGATGAAGTGGATGGTATGAAGGAAGTAGAATTTCCATTTGTTGAGGGTGTTTTGGAGGGTGCATTTGGTGCACTAGGAGATGAACATTGAGGTTGTGGTGATGGGGTGGTGTTGTCTTCATTTGTAAGATCAATGAATAGTTGTTTGGGTGGTATAATGACAAGTTTTTGTTTCTTGGCATTGTTTGAATGGGTGGTTCTTGGTGATGACATGATGATGGTTTATGAATGATGAGGATGATGAATTATGAATTAAACATGCATGGGGATTATATAGTGGGAAAACATGTTTAGAAGTGGAATTATTTTGAAATTGTAATGTTATATTCCAAAATCAGTTTGGTTTTTAAGAGTAATGATAGCTGGGACTAGCAAAAGGGATCACAGGATGCAAAAGAAAACAGTGTAAAAACTGTTTCAGATGGCCGGTCCCTTTAAATGGTGGCCGGTCCCCTTAATTTTAAGGGGGCCGCCCTTTATGATTTAAGGGGGCCGCCCATCTGACGACCCAGAAACCAAAAATTTTCAAAAATTTTCTGGAAAGATGTTATGTTCTGGTTTGAATGTGCAGCAAGCTCAATTTGGACATTTCACATTTGTTTTGGTTTATTAGAAAGCATACATGTCATATAGTTATATAAACATTAACTAATCATGCAAACATATATATAGATCAAGAGAAACATGCATAAAAATATCAAAGACAATCAAGTTATCATCCTAAACACATATTCAAATAACAAGTATTTCCGAATAAACTTCGGACAAATAGCACACAAGACATAAAAAATAAAACATTGTTTAACAAACATAATCCGACCATATCATTTCTTTTTCTTCCCGAAGATACCCTTCAAAGTCTTCCCAATAGATTTGAAGCCACCTCTAACTTCTTCGTGCAAGCTCTTTTGTCTTCTAAGCATCTCGGTAGTTCGTTCATGAAGCACTTCTTCAGTTTGATCACTTGGAGATGGAGTAGAATAGTTGGGATAGTCAAGATCCTCTAAATCATCAACGAACTCAGAAAACGAAGGGGTACTAGCATCATGGATGTTTTCCTCCTCATCGTCATCATCTTGCCTTGAGGATGATCCATGAAAGCTATGACGACGAGGTTTACCCTTGTCACTTCGAGTTCGTCGAGCTTGTTTTAGAGCGAGAGTACGTAGAGTGGGGTAGATGGACTCATAAATACTATTGTCAAGATCGGGGTAGTACTCGATAACATGACGATAGATACGAGTAAGGAACATTCCATATGGAAGGTTGGCTTTGGGAGTTTTTCTAGCACACTCAATCCGTTTGATAAAGAAGTAGGCCAAATTGTACGGCTTTTCGACAGCTATACAATACAACATGTGAGCAAGGCTAGCCGGGAGATGGTCCCGGTGACCTCCAGTACCAAACGCATTCTCACGAATGAGTTCTTCCTAACGCTTCATGTGAGGGCTTAATTCTTTGAGGAGAAGTTGGTATGGAGAGATTTGAACGTTTTTGGATTTTATTTTTCGACTTGTGGTGGCACGATCTATACCAAGGACTTGACGAATTTCGTCGGGATGAGGAATTTCGTCGAGATATGGACCGAAGGTTGGTCGATAGCGATTAAGAGATTCGAGGTCCCACTCGTTTGAGAAAACGGCTTGACCTCTAAATGGAATTTGGAGGATATGACCAAATTGTTCGAGAGTTAGGGTGATAAATTCATTTTGAATCATGAAAGAGATGGTGATGAAACCAAGATCATTGGTTTGGACGGTGACTTGGCTATAGAAATCCATAATGAAGCGAGGAATAATAGGTTCATTTATTTCATAAAGACAATTGAAGTTGATGCTTGAAAACAAGCGATTTATGTACTCGGATTGAGCAAAAGCAAGATCTACTACACGTCCCTCATGAATATTTCTATCTTCAATTTGACGATAGATAAGTCCAATGGAAGGAGATGTGGTAGGGAGTTGAGAAACTTTGGGAATGTAGTTTTTAGTGTGAGAAAGATCTTCGGTAGTTGCTTTGGGCATTTTCACCTAAACACATCAACAATACAAAAAGACCAAAATAAATATAAAGAAAAATAAAAGTATATGTTTATTGTTAAGGCTTATGTTGGAACGTAAACATACTTCGTCACTAATCCTAAGAAGTAGATTACCATGTTCCTTAATGTTGTTTTTAACTCGTTCTAGATATATTTTACGAAGTTTAATGGGTGGTTATGGACAAGTCCAAACGCCCTTTAAACATCTAGCTATTTCTTGCGAGTTTCTTATGCATGTAATTTGTTTTTGAAAAAGATGGTTTGTATTTTTACTTAAAAATGTCATTTTTAGTAGTAAACCAAACGCTTCCTTAACTAGTGACTTATAACTCAAGTGCGTCAATATACATATGAATTATATATCTTGACGAGTTCGATAAACAATTTTAAGGTTTATAATTATAACAAAGTTTTATAAAAATTATAATGACTATGTTTTGATATTATTTGGACATAATCCAAACACCCCTATATTGTGAACCAACATAGTTTTTCTTAGTCGAAAAAATGTAATTTCAAGTTTTACAAGTTACACAAGTATAATGTAATTAGTTTTAACACGTTTTCAAATCATTATTCAACAATAAGTTTACTAAAATTTTTGAAAAGGAGTGTATGAAATTTTTCAAAAATTTTCGACATGATAGTTTATAATAACTAGTTTCTAGTGTTAATCAATCATCCTAATCCTAGGTTTAGCATTTGGTAATGAAGTTTTAAGGCTTAATTCGAAATAAATTATGAAATTTGACGAATTTTATAAAACATGCATAATCATGAATATGATCAAATAAGATGAAATTAGATGAAATGTGTTATGAAAAGCTTACAATATGTAGTGGTGATTGTGTTAGATGAATTTGCCCTTTGCGAATTAACCCGAATTATGTGATTTGGAAGTGATTTGAGAGGTTTTTGGGTTTTGAATTTCGTCACAGCAGAGGCAGGGAAAGAGAGGGATGAAAAAGTGGAGTGTTTGGCAAAAGGAAGAAAGGGAAAAACGGGCTTGAGCTCTCAGAGGGCCGGTCCCCTTAAACATTAAGGGGGCCGCCCTTGTATTGGCTGCCGGTCCCCTTAAACATTAAGGGGGCCGCCCTTAAAAATTTGATATTTCAAGTTTTGGTTTCTGGAACAAACAAGAAAATATTTATATATATATACTAGATTTATATTTAATCAAAAATACGTTGAAGAGTATACGCACGAGAGGAATTACCTGACATTTTTACTTGACATTTTGTCAATAAAATTTTCTTGATCGTTTCGGATGAGATTCATCAAGTTGTCAAGCAAACGAGAAAGTTGTGTAAGGTTTATAAGTATATGTATATATATATATTATATAGTATAGGCTTATAAGACGAGAACATAGGAGGGAGACGTATGCAACGGAAGCCGGGAGTTTGTTTCATCCATAGATTTTTCGACTCATCTCACTTCATCAGCATGAGTGTTGATTGAACATTAAAGTTCAATAAGGCAAATGGGGAAAAGAAATGTTCGTAAACGAACAATCTCTAGTTCTGAAGTATAAATCATCTTCTTGTCATATATAACCTGTTAAACCTGAGAAAACAATCAAGGCAACCTCGCGTAAAATCGGCGGCAATCTATATATACTAACAAATCGTAGAAAGCAATTTAAGATATGATGCTTGTGGAATGAATGTTTGCAGATTTCCTGGAGTTTATAAAACTAAAGAATCAAAAAAACTTTAAGACTCCGGTTTAAACAAAACTCGCAAAATTTTTCAGAATTTTGGTACCTGACGCCGTCAGGTTGTAACTCCTGACGCCATCAGAATGTTCCTGGAAAAATCTTATGTTAAGTTTCCGGAAAATTTCTGGAAAAACTCATGCCTTATTTCTTGGAAAATCCTGCAAAACATCATTATGACTCGATACAAGCATTTGACTCAAACAATTTCTAATATACATGCTCATTTAATATTATGGCGAATCATGATCATTTTCGTTCTTATAAACAAATTTGGGGTTTCCCCTTACACTTAGATTTTGCAAAATACCTTTATATATAATTAAGATGAGGTTAAAAACAAAATAAAGCATTTTCACAATTTAGTTTGAAACATGATCTACCAACAATAAAAATAAAACATGCACATGGAAACAAATAACATCAAACAAATAAAAATCAAACAAATAAAAACACGCAAAACATGGGTTGCTTCCCAAGAAGTGCTTTTCTTTATTTACGAGTCTTGTAGCTAGACTCAAGGTCATGGGCTATTACGTGACCTCGTCATTGGTCACATTCTTTAGGTCATCTTCAATATCGGGATTGCTTTCATAGTGCAGGTATTTTGGGTTTTTATATTTTATGGAAAGCAAGTAAAATCTCGGGATCGATTTTGTTGGAATTGCGCCCTCGCAACAGGTTTTACCTCTCAAGGGATCTTGAGAAGCTTACAACCCCCACCAGGCAGTGTACCTGATCGTTGTAGTATAGTATAGTGACAAGTACCGGGGGATTGATCGTTCAACTCAGGAATAGTGTCGCTAGGATTAGAAAGCCTACTAAACTAGGTCTAGAGGTGAGGGATGATTCCTTTTGTATTTTTATATTTTATGAAAAGCAAGTAAAATCTCAGGTTTTGAAGGAGAGGGCGGAATTAGCTGCTAGCCATCTAACCCAATTAACTACCAATGCAATCAAAATAAAATAAAAGAAATGAAAATTAAACTAATATGCTAATGTGGTGGAAACAATAATGAGAAAAGTTGTGTTTACTTAGATTTCATTACTCCCTAGATATCTTTTACCCGTTGATTAGCTTGTTACAATTGCATGGATGATGGGTTATGTTCCTTAATACCAGTCGTAGGGCCGCGTACAATATTCCCTAACTCTATAAGATCCTACTTCACTCCTATGTCGAGCCGTTAAAAGCTCCTAACATGGGATCATTAGAATTCACTTATGCATTAAATACAACCAAAAATCGTAGTACACCTCCGATCATGTTTCTTAAGACGTTCAAGCAAGTTACCAATGGAAGTCTGCGAGTTTTCTTAAGCCTAACATCGAATACAATCATCCGTAACAATTATAAATAAACAATCAACCCATAATCAACATCTAGGTTTCACTACATCTAAGCAAACACAATAAAAGCCTAGCTTAACATGTTAAAAGAAAGATAAACATAAGATAGAATCAAACAATACATAGACATTTTGAATGATTATTGAAGTACTTATCTTTATTCAAACATGGAAGAAAGAAGGGTTTGAAACCCCTTCAATATGCTGGAAATTCGACCTAGGGTTTATGCACAACTTGTTCCACAATATGTTTCACACTTTTACAATGAAAAATTGGAAAAATATATATAGACTAAGCATCCAGACGGCGTCTTGTATTAGCCTCTGATGCCGTCAACTCACCGCCAAATTGAAATTCGTATTGCCTAGATCCACTTCTGACGCCGTCATGTAGGAATAAGCTCTGGGCCGTCACATGTATTTGGACCCTGACGGCCTTGGTGACGCCGTCAGGTCAATAAAAAAGAAAACACTCTGGGCCGTCACGTTATAATTTCCACATCCACCTCTTTTGCCACTCTTGACGCCGTCACTAGTAAATCCTTAACGTCGTCAAGTACTGTTCCTGCAAGGAATTTTGAGACTTTGCCGTTTCTTCACTTTTATGCTCCAAAAAATGTCCAAAACGCTTCTTTTTCCAGATTTCTCCTCAAAAGTACCTAAAATGACAAAAGGAACGATTTAGGCCAATAATTGATCAAATAATCACGAATTCGGGCTTAAATGACCCCTTAAAAGCGGTACACTTTTCGCCTCATCACTACTCTTAGTGATCGACATTCTGCTTACCACTATCTATATACTGATCGGGTACACTGCTCGTAAGTGTGTGTGTTATAGGATAATTTGGTTATATATAAATTTAAAACTTGAATAGGCATAATAACCTCTATACTACACGTGACACAACACGCATCAAGCTTTTGACGCCGCTGCCGGGGAGTAAATTGTTAATATCTGTTTATCTGTTAGTATTTTAATTATGTTTTATGACTTTTTAGTTTTTTTATTTTTTGATTTTAACCACTAACTTTGTTGTATATTATTTTAATTGCATTCATTGTACTATTTGCATATTTACTGTTTTGTATGTTTATTTTCTTTATTTTTGTATTTTTTATTTTTCTTTTGTTCTTTTGCATAAACTATTGTCGTTGTATTCTACTGATACAAACGATACGGCGCATCTTTTATTTAGATACGGCGTATTGCGTTTTAATTTTTTATATACAACGCGTTTAATAATTCGAATACGACGCATCTATTCCCTAGATACGAAGTGTTCTGTTTTTAATCAGAAATCTTTTTTAAACCCTAACCGACATACGGTGCATATGTTTTTCATATACGGCGCATATGTTTAATTATTTATTAACAACAGTTTTGGAATTATTAAATAGAAGCGGCGCATCGATTTTCATTGATACGGCGCATTTAAATCTGAATAAAAAATCTTGTATTTTGAAACGTAACGAAGATACGGCGTATTAGCTTTTGCTATACGGCGCATTTAATTTTTATAAATATAATTGATTTTTGATAATTTTAAACATACGACGCATTCAATTTAATAAAGCGGCATATTATTTTTCTGAAAAAAAAGTCTGATTTATTTTTAACGTAATTAGATATGGCGTATCCTATTTTAAGGATATGGCGCATCGTCTTCAAATATCAGCAACTTTTATTTTTCATGTTCCATTTTCGTTGTTAGTTTTATGATATTTTACTTTATCAAACCTATCCTACTGATTCTTTTGTGTTGATTTCAGGAAGTGCCTGACCAGGAGTTCAATTAAGAACTTAACCAAACCTTTCGAAGATCTTGAACGAGCTTTTCATTCGCTTAAAAGGCTTTTCAACGCAACAACCCTAGATCATTCAAGTTCATTTGAGCTTGATTATTTTTCTAAACAGGAAGAAGTTAGTGAAGAAGAAGTACCAGAAAAAATGACAGACCTAACCATGGAGGAGTACATGAACAATACCCGAACGGACTATGGTTCGGGAGTAGCTAGGGCAAAGTTTGATGATAATGCCAAATTTGAGCTGAAGGGTCAATTTCTAAAGATGCTAAGAGATAATGCTTTCAGTGGATCAGAACAGGAAGATGCTAATGAACAGGTGGAGAAGGTCATTGAAATTGTGGATTTATTTACTACTGAGGAAGTTACTATTGACCAACTTATGCATCATGTTTTCCCTATCTCACTTACAGGAGATGTTAATAGTGTTGGAAAATTTAGTGCACTTGTGGGATTTGTTCACACTTGGTAATGGGCTTGGAGGTACGGAGTGTACACCCATCAGGTCCCTGAACACCCTGACTCAGATAGTGGTTAAGTGTTTTCAGTGTATGATGAAGTTCAGTGAGTTCACTCTTCAGGGAGTGATACTCTGGACCGAATGGTACTCATCAGGTTGATGAGTTCAGCTCAGGCTGAAGGATCTCATCAGGGAGTTGATGTCCTCAGGGACTAGCTCATCAGTGAGTATAACGAACTCACTGGACTGAATTCAAACTTGATTAGTAACTGCTTTGACCTATTCAAGTGGCAGTTATAACTGCATTAATGACCACGTTTAATTGGTCATGTAACCACTAATTCCTATAATTATGGAGGCAAATTAAGTGGGATTAATGGGCCGTTAATCACTCTTAATTCCATTGACTAGGGTTGAGTAACATTACCTATAAATAGGTAAATCAATCATGCATGAGAAATACACAGAAAACACACAATACTTAAACACGAAGGGTTATTGATTTGTGCCTAAATCACTAACAACATTTGGTCTTATCCCAAGTAGATATTTGTGATACCCAGGCATTAGGGTCGAATAGTTTACTTTGGAAAGTGATTACACGATTCCAAGTGATATCCGGTAACCTTAATTGGTACGTAGCTAGGTCTTTGATTATCTCCACCCTGTTCTGGGCGAATATAACCACCAACAATCAAAGTAAACTATTTTGTGATAATCAATGGCTGCTGCTATGAGGCATATGGCTGCTAACTTTTCCAAATTGGATAAGTTTGAAGGTGTTGATTTCAGAAGATGGCAAAAGAAGATGCACTTCTTGCTTTCAAGCATGAATGTGGTGTATGTTCTTAGTACTGCCATTCATGAGGATCATGGGGATGATGCTACTGTGGAACAGATAAGGAAAAGAAGCAAATGGGAGAATGATGACTATGTATGCAGAGGTTTAATTTTCAATGGTATGTCTGATTCTCTCTTTGACATTTATCAGAACGTTGAATCTTCCAAAGAACTTTGGGATTCCTTGGATGCCAAATATATGGCTGAGGATGCTTCAAGTAAGAAGTTTCTTGTGAGTAATTTCACAAATTACAAAATGACTTATTCAAGACCAGTCATGGAACAATACAATGAACTTCTTGGAATACTTGGAAGGTTTACACAACATAAAATGAACATGGATGAGGCTATTTCAGTCTCTTGTATCATTGACAAACTCCCTCCTTCTTGGAAAGATTTCAAGCATGCCTTGAAACATAAGAAGGAAGAACTGACACTTGTTCAATTGGGTAGTCATCTGCGTATTGAGGATTCCCTCAGGGCGCAGGACAATGACAAGCCAAAGAGTAGCAATGCTACTGGTGCATCTGTTGTCAATATGGTGGAACATAACAATTCCACCAGGTACAATGACAACAAAGGCAAACGCAAGCATCATGATAACACAAGGGCTGATCCTAACAAGAAGGCTACACCTACTTGTTGGAAATGTGGCAAATCTGGTCACATTAAAAGGGATTGCAAAGGTGTTAAGGTTGGTGTTAAAACCAATGGTTCAGGCACTAGTGGTTCAGGGAGTGGTGGTTCAGCCAACTCACTGAAAGGTCAGAATATGTTTAATGAATCTCTTCAGGTTTATTATGTTACATATGTATCTGAATCTAACTATGTGCAGGATGATGATGTTGCGTGGTGGGTTGACTCTGGAGCAACTGTTCATGTGTGCAAAGATAGATGTTGGTTCAAGACTTATGAGTCACTGAATGATGGATCTATTCTTCACATGGGAAATGAGTCAACTGCCTTGGTGCATGGTCGTGTTTGTGTAGATCTTAGTTTTAGTTCTGGAAAGATTGTAACTTTGTTTAATGTTATTCATGTTCCTGATATAAGGAAGAACTTGGTTTCAAGTAGTGTTTTGAATAATCATGGATATAAACAAGTTATCGAATATGATAAATTTATTTTGTCCAAACATGGTGTGTTTATTGGTTTTGGCTATTTGTGTAATCAAATGTTCAGGCTGAATGTTGTCACTGACATTGTTAATTCTGCCTTTATGTCAACCTCTAAACTGAATGACTCTACCCTGTGGCATGCTAGACTTGGCCATGTACATTATAAAAGGATGCAAGATATGTCTAAGGATGGGTTAATCCCAGCATTTGACATGGACACTGAAAAGTGTAAAACTTGCATGTTGACCAAAATTACTAAGAAACCCTTTCAGGGTGTTAAACGTGAGACTAAGCTCTTGGAGCTAATACACAGTGACCTGTGTGATTTGCATGCCACTCCCTCTTTGGGGAACAAGAAGTACTTTGTGACATTTATTGATGATGCTTCTAGGTTTTGTTATGTCTATCTGTTACATACCAAGGATGAAGCATTAGATAAATTCAAAGTGTTTAAAACTGAAGTTGAGTTGCAACTTGGGTCCCTGATCAAAAGATTAAGGATTGATAGGGGAGGTGAGTACATGGATACTCTGTATTTTCAGTCTGTTGGTATAATCCATGAAACGACTGCTCCCTATACTCCTCAACAAAATGGTATCTCTGAAAGGAAGAACAGGGTACTGAAGGAGATGGTTAATTCCATGTTGTCCTATTCAGGACTGAGTCAAGGGTTCTGGGGTGAAGCTATGTTAACAGCTTGCTATTTATTAAATAGGGTTCCAAATAAAAGGAACAAGGTTACCCCTTATGAACTCTGGACTAAAAAGAAACCCAACCTGAATTATCTCAGGGTTTGGGGTTGTAGGGCAGTTGTAAGACTCCCTGATCCAAAGTTAAAAACTCTGGGTGAAAGAGGCATTGATTGCATCTTTGTTGGATATGCTGAGCATTCCAAGGCATACAGGTTCTATGTTATTGAACCTAATGAATATGTGTCAATTAATTCAATAATTGAATCAAGGGATGCACTATTTGATGAGAATAGATTCTCATCAGTCCCTAGACCAAGTCACAGTATTCCAAATGGAACTGATGAAAATGGTATATCAGAGGTCCCTGATGATTTATCATCTCAGGCCCCTGATGAGGTTGTGGTTCAACAACCTGAACCTGAGCTCAGGAAGAGCAAAAGAGTCAGGGCTCCAAAGTCATTTGGACCTGAGTTTCAATTATATTTAATTGAAGGTACAAGGAGTGAGGTCTCTGATCAATACTCCTATTGCTTCATTGTTGAGGATGATCCCAAAACATTTAAAGAAGCAATGAAGTCCCAGGATGTTGCTTTCTGGAAAGAAGCAATAAATGATGAGATTGACTCCATCATGGGGAACAACACTTGGGTGTTGGTTGATCTACCACCAGGTTGCAAACCTCTTGGTTGCAAATGGATTTTCAAAAGGAAAATGAAGGTAGATGGAACTATTGAAAAGTTCAAGGCTAGATTAGTCATTCAGGGCTTTAAACAAAAGTCAGGGATAGACTACTTTGATACTTATGCCCCAGTGGCACGTATCAGTACCATCAGGCTGCTGATTGCTTTGGCATCAATTCACAATCTGATTATTCATCAGATGGATGTGAAGACAGCTTTCTTGAATGGTGAATTGGATGAGGAGGTTTATATGAACCAACCTCAGGGCTTCATCATGCCTGGCAATGAAAACAAGGTGTGTAAACTGATTAAGTCTTTATATGGACTGAAACAGGCACCTAAGCAATGGCATCAAAAGTTTGATGAAGTGGTTTTATCTAATGGTTATGTTCTTAACCAGGCTGACAAATGTGTATATAGCAAATTTGATGATTCTGGTAAAGGAGTCATCATTTGCCTATATGTTGATGACATGTTGATCTTTGGCACTGACCAAAATCAAGTTGACCTGACAAAGGAATTTTTGTCATCAAGGTTCTCCATGAAGGACATGGGGGAGGCAGATGTTATCCTTGGTATAAGGATTAAACACGAAAGCAATGGTATATCAATTTCTCAGTCTCATTACATTGAGAAGGTACTGAAGAAATTTAATTGCTTTGATTGTACTCCAGTGAGTACTCCCATGGATACCACTGAGAAGCTTATGCTTAATAATGGCAAAGCTGTATCTCAACTTGAGTATTCCAGGGTGATTGGCTGCCTGATGTATGCCATGACTTGTACAAGGCCTGACATTGCTTTTGTTGTGGGTAAACTGAGCAGGTATACTAGTAATCCTAGTGCTCAGCATTGGCAAGCAATTCAGAGGGTACTGAAGTATTTGAAGAGAACTATGGATTATAGTCTCTCATATACTGGTTATCCTTCAGTGTTGGAAGGTTACACTGATGCAAGTTGGATCAGTAACACTGAAGAAAATTCGTCTACCAGTGGCTGGGTATTCCTACTTGGTGGAGGTGCAATTTCTTGGGCATCCAAGAAGCAAACTTGTATCACCAGTTCAACAATGGAATCTGAATTTGTGGCTCTAGCAGCTGCTGGTAAAGAAGCTGAATGGTTGAGAAACTTGCTTCTTGAGATTCCATTGTGGGCTAAACCTATAGCACCTATTTCTATCCGGTGTGATAGTGCAGCTACATTGGCTAAGGCTTATAGCCAGATGTACAATGGTAAGTCTAGACACTTAGGTGTCAGGCATAGCATGATTCGTGAGCTTATCATGAATGGGGTGGTTTCTATAGAGTTTGTAAGATCTCAACAGAATTTAGCTGATCACTTGACGAAGGGTCTGGCTAGAGACTTGGTTATAAAGTCAGCTAAAGGGATGGGTTTAAAGTCCAAATTAGTCACTGAATGCTAGGACACCCAACTCCCTCCTGAGGAAACTTGGGAGCTGAGTTCAATGTGGAAAGTTGAACATTCAGTGTACTGAAGCACATGTTTTACAAACATCCCAAGGTTTGTGCTTGGAACCTGCTAAAAGGAGGATGAATTCTATACTTCTTAATGGTTAATTTTCTTTGAAAAAGTGCTTGGCAGGAGCATGAATAAAGAGGAACCACCTATGTGAATGTTGAAGTTTTGCCGCTTCAGGAAGCTATGGACTTTTAGCTTTTACAACATTTATGAATTGGATATGGACACATGGCTTGTATAGTGTCAGGAGTGTTTAAGTGTTGGAAAACTTGTGTGTATTTTATCTTCAGGTATTCAAATGGGTTGAAGGGTTCAATTCTTAGAACACCTTGATTCTCGAATATTTGAACGTGTAATTTACTAAGATGGAAATTCAATCCTCAGGACATTTTCATTTATGCACTTGTTTTGTATTATGGTTATTTTCATGCAAAGGTAGTGAACTAAATTTGGGGAGGATTGTTGGAAAATTTAGTGCACTTGTGGGATTTGTTCACACCTGGTAATGGGCTTGGAGGTACGGAGTGTACACCCATCAGGTCCCTGAACACCCTGACTCAGATAGTGGTTAAGTGTTTTCAGTGTATGATGAAGTTCAGTGAGTTCACTCTTCAGGGAGTGATACTCTGGACTGAATGGTACTCATCAGGTTGATGAGTTCAGCTCAGGCTGAAGGATCTCATCAGGGAGTTGATGTCCTCAGGGACTAGCTCATCAGTGAGTATAACGAACTCACTGGACTGAATTCAAACTTGATTAGTAACTGCTTTGACCTATTCAAGTGGCAGTTATAACTGCATTAATGACCACGTTTAATTGGTCATGTAACCACTAATTCCTATAATTATGGAGGCAAATTAAGTGGGATTAATGGGCCGTTAATCACTCTTAATTCCATTGACTAGGGTTGAGTAACATTACCTATAAATAGGTAAATCAATCATGCATGAGAAATACACAGAAAACACACAATACTTAAACACGAAGGGTTATTGATTTGTGCCTAAATCACTAACAACATTTGGTCTTATCCCAAGTAGATATTCGTGATACCCAGGCATTAGGGTCGAATAGTTTACTTTGGAAAGTGATTACACGATTCCAAGTGATATCCGGTAACCTTAATTGGTACGTAGCTAGGTCTTTGATTATCTCCACCCTGTTCTGGGCGAATATAACCACCAACAAATAGGTGGCTAAAAAGTGAACCGGCTGGTTCAATCAAGAAATGAGATGACTTGAAGAGCAAATTCCTTCAGAGATATTGTCCACCTGCTAAGATCGCTAAAAAGATGGAGGCTATCAATGACTTCAAGCAAGAGCCCAATGAGACTCTTTATCAGGCTTAGGAATGTTTGAAAGATTTATTATTGAAATGTCCTCAACATTATTTAACAGCTATGCAGGAGGTAATATTGTTTTATCAGAGATTGGACGTGCCTACAAGATAGATCTTGGATGCCAAGGGAGCTTTACCTTAGATGAGTGCAGTGAATGCTAGGAAAGCTATCCAAGAAGCTACTGATCATTCTCAGAAGTGGCACGATGGGACCTCTACTAGATCCAAGAGCAACACTAATTTTGGCGGGCTTGCTGCTATTCAAGCTCAATTGGACAAACTTAGTAGAGATATGAAGAACAGAGACGAAAAAGTCTATGCTGCCCAAGTTGGTTGTGAAAGATGCGAAGGACCTCACTACACTAAAGATTGTCCATCAAAGAATGAAAGTGAAACTCTTGAAGAAGCATACTACACACAATTTGGTCAACCATTCCAACCTTCAGGAAGATTTAGGGAAGCTGTTCCAGGTTACTATCAAAAGAACAATGGAAACCCTAGATATCAAGAAAGGAGGCAGACTTTGGATGATACTTTAAAGCATATTATGGCTGATGCTGCTAAAAGACATGAAGAAAACACTGCTATGATCAAAGAAATTCGAGCTTCAACAGATGCTACTACAAGAAATAAAGGAGCTTCGATCAAAGCATTGGAACAAAAAATCGGTCAGATGAGCAAGGTTCTTGAAGAAAGGGGATATGGAAGTCTACCTGGCTCAACTGAAATAAATCCAAGGGATCATGTCAAAGCAATCACCACAACTGAAGAAGTCGTGCCCAACATACCTTTTCTTGGAAGATTGATGAATGGTAATGCTATGAAGCCCCAATATTTCTTTAACTTTTCAATCAGCGTGGGAAGATTGCTCAAAGAAAAGTCAAGGATTGAAGAGGAGATCAAGGTTGCAATGAAAGAAGAGTGCTCTGCAACTGATCAACATGCCTTGCCTCACAAAGAAAGAGATCTAGGAAGTTTTACTTTACGTTGTTTTATTAATGATATATCTGACAATAATGCCTTAGCTGACTTAGGAGCTAGTGTTAGTGTTATGCCCTTTAAGACATTCACTACCCTAGGCTTAGGAAAATTAACACCCACTAAGTTGCTTATTGAATTGGCTGATAAAACGGTAAAATGATGTCACAACCCACAATTTCAGGTCATTTTCCAAACCTCAACATGTTACTATTCATCAGTTACTATTCATCATTCACTATTCATCGATCACTATTTATCATTTTACTATTCAACATTTTTGGAGTCAGTTTGAGATTCCGGGAAGCGTTCAAAAATTTCACTATTCACATGACACTATTCATTTCCGGGGGAAAACACTTTTCATGTGCATCAGTCATTTCATCGTAAAGTTAGTTTACGGGGTAATTAAATTCGCGTAACCAGGGTGGTTTAGCTGCGAATTCATGCATCACCAGTAGGGACACTTCATATGGACTAGAAATAGTCTGCATATCATCATTATAGCATTTACATACTATTCCACATGTAGGATATTCAAATTAACGTTTTTGGAATATTTAACGTTTTACGTATGATTATTTTTAAATAAATGTTAACACGCGATCGGTAAATGTGACTAACACCTCCGACACTCCCCACAATGGTCCCGATATATTTTTACACCTCTTACAATGTCACAAAAATTATAAAATTTATTTACCCAGTATTTTGGAAATTTATTTAATTCGTATCGTAAATTTAATATAATTACGACGGTTTTCGTGGAAACTAAACAATAATCATCCAAACACTCAATACTTGTACCCAACATATTTTTACAATTTTAATGACTTTATTATGCCCCGGTTAACTCCGTTAAAATTTATTTCTAGTAAACTCGGTACCCCGGTATCACCTAAAACTACATAATACTCACAAATAGGGGACAACATCTTTAATTAAGCCAACACACTTTTCTTTTCTTCCCTCCCCCTCCTTGATTCACGCCAGCCCCCCCCCCCCCCCCTCTTTTGTTCCTTTTTGACCACCCTTTGACCATTTAATTACAATCATGCCATCACAAATAGATATTTGTTCCAACACCTCAAGGATACTCCTCATTTTCTCACACAAACTAGCAAAGCTTCTCTTTCTTCCTCCCTTCTTCCTTGTGCTCAGCCATGGATCATACAAGAAGAAATCACCATCAATTTTTCAAGATCAAGTCATAAACAAGCTCATCTAGTACTCCTTGTTAGGGTTTTGAAAAAAAAAAACTCAAGGTTTTATAGGTTTTCATCTCCAAAAGTCACCAATCCTTCAAAGTAAGTATGTCAAACTCTTTTTCATAATATTACCAAGTTCTTACAAAGTTCATATGATATTTATTCAAGTTTTACATGCATATGTAAGTTTATACCACTCTATTTAAACTTTTATATCTTTTAAGCCCTAGAAATGGATAATATGTAAACCCTTAGTAGATTAACTTGGTTGATGATGTTTAGGAACCCATGACACCCTAATAAGGTGTATGGTAGGAATGGATTAGTTTTGTGGTGATTGAAAGTGATTTGGTTGGAGTTGAAACAAGTTTGAAACTCTAGAAATGATTTTTAAACATATATAGAAACCTACTGTCCCAAAACACCAAATCCAGAAAACTCAGGGACTCAGGGGTAATTTTTGACCAAAGATTTAGAAAATACTTTAAAAAACGAAGCCGTGGGTGAAAGAACGGATAAAAACAAGCTTATAATGAAGGAGATATGATTTTTACAAATTTAACGATGAAAACTATTTTCTGAAAACTATACATGCTGTTGGACGATTTTCGATGGACAAAGTGAGGCGTTAGACGTAACCTAAAGGAGCCGAACTATCAAAAATGTGTTAGTATATGTTAATACGAAACCGTGGATATAAAGAACGAAGGAAATGAGCTTATAACGACAAAGATATACACGTTTCAAAACTGACAAACTCTATTATAATTGACAGCCACTATTAGAAATAATATTCTAACGTACTAAAAACTATATTTTCTAGTAACAACATTGAAGAGCCGTATTTCTTACCCATTGAACCACGTATGACCAAAGGTTTATCTACACGACTATTAGACGTCATTTCAAGGTTTTCAAAGCGATGAATTAGACACTAACATTTTATGTACGATATATTACAACTAGTTTTGCAAGTCTAATTAGACACATTTTTCACAAGTTATGGAAAACATTATACTTCAACAATGACCATTATTTTCAAGTTACGAGTGGTATAGGCATCATGTGCATGTACATTCACTACATTATTTCATGATCTAAAGTAGATCATATTCATTCATATTAGGTTGCGGCTAGTGTTCGCGCCTTGTTGCCCCGATCATTTCACATCATTGTACCATCACTTCAGGTGAGTTTTCATAGCCCCGTATACACTTTATTATTGTTTTCAAATCCCACGGGGGAGAATACATTGCATCATTTTCGTATGAGCCTAAGTATTAAACATTATGTACATTGCTTAAGTTACCTAGCTGCCTTGTTGAAGTCCCCTATTTATAATCATGAACCATTAGTTTACATCTAAGCGAGAGTGAGTGGATAGATCTATTGAGGGTGACGCCTCCATCCGTGTGTTGGAATTATGATATCATGACATTCATATATTATAAACCAAACACATCAAGTGAGCATAGTGGAAGCAATTATAACAAGATCAAATAACATGTAATTAATTAATCAATATTAAATAGTAAACGTACCTTTGTGATTCTAGCCCGAACAAGAATCAAATTGCAATCTTCAATCAAGAACCCTAATTAGGGTTTATGTGGATTATAAGAATTACCCCTTACCTCTTTTGTAATTCAATCCAAGAATCAAACAATAATGTGTTTGAATCACGTTCTTGTACACACGTACTAATTCAAGAAAAAGTTTATGCAAGTAAATTAAACACAAAACTTAGTTTGATCAATAAAATCAAATCCCTTAAGGGATTAGTTTGATGGATCGATTATGATACAAAGAGAAAGAGAGAAAACACCAAGATGTGTGTGTACAAGTTATGAGAAACAATGAATCTTGGGTTTGTATTTATACTAATGAATACTTGGAGCTCAAGGCAATAAGGAGGTAGAACCTCCTTATGGCCGATCGGTCATGGATCCCTCAAGGGGTTTCCGGAACCTTCTCTTGTTTCCAATTATTCATAAGTATTACTTTCCTAATATTCGTTAATAGGTCATTAGTCATTTATCATTAAATACTAATTACTATTACTAGTTTTGTGTTTATTAATAATTACTTATAACATTTATAAATAATTATTTCTTTTTCTCTTCATACGTATTGTGTGCAATCCTGTGATCTCGAGTTCGATCCTAACATACGACTACTAAAATAATATCCATAATCTAACAGCTCCCACTTGGACATATTTTAATAGTGTAATCACATCGGTTAGTGTCTTGCAACACGCCGATGCCTCTAGTACTATCTCGAGTAAGGCTCCTGGAAAAACCTTTTAATGATTTCTCATTATTATTATCCTTTTGTTTCTAATACCATGTTAATAAGGATATGGATAAAAGTCATTCCTTAATTAACCATTCTGTTTCTCGTTGTTTGTGATTGATCAAGATTACCAAATCTTCTGAACATATTCAGGGGAGATCTTGGGTGTGGCCACACATACATCTTACCAACCCTACGAGGGGCCCAGCAGTATTAAACTCCAAAAATAAATTTGAAGGAACAAATTCTATCTTGACTACAAGCAAAACCCATAAACTTTGTAACACTTCCGAAAACAACCCTTATGACTACCAGTTACGTATAGCGTTAAGTTGTTTCACAAAAATGTACTACATTTATGACACTTATCTTGCATCTCAAGTCTGAGGATAACTTCTCATGATTTACTTAATAACAAAATCCATAAAGTAACATCATGTAGTTGGGATAAGTCCTATATTCGGTATCATTGAATATCATCTGAAATGGCATGACTACGCATCAATATATATTATACTAACCTTCAGATTTGTCTTGATTTAATAATATTCCCATATTATTAACTGACAATGGACAATTTAGAATAACATTTATTCATGGATTAAACATACAAATATAGGATACAATTTATTATAAATTAAATATACCATGTATTTAAATTTATTATAATAATTGTTTGACATCCCTTATCCAAATACTAAATAGATCAATGCATGATAACTCTTGTTGATGAATTATGTCTCAAGCAATGGCATTCATACTTGCTGACAAGACATAAATCATCCAACTTTAATCTATCGGAATTTTAAGAATACTTATTTCAAGAATTCAACTATTGAAATTCTTATATGTGCATAGTCAACTATTTTGATAATGCCATATTTCATAAAAATGTGAGACATCCTTAACCACCAATTTATAATAATCAAACTTCCAAACATTTTAAAGTTTAAAGTATTCTTATTTTCTTAATGTATAATGCAACTTATGCTTTTAGTAAACACAACTAGTACATATAGCAAATAACGAAATTCTTACCATAACTAGTATTGAGTGTCATCTCAATTTCAATAACATCATTGTATGCAACAACAATATGTTATTAAAACTTTCCGTAAACCATAATATCTATTGTGTAATGTTTGATGCCCTTCAAACTTTCAAGTTTGTTGGCTATGACAATTTTTGCAACAATTGAAAAAATTGTTCATCTATAGAATTTGGAAGCTTTTCCAGATTTAGGATGTAATTCTATAATCAAACATATTCTTTTTAGAATATTACACAAGTTATCTAATAACCTTTAATTAGATATTAATATTGCCAAATCATCTTGTAATCAAGCATGATACAACAAAACATGATGTACATGAAACATCTTTGAGTCATACTTAGATTTTATTCATGTCATACATATCTATTTAGACTTTCTAAATAATATATCATGTTATACATATTAGATTTATTTACCGCACATGTTTCAACAATAAACATTGATTCCAAGGTTGTATGTCTTAGTTTCTAAATCTTTCAACTAAAGTTTCATTCCAAACTAAGACTTAACTTTTAACTTATATGGAATGTTACCTTTTATATGTTCTACAACATATATGATTTAAGAAATTAAACATAATACTCCCACTAGCTTTTAGGAATACTTAGAAATTATCTTATTTCAATTATAAATCAAAACATAAATTTAATAATTAAACATAAGACTAATCTTCTAGATGCATGCATTTATCCATCCATGGATTATTGCACCTTGTACACTTCCCAAGATTTATTTAAATTCATAAACTCCTTTTAATTACTTATCGTCCTCGCTTAAGTAATCACTCAATAAAGAGTTTTGATATTCTATTGTCAATAACATAAATATGACAATCATAATCTTTATATATATTTAATGTATTTAGGAAAGAATATTCAATCACAGTTAATCGCTTAAGTGTGATTAACAATCTTGTCATAAAACATGCATTAAATACGTGTACAATATTGTCCATATGATTTCTATACAAAGATTTAAACCACAAGGGTTACCATATCTTTAAAGAAACTCATCTTTATTTTCTAGTCTAACTATTAAGATAAACCAAGTTTCAAAAATTGATTATCTTTATGGACAACATCTTAATCATTCATATCATATATACTTTACCCAATTTCATATTTGGTAATGTATCTTAACGATTATCAGGTTTACAATAATCTTGTAAATCATAACCCTCAGCATATTCATCAAATATCTGAGATATATTTCTATTCTATGAATGATAATTCCATCATCTTGATATTTAACATTTAAATGTCAACCTTTATTATCATGTTGAGATTTAACATTCAAATGTCAAACTTCATCATGATATTTACTAGTGTATTTTAGAAGATTATGTATCTTGTAATTTTATCTTTTAAAGATCAAAACTCCCACTTGCTTTTTGTAATTTAAAGACTATCTTTAAATACTTAGCAAATAAAGAAACAATACAATGTTCTCTTTTGGGACATTACAAATACATATTGACAGTTCCTGACTTAACTTTGTTAATAACCTCTTCATAAGCAGTTAAACAAATTTAGAACTTCAATTTAAGACTTAATGTGATTCATTACATTCATCACATTCCATCATATGATAATGTCTTATTAATCTTCTATGTTGGAGTTTTATTAAATATGTCCAAGTTATACTCAACATTATAACCTTGATAAATTTTGGAAGAAAAGAAGTCATAGTTATCTTTAATCAAACAATATAACAAGAGTTTGATTTTCCTAACTGAACATACCATAAACATTTGGTATTTCATTAGTATTAATATTGTAAGACAATCTAACAATATTTAAGATAACCATATTCCTCTTGACTTGTCTATTTACCAACTAAGTCATTTTAATGGTATAATAGTATTTTCAAGCCAATTACATGCTTTATAACACAAGTACTTTTTACAAAGTCACTTCATGTCCATGTATTTACAAGAAAACATAAACTGTTATAATCCCACTATACGTTATAAGTCATTTAACAATTTACTGACTTCATGTATATGTCTTAATTAAAACACATAACAAGATAATGTCTTACTTTATTATAAGTCTTGTAACAATTAAAAGACTTTATGTTTATATCTTTAAAATGAAACATAAACATGTTTAACTAAAGTAATTATGAACACCATCTTTTGGTTTTAATAGTAATTTCAAGTTAATATATTACTTCACAATAATGTAAACAACATTATTTATTCATTTATTTATGTCATTCCAAGAACACATAAATATTCAGATTGAGGCAGCATTAGATTACTTTATTAATTTATGTCATTCCATGAATTCATAAATATACAAATTAAAGTAGTCTTGATATCATATTGACACATGTTCTAATAGGTATCTAATTTAGAAACTGCAAATTCTCATAGTTCAATTACATCAGTTGATCTGCTAGTAATGAAATATGAAATTCACCTTGTTGTTGCAATCTAGTTAAGCTCTCACATAACATAAATTGTAACACCAAGTGTTTCTTGAATTAATATTAGAACATTATTCTCTTACCTTGTAGTCAAGAGAATCCATTAAATCATATCTTTATGAGTTGTTTCTTGCACACATTAAAGATAACATTTCTCCCACTTGTGCATGGAAAAACCTTATATAGTTGACAAACAACATGCCATGCATTTGTTTATGTGTTCAATATGATTGTGTCATAGATTTTAGCATAACAAGTATATGTAAAACAACAATGTCTAGTAAGGAAACGTACAAGACTATCCTTAAAAGTATGAGTGTCTACACTTGGAAAGTAATTATCTTTAGCTACCAAGATATCAAAGCTTGTAACTCCCACTGAATTAAAGGTCATTACAATAATTCCTTGTTCAGTAATAAGTACACAATACTCCCACTGAATTTGACAACATTGCAAATGTTTCATATCCAGTGAAAACAAATATTGTGCTTTTAACTTTCCTACACCTTTAAATGTCCATACGTAACAATTACTTATGCACTAAAAGTGTATTTTACTACGTAAATGATGGACTATCCACCAAATGCTTTTAACTTGAAAATTGGGCATGCAATTTCTTCCTTAATAGGTCTACCATCCTATAATGTATGTAGCACCTTTAAAACAACTAGTTTGTCTTTAAATATTTTGCAGTAATTAGTCTAGCTTCTAATTATAATAACTCATAAAATGTCATACATAATTTTCTGTTAACCAAATATCATATTTGTTACTAAGAATTTGATCACTGAATGAGGATGATAAAATCCCTATGGAAAATATTCGCAATTTTCTTAACTATTAAAAAATTTGCTATGAGTTATATTAGAATTTAGACATATCTAATATTCCTATTATCCTTTCTCATTCATGAAAAGGAATAGGATTGTGTCTAACTCTTCCTTCATAGAAAGGAGACTACTTTTGTCTTTTAAGTAAATATTTCTTAATCAAACATTTGTTTGAAAACAGAACTAGATCAATTTACCAAAGCCCAAAGTGCATTTACGGTTTGAACGTTGCATTAATACATTAAAACGAATTACAAAATTCAATTTCAGTATTTTCGATAATTAGATCTTTAAGAAAATAAAATACCCATTGGTAAATATTCATATAAACCATAGTATTTTCTTAAAGCTAGGATCCTAATTGACATAGTACCATTACATCAGTTGATCTGCTAGTAATGATAGTATTCAACAAGGTAATTGTCGAACAATAATTGCCAATATCATATTGCAATTCCTAGATTTATGGGATTTACAATCACAAAATATTTGTAATGTAAGCATGTTTGATCCCCACCTTAATGCCTTGAGTCCAAGATCTCACTTCCTACTCAATTTAAGTCGTCTAACTTAAAAACTGCAAACTCACAAATCCATCACATCAGTTGATCTGCTAGCAATGAATTTATGAAATTTACCTTTCCATTGCAATCTCGCCAAGTTCTCACATGACGTAAATTACAACTTCAAGTGTTCTTAATTAGATGGCATTTGACTTAATTTTATAAGGGTATTAAATTTTGATGTGATCAAAATAATGTATGAAGAAGCATGCATGCAACTTCATAACATTGGTTTTACAAAACATTTTTATTACCAATTTGCTAAGAGTAAAATAACAAAGTTTTGATTGAGGTATCGGGATCACCAATTAAAGAATTACCAACAATTATCGTCCACTATATCGTACTTTTGCATAAGCCCGAAAGCTTAGTGTTTCGGATAATCATTGTGGAATTGTGGTTAATTCACCCTTAAGATGACAGTGTACATGTAATGGTTGTTCGGTAAGTCTAATTTACACACAAACGAGCGTTAAGACAGAATGTTGTTTCTCTAAGGCCACAATTTAATGCGAAGCCTTCCTTATACCCATCTTATAGTGTGTAAACTTCGGTCGAGCCTATTTAACCATTACGTACAAAAACATCAATCAACCAATCCTTTGAGATTTATTCTTAAAAACCAAAACAATTTTGCCATTATTTAGTCCGTATTATTTTTCTATTCAAAAATTACCCTTTTCATTTATAAACATGTCTAACACAATTAATGAACAAAAACAAGTAATGTACAATAAAAAATAAAACAACTAAATAAACAAATATACATAATCATAACAATTAAATATGTATAAAACATGTAGCCACATGCAAATCTTATTCAATAGTCCTATTAATAATCAAATCTAGGTGTATAACGTATTAATTCAATTAAGGCTTTCTTCTTCTAGGAAAAAGAGCCACATACATCGATAAATCGATTGCGTAAGCCAAAATTAAATAAATACCACATAGCACATAATTGATTACTTAATATTGGAGTCTTCCCCAATCCGTCATCTATTAATAAATTTACATGTTTCGATATAACTTAACCATTAATTCATATAAACAATTTAAATCATTACACAATAAAAAATCCATGCAAATATGCACTTTTTCATGGATTTAGCTTAACAATTAACATATTAGACCAAGATCGTTTACTAAAACGCATAACAATTACATGACATCCTAGGGTTTCTAATCAAATTAAAAATTAAAAACCATAAACCCTAAAACCCTAATAAGGTCAATCGACCCATAAAAAATTTTTAGGGTTAGGAATCTAACAAATAAACCCTAAAAACATGTAACTAAACGAATCAAGATCCAATTTTTATGCGTTTCGATAATTAATTACACATTATAACGGCTCTAGATGCCACTGTTGGAATTATGATATCATGACATTCATATATTATAAACCAAACACATCAAGTGAGCATAGCGGAAGCAATTATAACAAGATCAAATAACATGTAATTAATTAATCAATATTAAATAGTAAACGTACCTTTGTGATTCTAGCCCGAACAAGAATCAAATTGCAATCTTCAATCAAGAACCCTAATTAGGGTTTATGTGGATTATAAGAATTACCCCTTACCTCTTTTGTAATTCAATCCAAGAATCAAACAATAATGTGTTTGAATCACGTTCTTGTACACACGTACTAATTCAAGAAAAAGTTTATGCAAGTAAATTAAACACAAAACTTAGTTTGATCAATAAAATCAAATCCCTTAAGGGATTAGTTTGATGGATCGATTATGATACAAAGAGAAGGAGATAAAACACCAAGATGTGTGTGTACAAGTTATGAGAAACAATGAATCTTGGGTTTGTATTTATACTAATGAATACTTGGAGCTCAAGGCAATAAGGAGGTGGAACCTCCTTATGGCCGATCGGTCATGGATCCCTCAAGGGGTTTCCGGAACCTTCTCTTGTTTCCAATTATTCATAAGTATTACTTTCCTAATCTTCGTTAATAGGTCATTAGTCATTTATAATTAAATACTAATTACTATTACTAGTTTTGTGTTTATTAATAATTACTTATAACATTTATAAACAATTATTTCTTTTTCTCTTCATACGTATTGTGTGCAATCCCGTGATCTCGAGTTCGATCCTAACATACGACTACTAAAATAATGTCCATAATCTAACACCGTGGTAGTTATACCAACAGTCAAACGAATGCATCTCATGTCTGTCATATTAGAATGTTTTGGCAGAACATTCTAGAGGGGCATATACTTCATCAGTCTAGCTTCGGGGTCATGAGCTTAATGGCTATTGTACTATTTTTCACGTGACTTTTGTCATGCATTATACTTGAGGTTACCGTACAACATATCATTTTATAAACCTATGAATCTCACCAACATTATTGTTGACCGTTTTAGCAATGTATTTTCAGGTTATTAAGGTAGCTCATGTGGCATGCATTTGGACTTACATGGAGTCGCGATGTCAACGCGTCTCACATTATATTTCATGCACTTATGGATCATTTGATCTTGTATGAACTTGTTTTTGATAAACTTGCAACACCATTTGGGACCTATGTTTTTGTAAACTCTGGTTGTTTTAAATGATAAAGCGATGTATTTTTCAAATGACACATTAGGTCGTTCAATGTAACTGTAACAGTGATGATATGGCAGTCACCCCCAGGTATTCCATTCCGATGCTAAAACAACTAAATTGGGGGTGTGACAAATGACCTGAGGGGATAGCAGAAAATATGCTGGTTAGGATCGAGAAGTTTGTATTCCCCGTAGACTTTATAATACTAGATATGCCCAAGGATATTAAGATTCCCTTAATCCTTGGACGACCTTTCTTGTCTACTGCTCATGCTAACATAGATGTCTTTAAAAGAAAAATCTCATTGAGAGTAGGGGATGACAAACTAGTCTATAAGTGTGAAAATCCTATTAAGAGCATAATTAAAAATGTTTATGTGCTAGGATTAAGAGAACGTATGGAACTCGACCTAGAAGCTAGGTTTATGGGAGAAACCTTAGTCCAAAATAGATCACTTGAATGCTACAATGGAGACTACATTGAATTAAATGACCTTAATACACCATTAGAGCTCAATGATCGATTTATGGAGGATAGTGAACCCGAAGAAAGAGAAATTGTGGATACCCCTAAAGTTAATGTTATCATCACTAGGAATTATGATGAATTTGAGGGGTATCATAGTTTTGCGATTATGGTAGAAGGGCTCATGTAGATTGTTGGGAATTACAATTAAGTTGATAAGACAAAACATGTGAAACATGAGGGACTTATGGAGACAAAGGAAGAAACTTGCAAAGAAAGATTAATACTTTGTTTTATTATTCTAGAATATCCTTTGTAACCCTAGTATCTCTATTATATAAAGAGATACAGGGAATTGATAATATAGTACGTACAAAAGATGTAAACCTAGTAAAGGTGTGTGTGTGTGTAAACCTAGGGCGTGAGTATGATTATGCAAACGCCTAGGTTAGTTGATTAGTGTTAAGCCTCAACGATCTTAGATCGCTGTTAGAGTGTAACCGTGCTACACTTGATCACGTAGCATTGGGGCTTTGATGTATGTTAGAATAGAGATGATGACGAGAAACCTTGTTAGCAATAATAATGACGTTTTGTTTATTCCGCTGCGTATCGTGTTCATTCATTATTATTGTGCAATCCCTAGATGAGGTCTAAACAACCTCGAGCTATAAACGATCTTAACATGTGGTATCAGAGCCATGGGGCTCGTGATCGTGGAATTAAACAAGGTTTGGTTTGTCGAAGATGGAAGAAAATTCGAATCTGGTTCATATCTTAAAAACTCACTGCAGGGGTGTTTTCAAAAGGCGATATCTCCTTCGTTAACCGTTGGATCGGGCTAAAATTTTTATTGGAGGTTCTCTACATGTCAAAGAAGAGTTCCACCAGAGGGATCTTCAATCTGAGCTTCCAATAAAAAGATAAAAATTCTTGAAAACTGCTGAGCAGAGAGGTATATTATTTCGAATTTTTAGGGTTTTTAGTGGCTCTAAAAAGTGTCACTAAAGGCTAAAAAGTGTCGTCTTTATACTTAAAAAAAAGGACGACTACAAAAGAAACCCTAGGTTGATAAAACCCTAGCTATTCTCTCTCCGCTCGTTAACAAGTAGCATGATGAGTTTTCCTTTGACGTGAGTTGTATTAGCTTTGGTGAATCAGTTTATCAACTGATAATGAACCCTAATGCACCTCTTAATTTTTCTGCTACTCAAACTCTGATCTTTTGGAGTTTTTCACAAGTGAGGGTTTATACAACTGATTCTGTTCGCAAGAATCAAACTACTGTTTGGTTTTCGATACTGCGTATCCAAGAAGCTGACTGCCATTAATCCACATGATGTTACTGATGATACTTCAAAGTCTTTGTGGATTGGATTTATATTTAAAGGGACTGATTGTTGCGCTATATTCTTGCTACTAATGTGATACTAAACCCTAATAGTTGGGCTGTTTTTGTGAAGAAGTAGCTCGTGATTGGATAAAGATGCTCGTTCTTGTTGAAAGTACTGCTTGCTCGAAAAGATTTGTACTGTTCGTAATTAGTTTGTGCATTTGCTGTGGTATGTCGATTTATGAAGCTCACAAGTTGTTACTGATGGAAGACCTAAGGGTATTGGATTTGTAAGTAAGGTTACTGCTTTTTATGCTACTCAATTGAATAACTTTACTGCTATTCTTACTGTGGTTATTGGTGATGGAGTTTGTATTGGCTGGAAAGAGTAGAAACTTTCCAATGTATGGGGCTAATGCACAGATGGTGTATAATCTGGATTGTGGGCTGGTGAAGTGTTTCATTGTTTTGTTGGTTGCTTTGGAAGAATGTGATTACTGGTCATTAACGGATTAATCCCACTGCTAGTAGTAAATGGTTTCCACTGCTCGTTCATGTTACCACTGCTAGCTTTAGCTCGTTTCCACTGCAAGTTGATAGTTACCACTGCAAGCTTATTTATTTCCACTGCTGTCAAGATTGTTACCACTGTTCGTTTCCACTGCTAGTTAAAAGTTACCACTGCTACGCTTTGTGGTTTCCACTACTAGTTATTTGTTTCCACTGCTGGTAATTATTTTTCCACTGCTTATACAAGTTACCACTGATGCCTTAATTGTTTCTGCTACTGTTCATATTTCTTAAGGGGCATGTGGTTGGTACTTATTCATGTTGCTATATTTCACGTGGAGACTTTGATTATTTCATTGGCAATCATGAGTTACAAGCAGTGAGGGGAAGTATATATTATTTTGGAACAGTTGGTTCCAACACACACACGGGGGAAGATACACACACAGGATGGAAATTTGGATGTTTGATTTATTGGTTCTTAACAGATTCAAAGGCTCGTTCTTATTGTTCTAATTGGTTACGAAGAAAGGTTTTTATCACCTATTTGACGATGAAGTGGAGTTTCACAGGTTTGTGTTTTATCATACCTTTTCAGTTGGAGGTAACTTGTTCGTTCGTTCAGGTGACTACAAATTGACAAACACTTGAAGGAGTTACGTTATTATGCTCAGTGTTTATTGTCAAGAGGTTGCGATCTCCCTATACGTTAAGTATACGTTTGAAGTCAATTTTAGTACAAGAAATAAGGCACAAGTTTGGGTTGTTCTACTTCAGCATCAAGTTGGTAATACTTAGTTTTCTTCAACAGTAATCATTACATAGAGCCTGCATTCAACACATGGTTAACATATGGGTTTCATGGGAAGCTTAAGTGTTTAAATGTTTAACCATTTATGTGCTACATCAAGGTGAAGGTTTTCATGATTATTCGTTGGTATTCTTACTGAAGATTTGGGATTTTTATGTCTTGAGTTCATTTAATAAGTAAGCGTTTTGGTGTTCTTAATGGTGGGTAATTCAAGACATTAAAGGACTAAATTGGATGTATGGTACTGGTTGGTGATTGTGAAGATCAAGGTTGCTTACATTTGTCCCCTATTTGATGATGACAAAAAGGGGAAGAAGAATATTTTGAAGATTGCAGCTTGAAGATCCTTGATGGTATGCATGGTTAAAGGGGAAGTCACATGTTTCATGACATACTAACTTCAGGGGAAGTTCATGCTTATTGGTTTTGTCATTATCAACTAGGGGAAGATTGTTGGGAATTACAATTAAGTTGATAAGACAAAACATGTGAAACATGAGGGACTTATGGAGACAAAGGAAGAAACTAGCAAAGAAAGATTAATACTTTGTTTTATTATTCTAGAATATCCTTTGTAACCCTAGTATCTCTATTATATAAAGAGATACAGAGAATTGATAATATAGTACGTACAAAAGATGTAAACCTAGTAAAGGTGTGTGTAAACCTAGGGTGTGAGTATGATTATGTAAACGCCTAGGTTAGTTGATTAGTGTTAAGCCTCAACGATCTTAGATTGCTGTTAGAGTGTAACCGTGCTACACTTGATCACGTAGCATTGGGGCTTTGATGTATGTTAGAATAGAGATGATGACGAGAAACCTTGTTAGCAATAATAATGACGTTTTGTTTATTCCGCTGCGTATCATGTTCATTCATTATTATTGTGCAATCTATAGATGAGGTCTAAACAACCTCGAGCTATAAACGATCTTAACATAGAGTGTGCTCATAATTTACAATTCCTTGCATGATAGGTTACAAATAAATTGGCGTCAATTTCTTTCCTATTTTACCAATTAAGGTCATGTCAAAAACCTTTTACAATTCTATTATGAAAAAGAAGGTTGAATACAGGGGAAAGAATGTGGATTGGAGCATTTATGAATGTACCTATTTTTGTTGGAAATTTTACAATTGTTACAGATTTAACCGTGGTGGAAGACATGGATGCCTATCGTGACAAAGAAATGGGTGATGTGATTGTCGACAAACCATTTTGTAGGGAGATTACTATTAATGTAAAAATATTTGAAGGAAGAATCACCTTTCAAAGTGGAAGCAACGTTATCACTTTTATGATGCCTCACACTCACCCAAGTTTTAAACATCCACTAACAGGTTTTTCTACAAATTTTCACCATTTCTTTTTGTAGATGATAAAGACAAACAGAAAGGGATCGAGTATCCATATCAAAATATGAAGGGATTCTACGAAGAAGTGTTGAAATTAGGACCTTAATATGTTCGTGACGAATTGATAAGCAGGTGGATCGCGAACGGGCATGTCGGCATCAATGGAACAAAACAGGAGCTGAAGATGAGTCTAACTTGAAGACTCTGGAATAAAGAAAAGTGCTCACTGGGAGACAACCCAGATCTATCATTACTGTTTTTTTTGTGTTGAGTCTGTCAGACCTGTAGTCTCCTTCCATATATGCGGCGTATCAACTGGTCAGGTCATATCTATTTTTATTTTTCTGCATTTTTATTTTTAGACCTTATAACTTTTTGTCAGTTTATTTAATGCAGCACATCCCTGGTTGAGGATGCGACGCATCTTATTTTCTGATTCGTACTAATTTCAGGCTCGATACGGCACATCCCTTTCTATGGATGCGGCGTATTGACTGACCTGATGAAATTTTCATTTTTTATTTTTTAGGTTTTATTTTCTAACTATTAATGAATTATGTACAAGTTTGATTTTCTTAAACTCATGTGTGATTTTAAGAATGGTGGTATTTATAGGATTGCTCGCAAACACATAATGGAGGATCATACCGAGCAAATCTAAGGGGGTTTTTCCGTTCTAATTCTTTTTAATTTCCCGTTTTTAATTTTAAATGCAAACAACGAGGACGTTGTTTAACTTAAGTGGGGGGGGGGATGGAGAATTAGAACGTTACTTGTCCTAAACTTTTCAAAAATATGCTTAATCGATGCTTAATATGACAAAATTAAAAAAATTTAGCATGTTTTTGTTTAATCTAAATTGCATAGCCGCACACATAACTTTATTTTCAAAAATTGTGAGAACTTTTTCCACAAACATTTTTGTGTGCCGGTGACTTGTAAACTTTAGAACTTGGCTTATATACTATTTGAGTCCACCATAATGAGTATTATTAATATAATTGGAGTGACTTATCTAACTTGGTAAAATTTCTAGGATTATACCCATAACCCCCGTATAAACCCTTTTGTTTACTCTCATTTTTAGAGTAAGATACCCCTAGAAAAACCCTCGGAGCCATTCCTTTCGTTTCTTACACCTATGTTTTTAAATGTTTCGTTACACCTTTACACCTTAGCCTACCCTGTAGATTACAGTCCGTGGTTAGTTGCTTAGGCAAAGTGTGTTTCCTTTCGTTACCTGTGTTCGTGTGCGTAATTCATTATCTTTGGTTAGGTCACGAAATTGCACAATGCAATTGGAGTGAAAGTAAATATTGTATATTTTTAGTTTTGATTTTCATGTATTTACTACTTTCACTATTACTTTTATATCTGAAGTTTTGAAAAGTAAAAGAAATATTATCTGGAAAAATTGTGATAGTAAAGTTGTGAAATTTTACCCCATTTATGTTAGTTAAAAAAATAGAAAAGAAAAAGAAAGAAGGAAAGTTGGAAGTTTATTAAACCAACTATTGTAAAGTTTTGTATTAAGTGAATGATATCGCCACTATTTGTTGTTGTAATATGTTTATGGATTAAAGGGGAGTTGGCCGTTTTGAGAACGCCAACTAAGGTTTGTTCTTTCTGTAAGATTTAATTGAGTATAATTCGTGTCTACCTAAAGCGTGAGTTACATGAGTCAAAAGCGTGAGTTATTCAATGATATGAGTCTTATTCATGGGATAGTTGAGAAGTGATTAACCACACATTAGGACTTAATCTATTTGTTTTGTATTTTTTATTTTACGCCAATTTTTATCCCAACTATTATCCATACCCAACCGTATTGTTCTATTCATTGTTAGCTTTCGAGCATGCGAATAAAATAATTTCTAAGTAAGAATGTAGAATGTATGAATAAGGTAGTGACCATCCGAATATTAGATTAATTGACTAACACACTAGCGATCTAGTTTTTAACTTGGTGACCATCCGTTATGCAAATAACGCGCTAGCGATCCAAGAAGCACATTAGTGACCATCCTTTAGTTGAGGCGTCAAGGACTCACGCTAGCGATCTACTAAGTTTATGCAGAAAACGTTTGAGCAAAGCTAGGTTTAACCCTTAAGCCTCAAAACCCTTTTTACCGCTTTAGACTTGTTACTCCTTAGATTTAGTGGAGGAGATGCGTATGTTTGCCAAGCCTATGATAGAATATTCGTCACGACTGAGCAACTAAACGATTTAGATTTGTTTTGATCTTGAAAATTTTATTTTGTTTCTAGTTCGTTAAGTTTTTAGTTGTGTAATTACGATAAAACGAATAAGTGCTTAATTATAAAAATACATCCTAATATCTTTTAGGATACTATTTCATAAGTTTAATCTAAGGTTTACTTGAGGATAAGTAAAGTTCAAGTGGGGGGGATATTTGATGACATCAAATAAGTACATTATATTGTCATCGTTTATCCTATTTAATTGACTTGTTTTATTATATTATGTATGAGAATTGGCGCTTGATTTTTTACTTTAGTGATTCTCAGGTAAAAACAAGCAATTGGTGAAACTTGGCGATTTTGGACAAAATATGGAGCAAAATAATCAAGATGGAAAAGTCTACTGAAATCATGGAGATACGCCGCATCATTCTAGACAGATGCGCCGTACAATCATACTTAGATGAATTCGAAGACCATTGCCTGAATTTGAAGAATGCGCCGCATATGAAACTTTGGTCAACGAAGAAGATCCAGCTTGTTCTACTCCAGATATGCCACATTACAATATTGACATACGGCGTATCACTATCAAGACTTCACCAAATACAATCCAAGACGCTGAAGGACATGCGCCACATAGAGATTCAAGATACGCCGCATCTGAAGCCGGTGTACGAATATTCCAGAATATAATAATCTTGGACCCCATGCGAAGTTACTTAAATGCGTCGCATTTACTTAGTTGATGCGCAGCATCGTGCCCTTAAACAGAAACTATAAATACCCCATCATAACATACGAATTTTGTGTGTACAACCAAACCCTAAGGAGACGAATTCAGACGAAAAGACAACACAAGACACACCTCAAACGAAGATCTTAGAGCAGTAAGAAGGTCCTACATGTGTATAATTCATTAAGTAGTTTTGTTTTATTGTATTAGTAAACTTTAATCCATTAGGATTGATGGACTTGTGGCACCATACTGCTCCCATTAAAATTGCTTTCCCATCAATTAAAAGTTTATATGATGTTTTTTGGGTTCTTTTTAAATGTGCTTTGATAACCTCTGAAAACCTGCAAAATGAAAATACGAAAAATCAAGCTGAAAATAATAACCTTATGAAAAAAGCCCCACAAAATTTCATCAGTAACTTAACTATAATGAAAAAGACGATGCAAGCTTCAGCCGAAAACATGGGTTCGTTTGTTGTGTTACTTCCATCCTTCGATCATCCTCATCTTCCTATCATTGTCTTTTTGGTTTTCCTTTCACTCGATCATCATCATCAGCAGCAGAGATGTGCGTGTGGTTAGGTATGTGTGGGTGTGTGTGGAATACTCTGGATTATGTGTGGGCGGTTAGAGATGTAACCTTCTTGCATTATCTAGGTCAGCAAAAAAACTATTACATGGGCTACACAAAAAAGGCTAAGACGCGGGCCTGATTTTTTGGCGGTAAAAAGACCCTAAAACGGTGTCGTTTCCTTTGTGGTTTAATATAAACTTTAACCTTGAATCAATAGTAGTAATAGATTTAACAAGTTCATTCTCAGCAACAGTTGCAGTTGTTGGTGTTAGATCTCATTCGGTTCATTTCGAATCGTTTTTTCCTGTATTCATATTTGTAGATGTCGATTCTTTAATTTTTTGTGTTCTTTATGTGATTTGTACAGTTAATTACAGTTGATATTTGATTTTAATGGCTAGAGTTTGAATATTGATAGAGAGAGAAAGTGGGGTAAAGTGTGTGGGATTTGGGGAAAAGTGGAATAATGATAGTTATGATGTAATTTACACATCTAGCCCATCCTTTTTTTAATATTTACATTATTAGTCCATCTGTTTTTTTTTTCTTTCTTAATTTTTGTTCTTTTGATCCAATGGTCAGGATGTGTCCATCGGTATGTAGGGTTTTGTGAGTATGCAAAATAAAGTGACTTCATTAGGCAACTTTTGTTTTATATATATTAGATGTCCTTTTTAGTTAGTCCACTAAAAGATGTCAAGCGAAATAAATGTCTTCTTATTTTTTGTTTACTATTTTTAATAAAATTGTATCTTTTAGTTAATTTGTAGTTTCTTTATACTTATTAAAAAAGAAAAGAAAATGTGCTTGCTGGTGATGGGCCCGCTCCTCATGATGTATCATAATATCATATGATCACGCTACTATTGCATACAATTTTTCGGATTTCCGGTAAGTGACTATCTCCTTGACCAGTTCTTGTAAAAAGTTATCAAGGCTATCTTTTTTTCTAGAACAAGCCTGTTTTCCGTTTAATACGATACCCAACGTAGCACCTTTCTTGGATTTGCACGTTCTCCTCTTCATATTATGCGAAATTATCTTTGCAAGTCTTTGGGCTTTGGTGCATATGTGATGATACTAATAAGACTTGCTTAAAACAAGGCGGAAATTAAAAACTAAATTTGTCTTGTGAATAATAGGTTTGGTAGTAGCAAGTATTTTGTGCAGGGCTTGTTTGCTAAGAACTTTTTGAGAGCTCTTATAAGGTTGCAAGCTTTTTATTTACAAAAAAGAAAAAGAAGAAAAAAAAAAGTTCTTTCAAATTAAACAACTTTGTTTTGATACGTAACCTGCAAGCTTTTTCTTTAAAGTAATAGCTCCGAAATGAAACGTTGTTTTTTGGAGCATTTAAAATTTTCTAGAGCTGTTAAGATTTAATATTATCAACATATATAACCTTTAACAAAATAAAAACACGTACACAATTTATTTGCCATACAACTAATCAACATATCCCTTTAACGGCCATGAAGATCTAGAAACGAAAGAGCACATGGTTGGAGATCATCAAGTGGTGGAATATTAGAGATACTAATATTGTTAACCTCAACGACGTGTTCTATCTAGCAAATCAAGTTAATCTCCCTATCAACTCAAGATAGGTTTTTGATGCCGTGGTGCAATCTACACTTTGGATTCTTTTGCGTTTTCGAAATGAATCAATGTTTGCTGTAAAACCCCCAAGAAAGGATCTTATCCTAAATGATGTCAAACATTTTACATTTACATGATTTCAAATACATGTAGAAAGCACAAAATCAATTGGATAGATTGGCAATGTAATCCTTGTAATGCCCTATATCCCTCCCTTCGTAATTTTCTAGCTCCTTTGGTAGTTTTATTTATTCTTACCGTTAAAAAAAAAAAAGAAAAAAAAAATGGCCATCCACTTTTCTCCGTGAGGACCAACACACGCAAACAAACGATCACTTTGCATAGCACCTCCTTCATCATCTTCGTCTAAGTTTGTATCATACTCCATTAAATACTATCTTTGCTAGCTTCTTTTATTTAGATAACGTAAGAAAAATCGCAAACATTATGTGACAATTTACCCATCACTGCTTAGTTGATTTGAATATTAAGATTTCTCCATCATTGTCAAAAAAATATAATCATTGATTACTAAGACAAGATTTAGCTAATAATTGTTGTTTGTAGAACTATATTTAGAAGTCATGTTACTTTTTTAAAGTCCAGGTAGAGATAAATTTGTAACTTTGATTCCATGAATGTTTACTAGTTGAATTGGTTTATGACTCTTTGAATATTTCTATTGCAACCTCACCCACCCACTGTGTTTCACTAGGCAGTGTGGGGAGAAATGACAAGAAGATATTGGAACATTAATTTATAAGAGATAGTGTTTCAGAAAGCAAAATAATAATGTTATTCAAATATACTAAATAATATGATAACTTACCTTGTACTTTAATTCGTATACTCTCGTAACATATTGACCATATACATTGCAAGCTCGAACTCCTAACGGCAATATGTTAAGCATAATATTAGGCACAAGTTTTAGACACATCAATTATTTCTGTAGTCGATATTAGAATGTTTATGGTTTAATATGTATTCTTGAGTTCATAATTTAAGTTAATGGTATATTTGGTGTAAAAGGGGATATCAACAATACATGTTTACAAATTTTTAGCTTATTAAGAATAGATGGACATCATTTTATATTTTGTAATTATATATATATATACTAAAAGTCACTTTTAAACGGGTCCAAAATAGTTTTATAACGGATTGTTGGCATCACTCCATTGGTTGGAAATTCTTGCTTCCCGTTATACCACTGTTACTATCACTGTAGCAATCCGTTAAAGCACTGTAGCATTTCGTTCTGCATTAATTGAACCCGGGTTTTGTACCTTCTATTTCCCGTCACTTCCAGAAGCTACTTTTCACACCAAAAAAACACACACTAATCTTCCACTTTCTCATTCTCACAGAACACCTAATCTAATACTGCCTTTCTCCCTCACTTCCTTAGGACATTCGCCTCTTTCCCAGCCCACCATCGATTTTCTTCTATTCGTGTGACCAGTCACCATGGATTGCTAGCTACATCTCTCGAGTAAGTTTTTATGTGTATCTCTAAATTATTATTGCAAATTTAACAATTATTACGTCATATACATATATAAAAATCAGGTCTTGAAATTAGGGTTTTTATATAATTTGGGGGCTTTTCTAATTGCGGGGTTTTTTTAATCAATTTTAGGGGTTTTTATTAAATTTGCCTTTTTTTTTATTAGTTAAGCTAGTTAGGTTAACTTTTTGGGCTTATGGGGTTAGTTTGTTGAACTTTTATGGCTTATTTATAGGACATTATTTGGAGGAATCGATTGTATTTCGTCCTTTGTTCCCGATAGCAACTGGGGATCAACAAACACCAACTTTGATGACTTATTAAGGGAAAGATGAAGTAAGAGTATGCTAAATCAATGCTTATTTATTTGAGATAATGTTTCTTTTGGGTTAAATATGACTTATTAGAAAGTTAAAGTTAAAGAGTCGATTAATATTATTATAAACCCGAGATTATGTGACTATCTAACTAACTCTAAGCAAGCTTTTTGTACTGTTTTTGGCAATTTTTTTAAATATGAACAGGCCATACAAATTTACAGGTCTTGCAAATTTTTTGACATTTGACTTTCATAACAAAGCCAGCCTTCTCAATTGCTCATGTTTTTTTGCAGGTTCTTCACCATCTTGGTCCTTTTAGTGAGAGCCAGATTGGTCATCATATAAAATCTGAGTAGTTCCACCTTCTATCTATGAAACTACTTATTTAGCATCATGAAACTTTCTAAACACTTGAAGATAGTCTTAATCGCCGGTGTTGATGTAGAAGTGTTGAACATTGTAAGAGCAATAAAAAGTCTTGGATGTACGGTCTTGCATAGAGGCAAACAAATAATGGTAAAAAATGAGCAAGTATGGTATGTGAATATTTTTGTGCTACTATGTGACAATAACTGATTTTGATTATTGTAATCAGTTTAAGTTCAATAAGGTTGCCATATACTCATATGTGTTATATGCATTGACACAGCGCTCCCGCGGCAAAGCGCGGGCTGCTATGCTCGTTACAACTTACATCTACTTTACTAAACATTTTTATAAAATAAAAATCAACTCCTTGTAACTAATACTAACAGATACAGTTATTAGTTTACACTCTACAGTTAACGGTCTACATGAATGTACATGTTAGAATCTTGAGTGAAATGCAACTCCAATTAGATTTCAGTGGAGACTCAATCCTTTATAGTTTCTTAACATAGGAAGGTCGCCTATATATGCCCAATTCTTTGGAAATGTCGGTTTAATCTTCTTGCTTGGACACGTCCATTTACACATCTAAAAAACTATAGGTATACATTTGTGTATTTCAAAGAAATCTAAACTACAAAATTTCTTTTTAATGGTTGTAAATTACGTACCATTTTAAGGTTGGTCGATGAAATGTTGATGATGAGAGTGACATGTATTGGGGAATTGTAATAGAATTGCTATTACAATTTACATTTCAAATTTCTACCTGTATTTTTTTATTTATTATTTTTGTGTAATGATAAGTCTTTGATACACCATTGGAAGAACACGGCGTGAGAACATCGAAGCGCATGTCGGTTGCACCAAAGTGGCATAAGGACTTCGTAGTTGGATAACACTTCTCATTTCTATTCGTTTATGTGTGTCGGGTCTTATTTAGGATATGTGTGTCGAGTCTTGAATAGGATAAGTGTGAGTCATTATAGGATATGTGTTGGAGTCAAAGTTGGAGATTATCTCCTAACTAGTATTTAAGTAATTTGTCCATGAATGAAAAGTTATCAGATTTCGTATTAAAACTTCTGTGCTTCTTCTCTCTTTTCTTAAGGAGGCCGCACCCACTATAGTGGTGCTACTACCGATACAAGTAGGTTATATCAGTCTTTAAACAAAAGGTGTTTGTGTGTAAAGGTGGTCATTCAAATATAGTAAACCAGTTGGTCTTCAATTCGTGCAATTCAAATCAACTTCCCTTGAATACGATTCCGATTTTTCATTCAACTAAAAATACGAAAGGTACGAAAATGCAAAAATATTTGAATGTAACCTTTTGCACCTAACAATGTTGAAGATAGTGTCTAGACTGGTTGCCCAGCCTATGTCAATAGGCTAGTCCATAACAGCTCTACTAAGCTGTTTGGCTCTATCCAAACTCAAAGATGTTGTTGTTATTAGCTGTACCAAGCGCAATAAGTAGTTTGAATGAGTTTAAACATTTGGTTTTAGTATTATACTTTTTTAAACGTAGAAAAAATGAACCATAATTTGAGCCCTCAATTTTACACGTTAACATCCTCTAAACAAATAGACTAGTAGTTAACACAAACAACACATAACATGTTACATAACACATGCTCAAATCAATAATACTACACTAGGCATTATAAACGCAAAATAAATAAATAATGCTATGATAATCAAAATAAAAACAATCCTTAATTCAAAATGTATACTACTATAAAATTCACTACTTTACTACCTAAAAGGTATCTTTTACTACATCCAATTTTTTTTACAGATCCCGATTTCCAATCATCCCTTTCTCTCTCACACGAGTCTTTCTTTTTCACCACTGATGAAGCGAAAAGTGTACCGCTTTTGGGGGGTCATTTAAGGCCAAATTCGAGATTATTTGATCAAATATTGCCCTAAATTGTTCCTTTTGTCATTTTAGGTACTTTTGAGAGGAATTTTACAAAAGAAAGCATTTTGGACGTTTTTGGAGCAAAAAAGTGAAGAAAACGACAAAGTCTCAAAAGCATGCTGGAAATTGCACTTGAAAGCGTCACAAGGTGCTAGTGACGGCTTCATGAGTTGACAAAAGGGTGGATAAATCAATTACACGTGACGCGCCAGAATGTTTAGTGAAGGGGTCGTGACGGCGTCACGTACAAAATTGTCAAGGCCATCAAGAGTAACTGCCAAGAGTGACGGCCCATAACCCATAAAGAGTGACGGCGTCAGAAGTGGATCTAGGCAATACGAGTTTGTTTTGGCGGCGAGTTGACGGCGTCACACATTACTCTTGACGCCGTCAGAAGATAAAATATATATATAGTTTTCTAGTTTTCATTCATTGTGTGCAACTTGGAGGGAATAAACCCTAGACGAATTTTACAGCTTTTACAAGGGTTTCAACCCTTTGTTTCTTCGATGCTTAATTGAAGATAAGTACTTTACCAAATCATTCAATATGTCTATGTGTTGTTTGATTTTATCTTACGCTTGTCTTCTCTTTAACATGCTAGACTAGGTTTTCTTCGTGTTTGCTTAGATGTAATGAAATTTAGATATTGATTATGGGTTGGTTGTTTGTTTATAATTGTTGTGGATGAATGAATTCGATGTTGGGCTTAAGAAAACTGGCAGACTTCCAATTGGTAACTTGCTTGAACGTCTTAAGAAACATGATCGGAGGTGTACTACGATATATTGGTTGTATTTAATGCGTAGGTAACTACTAATGAGGCCATGTTAGGAGCTATAGTCGGCTCGACATAGGAAGAGGTAGAAGCTTATAGAGCTAGGGAAGATCATACACGGCCCTACGAATGGTATTAAGGAATATAACCCGTCATCCATGCAATTGTAACAAGCTAATCAACCTGTAAAAGATAGCTAAAGAGTAGTGAAATCTAAGTAAACACAATTTTCTCTCATTATTGTTTACACCACAAATTAGTTTAAGTTTAGTTTATTTTATTTTGATTGCATCTTTAGTTATTTGGGTTAGTTGACTAGCAACTAATTCCACCCACTCCTTCCAAAACTGAGATTTTACTTGCTTTCCTTAAAATATAAAAATACAAAAAGAATCATCCCTCACCTCTAGACCTAGTTTTAGTGAGTTTTAACCCTAACGAACACTATTCTTTGAGTTGAACGATCAATCCCCCGGTACTTGTCACTATACTATACTACAATGAACAAGTACACTGCCTGGTGGGGATTGCAAGCTTCTCAAGATCCCTTGAGAGGTAAAACCTTTTGCGAGGGCGTAATTCCACGCATCAACTACCCACAAAACCCTCCCTAACACCATAAAATGGAGAACTCAACTTCTTGAGTATCCGAAACCCAATATCACATATAACATTCACACAGATTACTATCCGAGTTTTATTGTAGATTTTATAAAACTTTGTAGAAATCAAGAAACAAAATTTGTAAAAGGCATTGATGGTGAATATTATGCTATAGTTAGGCTAGAGATAAGCGAAAGAGAAGAAGATGGTTTCTTAGTATGGGTACGTAGATCAGATTTGTATTTGTTAGTAATTGGAATGGTTAACCATGGAATTTTTCAGTTCAAAAACAAAACCCACCACTACCAAACCAACCTCCTAGACCCCGAACCCTAGGAGAGTACTCCGGTCCTAGCCACCAAGGCTATCGAAACACCATTGAGCTCACTCAAGGAGCCAATGTGTCTCCCTTGCGATCCGACACCATCCGGTTGGTGCAAAGCGGATGTGCATTCCATGGACTTCGTTCCGAAGATCCTAATCAACATCTCTAGGATTTCCTCAAAATAGTAGATTCCATAGACCTTGATGTTGGAACTTGATAGACGACCCGATTGCGTCTCTTCCAATTCTCTCTACATGACCAAGCTAATCAATGGCTTGAGCGTTTACCCGCGGGATCCATCACCTCTTTGGATGATCTCACCACTCGTTTCCTTGCTCAATTTTTCCCACCGGGGAAAACTACTAAGCTTAGAAATGATATCTTTATGTTCCAACAACGTCAAGGTGAAACTCTCTATGAAGCATGGACTCGTTTCAAGGACTTACTCCAAAAAGTCCCTGATCATGGCATAGATATTTGGCTCCAAATCCAAATTTTTTACGACCATATCAACTTTTATACCAAACGTACCATTGATCAAGCCGCCGGCGGTAGATTGCGTGACAAAGACGCCAAAGTGTCATGGGAAATCATTGATGAACTTGCATTCGATGATAATGAGTTATGGGAGGTTGCCCATGTCGTAGACTCTGCCGTTAATGCAATCTCATTATCAGGAGGGACCACTCAACTTTCTGAAGAAAACCTCTACGAACTTGAGAAAAAAGTTGACTATCTCATGGAAAAAAGAAAAAATTCTTTGAGTCCTAGACATGCGTCGGTCAACTCTATCTCAAACATAAACCCAACACCGTTGTCTGAATCACCCCTTAGAGAGAATGCCGAAACCTTTCAAAAATATGCTCGACCCTATTCTCCTCCTCAAGACCTCAGCCCGGAATTCGAAACTCGAATGAGAGAATATATGTCCACTCATTCTGAGCGATTAGCAAAATTCGAGGAGACAGTCTATAGACAAAAGGAGGAGATGCAAGAGAAAATGACGGAGATGATGAGCTTATTAGAGGAATACTCAAACATAAAGACTCCGAAAATGGTGTTGTTAAGAAAGGAAGACGTCACCCCCCACTACCAAGTTTGTTAACTCTATATCCATTGTCCATGAGGACAATGAAGAAAAGGAGACCCCCATTGCACAAACCGTTGAGGAACCCCAAGATCCCAATCATTAGGGTACTATCTAAAGCATGAGATGAATGAGAAAACAATAACCAACTGGATAAAGGGCGATGGACGTAATCGATCTTCCAAAAAGGACTCTGAAGGAGAAGAAGTATGGGAGGATGATTATGACACCGTGCCTGGGGGACCGGTATACGAAAAGTTACTTAAGTAAAAAGTAGCTACGAAGCAGATGGCTTATGGGAACTTTGAAATACCAGCTAGCATTAGGAAATTGTAATATTTGCACGCTTTCGCCGATCAAGGATCAGAGGTGAACTTGATGCCTTTAACTATCTATACCCAACTCACCAATGAAATGCCGGCCACCACCCGCGTTAGGCTATCCTTCGCTAGTCACTCTTATGTATATCCTTTAGGAATCGCAGAGGATGTGTTGGTCAATGTAGCAGGTTTCATGTATCCCGTCGATTTCATGATTATCGATGATAAAGAAAATGGGTGTATGCCAATAATCCTTGGAGCACCATTCCTTACCATAGCAAGAGCTGTTATCAAGTATGAAAAGGGGAAATTGAACTTAAGTCAGGAAAAAGAAAGATTCACTTCCCCATGACCCCAAGATATGTGCGAGAAAGCATGATGGAAAGGAGGCTCAAAAATAATGCCGGCACACCGTATAATCATGTTCAAGAAAAAATCATTGCATGGGAAACAAGGGTTAAAAGCTACAAAGAAACTACGCTTGAGAGATGCAAAGGTAGCGATAAAGTTCATGTCGAATTCGAGCGCAATCAGCCGATAGAGAATCATACCCCATTCATCGAAGGAGAATTAGTACTCCTAAGACATTTAGGGATGAAGGAGCCTCCCGATAAATCAAACTCTTGGTGGTATGGACCATTCATGATAAAAAAAAAACTTAGGTTACAATGGAGTAGCACTCTTAAATAGCGAAAGGGGTGGGGGAAATAACTGTGAATATCGAACGATTGAGACATTACCACCTGAATGTCGTGGATTCTGTTGAAAAGGGTTACATCATATTGCGAGACGAGGTCACGTAATAGCCCATGACTTTGAGTCTAGCTACAAGACTTGTAAATAAAGAAAAGCGCTTCTTGGGAGGCAACCCATGTTTTATTTGTTTTGTTTGTTTGATTTAATTTGTTTCCGTATGCATGCTTGATTTTTATTGTTTTTGGATCATGTTTCATAACTAAATTGTGAAAATGCCTTACTTTGTTGTTTGTCTTAACTTCATAAAAGGTATTTCGCAAAAGATAAGTGTAAGGGAAATCTTAATTTGTTTTTAAGAACGGAATTGAACATGACCCACAACAATATTAAATGAACATGTATATTAGTATTTGTTTGAGTCAAATGCTTGTATCGAGTCATAATGATGTTTTGCAGGAAATTCCAGGAATTAAGGCGTAAGTTTTTCCAAAAATTTTCCGAAAACTTAACATGAGATTTCTGTCAGAACACTCTGACGACGTCAGGATTAACACCTGATGGCGTTAGGTGTAAAAATCTGGAAATTTTGCAAGTTTTGTTTTTCTAACGGAGTCTTGAAGTTTTTGTTAATTTAGTTTTATAAATTACAGGAAATCTGCAAACATTCATTCCACAAGCATTATATCCTTATATATATAGATTGCCTCCAATTTTACGCGAGGTTGCTATGATTGTTTTCTCAGGTTTAACAGTGATGAGGCGAAAAGTGTATCGCTTTTAAGGAGTCATTTAAGCCCGAATTCGAGATTATTTGATCAAATATTGCCCTAAATCATTCCTTTTGTCATTTTAGGTACTTTTGAGGAGAAATCCGGAAAAGGAAGCATTTTGGACGTTTTTGGAGCATAAAAGTCAAGAAAACGGCTAAGTCTCAAAATTTGTTGCTGGAACAGTACCTGACAACGTCAAGGTTCTACAAGTGACGGCGTCAAGAGTGACAAAAGAGGTGGATATGGAACTTATAATGTGACGGCCCAGAGAGTTTCTAAGCTTATTGGCCTGACGGCGTCACCAAGGCCGTCAGGGTCCAATTACACGTGACAGCCCAGAGTGATTTCCTACATGACGGCGTTACAAATGGATCTAGGCAATACGAATTTTATCTTGGCGGCGAGTTGACGGCGTCACAAGTTAATACATGACGCCGTCAAGATGTAAACTCTATATATAGTTTTCCAATTTTCATTCATTACTGTTGCAACTTTGAGGGAATAAACCCTAGACTAATTTTAACAGCTTTTCAAGGGTTTCAACCCCTTGATTCTTCCATGTTCAATTGAAGATAAATACTTATTCAAATCATTCAATATGTCTATGTGTTGTGTGATTATATCTTACGCTTGTCTTCTCTTTAACATGCTAGGCTGGATTTTCATTGTGTTTGCTTAGATGTAGTGAAACCTAGATGTTAATTATGGATTGATTGTTTGTTTATAATTGTTACGGATGATTGTATTCGATGTTAGGCTTAAGAAAACTGGCAGACTTCCATTGGTAACTTGCTTGAACGTCTTAAGAAACATGATCGGAGGTGTGCTACGATTTTTGGTTGTATTTAATGCGTAAGAGAAATCTAATGATCCCATGTTAGGAGCTTCTAACGGCTCGACATAGGAGTGAAGTAGGATCTTATAGAGTTAGGGAATATTGTATACGACCCTACGACTAGTATTAAGGAATATGACCCGTCATCCATGCAATTGTAACAAGCTAATCAACCTGTAAAAGATATCTAGGGAGTAATGAAATCTAAGTAAACACAACTTTCCTCATTATTGTTTCCACCATATTAGTATAATAGTTTCATTTTCATTTTTGTTATCTTATTTTGATTGCATTAGTAGTTAATTGGGTTAGTTGGCTAGCAACTAATTCCGCCCACTCCTTCAAAACCCGAGAATTTACTTGCTTTCTATAAAATATAAAAATACAGAAAGAATCATCCCTCACCTCTAGACCTAGTTTAGTAGGCTTTCTAATCCTAGCGACACTATTCCTGAGTTGAACGATCAATACCCCGGTACTTGTCACTATACTATACTACAACGATCAGGTACACTGCCTGGTAGGGGTTGTAAGCTTCTCAAGATCCCTTGAGAGGTAAAACCTGTTGCGAGGGCGCAATTCCCACGTATCAAATAGGTTATATTGGACAAGAAGATGATTTATTATTTCAGAAGGGAAGCTTTCAACGTTCATTTTCTTGGAGGAGGATTTAACCTTGTTATCCACTTATCCACACTGAACGAATCAGGGGAGTATTTGTTTTCATTCTTTTACCTTATTTACTTTTACATCTTTTTATTGAACATTGGGGACAATGTTCAGCCTAAGTGTAAGGGGAGGGTAAATGATGATACTTTAGAGAATGCAATTGCACTTGAGTTTGTTTGTTCAATGGTAGGTGTGTAATAAAACTAAGAGAAATACTTGTTAGGGCAATTTTAGCGCCAAATTTAAAATTTTTACACCATTTAGGAGTGAAGCTTTAGCCGTAATGAGCATCTCATGGATAGGAGTTGTATGACTAGCACAAAAACCGTACCACTAAAAAAAAATTCCACCTAAATATGTGAGGTTCGCCTTTAGATTTAAGTGTGGAAGAATCATGGGAACTCATAGAAGATCTTGCTCTCTATGACAACGAAAGTTGGAATGATCCCCGTGATTTGAACAAAATGGTCAAGGCAATATCTTTGCCTTCGAACAATTCTAGCACTCCCGACTGTAGGATCATGAAACTTGAGGACCAAGTCAAGTTTCTCATGAAATCCTACGAAGCTCCTAAGCCTTTAAGCTAAGTGAACAAAATCACTTCTTCATGCGAATTATGTAGTGGTCCCCATGACACTCGTGATTGCGTGGAACTCCCCGGACAAGCTTTTGCGGATTACGCATCCTCGCATACCGACGAAGCGGGAGACAAGTGATACACTTTCAAACCCGAGCCAAACCCTTACGGTGATTCCTACAACCCTTCTTGGAAAAATCACCCAAAGCTTAGGTGGAAACAAAACCAAAACATGCCCCAAAACAATTCTTCCAATCCACCTAATCGTTACCAACCAAACGGTCCACCCTCTAACCGTACTTTCAACAACAATCCTTCCAATAACTATGGTATTACCAATAATCTTGAAGGGTTGATGTCCAAGTTTATGGCATCTCAAGAAGCTCGCATATCTAAGTTTGAAGCCGATTTCAAACAAAAGCAAAGCGAGATGACCACTAAAATCGACACATTGTTGAAAGTTCTCAATGACCGAGAAATGGGAGCACTCCCAAGCGACACGGTCAAGAACCCGAAACTAAACGTTAATGCCATATCATCGGTTTCATCACCTACTTCTTGTCCACAATACTATTCGGTCAAAGCAATGAGCACGTGTTTCAAGCAAACCCAAATTCTTCAAAGGGACCAATTAAATAAAACATTCGATATTAAACCAGTCAGTAACATAGTTGAAACACCTCCTACACAAGACCTTGACGATGAATTCAAGGAGCTCCACCTTGAACGCCCTGTCATTGATGTCTTAGCCCGTGCTCCCTACTATAGTGCCCTCCTAGAAAAATATGAGAAATTTAAATTGGGTAAAAATAGGATCGACTTCATTCAAAACAAGTTGCCTAAGAAGCTTGATGATACGGGTATATTTGTTTTGCCTTGTAAGATAGGAAAATCCGAAGCTTTCGATACACTAGCCGACTTAGGATCAAGCCTCAACTTGATTCCCTTATCCCTTTTCACAACTCTTAAGCTAGGAAAGTTAGAGGAGATGGAAGTACTAATTGGTATAGCGGATGGAAGTATTGCCCACCCGGTCGGAATGATCAAGGATGTAGTTGTTCACGTAGGAAAATTAACTATTTTAGCGGATTTTCACGTCCTAGATATGGTTAGTGATACTACATGCCCATTTTTAGTAGGAAGAGGATTTTTAGCAACCGCTAGTGCCATGATAGATTGTAAGGAGTCTAAGATAGTGGTAGGAGAGGGTGAGACTTGGTCGGTTTATGATGTTAAGAAGCATAGCTACGATTGTGAGGACGAACCGACACCACATTGGGTAGAGATGAATAGGAGACCATCTAGATATGGGCCTTGGATAGAAAGAAACTTTATAAGACCTCAAAGCCCATTCTATCTAGAAAAAGATTTCATCGATAAAACACATTCGGTGGAACAACTCATAGCTAGAGATGAGGAACTAGACCCTTTTGAGGATCCCCTAATCTTAAGGAAAATGATTGAGTTCTTAAGCGTAATGCCTATCAACCTAGAGATGAACAAGTGGAAAAGGGAAGGGGATAAGTGTAAATGGAATTGGGACAAGCCACCTAAGGAAGGTGACGGATCATGGCATATGAAGATGATTTTATATGATCTGAATGGAGAAAAGTTTGAGTGGTCATACCGTACCAAGAAAATCGATAGGAAGTTGAAACCTAAGTTTGATCCCAAAGATGTCCTCAACGAGGAGCTCATACATATATGATAGCCCATGACCTTGAGTCTAGCTACAAGTCTCGTAAATAAAGAAAAGCGTTTCTTGGGAGGCAACCATGTTTTGTATGTTTTTATTTGTTTGATGTTATTTGTTTCTGTATGCATGTTTTATTCTTATTGTTGGTATATCATGTTTCAAACTAAAATTGTGAAAATGCTTTATTTTGTTGTTTAACTTCGTCTTAACTTCATATAAAGGTATTTTGCAAAAGCTAAGTGTAAGGGGAAACCCCAAATTTGTTTCTAAGAACGAAAATGATCTTGATTCGCCACAATATTAAATGAACATGTATATTAGTATTTGTTAGAGTCAAATGCTTGTATCGAGTCATAATGATGTTTTGCAGGATTTTCAAGGAAGTAGGACATAAGTTTTTCCAGAAATTTTCCGGAAACTTAACATAAAGATTTCTGCAGGTCACTTCTGACGGCGTCAGGGTTTAACACCTGACGGCGTCACGTGTAAAATTCTGGAAATTTTGCGAGTTTTGTTTTTCTAACGGAGTCTTAAAAGTTTTTGCTGATTCTTTAGTTTTATAAACTCCAGGAAATCTGCAAACATTCATTCCACAAGCATTATATCTTAAATTGTTTTCTAGGATTTGTTAGTATATATAGATTGCCACCGATTTTACGCGAGGTTGCCTTGTTTGTTTTCTTAGGTTTAACAGGTTATATATGACAAGAAGATGATTTATATTTCTGGAAGAGAAGCTTTGAACGTTCATTTTCTTGGAGGAAGATCTAACCTTGTTAACACACTATCCACACCAAACGAATCAGGGGAGTATTTGTTTTCATTCTTTTATCTATTTTACTTTTACATCCTTTAATTGAACATTGGGGAAAATGTTCATCCTAAGTGTAAGGGGAAGGTAAATGATGATACCTTATAGGATACTATTGCACTTGAGTTTGTTTGTTCGTTGGTAGGTGTGTAATAAAACTAAGAGAAATACTTGTTAGTGTAATTTTAGCGCCAAATTTAAAATTTTTTACAACATTTAGGAGTGAAACTTTAACCTTAACAAGCGTCTCATGGATAGGAGTTGTATGACTAGCACAAAACCGTACCGTTCAGAAAAATTTTCCACCCAAATATGTGAGGTTCGCCTTTAGATTTGATAGGAAAAGCATTCATTATTAGTGCTTATGAGTGTACCGGTGGCATTTAGATTCTAGAACTTGCGTTAGTGATGCATCCCGAGACCGCTAGTGAGACTACATTCGTGTAGTAGGATTTACTACATGATAAAAGGCATTAGGATCACCCTTGTGTTAAACCCGTATCATAATTACTTGACCATTTAAGTCATATTACTTGACTAGTAAAGTCAATTAATTTTTCCACACCTTAGCGTTGTACTCATTTTTAGTACATGAAACCCCTAGTACACCCCTCCGAGCCTATCTTTTCGTTTCTAACTTTAAGCATCTTACTTAAAGGAAGAATTTGTTACAACCCACCCAAATGTACACCCAAATCGCCTTAGCCTTCCGTGTATGCACTCATCTTTAGTGCATTATTGTTACATGGTTAAACCTTTAGTAAATTATCTAATTGATTACATGGTTGCTAAGTCGAGTCATATCTTGTACATATTGTTTTGGGAGGATTGGGACTCATGGGTAAAGTACTTGTGTTATGTAGTAATGGGGAAGAACATTGTAACAACTCGCATTTTTGGATTACTATTCATTTTACTATTCACTTTTTACTATTCACTTTCACTATTTACTCCCGAAATTTTTATTTCATATTCTCGTAAGTTAAACTATTTTAATGATAATCCAAGAATTTGACACTCGTCGGATCATTTCTACATAAATCACGAAACCGTGTCTGAGATTTACTTTTAGGTTTAAACGTCATTCCAGCATCCCGATATGTCCATAAAACACTATAAACAATAGAAATATGATTTTCTCTCATTTTACGAAAATTCCAAAAGTTTTGGAATTTTACGTTTTCCAGTTCAGCGTTTTACGCGAATTACGCATTTTAGACCCGCGCTTCCAGTTTTAGCAGCGTTTAAGCAACCCGATAGAACTTGTCACTCATTAAATATGCTAAGATAGGTTATATTAATAAGTTCTAGCATATTTATAAGTTTCATATTTTTAGGATACCCGATTTTAAGTTTCATGACTTAACGACTTACCGTTAGCGATTACCGGGACCAAAACTCACTCCGTAACTTGGATAAGACCATGACTACTAATATAGTCACCAAATCTTCATATTGGCCGACTATAGGAAGCTTCACCATGCCTTGGTGGCTTATGATAAGCCTTGGACTTTAGGATACATGTATATTAAGTAAACTTGGTCACCAAGTTTTAGGAAAATATCCTAAACTTGCACCTCCTCAATGAACCTTCCTAGGCACCTTCCTAACCTCCTCATCTTCCTATAAAAAGCAAGCTCATTCCTTCCTTTCATCTCCATAAAAACGCCACACCTATAATCCATAGCACCATGATCCTTTGATCTTCAAACTACAAGTTACACTACAAAGTTAAAGGCCTAGTTATTCTCTACATGAAACTAGTGTTTATTTGGTGATTCCATGGTTGAATTAGGAGCGACACAAGGGTACTAGGGCTGAGCTAAGAAGGTTTTCAAAAGGGTTATAGCATGGGTTTACAAGAGTTGTGGTGAAGGGTTTGCAAGGATAGGTTTAGTGTCCTAGTTTCATACTTGACTTCCTTTCTTTAGAAAGCCAAAAGTTGTAAGAAACCGTATTACACTTTCTTGCTCAATATTATTTTCATGCTTATTATGTTTCTTTCATGCTATATATGGTCTTTGTATTATGTTCATGATGTATAAAAACTAGTAAAACAAGTTATGGTATATATATATGTTAACTTATGTTATTTAAACAAGTAAACTAGTGACTTTTATGGAGAACCACGACCAAAATAGTATAACTATGATACTTGACACTTACCTACTGTTAGAGAGGACTTAACAAGGAAAACATAGCAATTTGAATCACCCAAAACGAGTACCCGAGTCAAAAGTTATGACCATTTGAAATTACCAAAACTTTATGGCAAAAACTGCCAAATGTTTCTGTGACAGAACCTTAAACACGCAAAAAGAGGCCCTTCTGGTCCGTTTCATGTAAAAGTTAAAACACGAAAGTTGTCCGGAATCACGTTTTCTTCAACAACTTAGGAGCACGTTTCCAGAAAACCAATAACGAATGAGATTTTCTTCAGTTTCTTAACAGCTATTTTATATATACCAAAGTTACTATATAATAGTTATGGTTAACTAAGACTAAGAGGTTTAATGACCTAAAGCAAAGACCACAACCATGGCTAAAGCCAAGGTTGAGTCTCAAGACCATGGTAACAATGACCAAGGTCACGGAAAAGCCACGGCTAAAGACCATGTAACTTTTCGAATAAAAAACTTATATATTTTTTATCAAATACTACAATAGTAGAGAACCTCATGTGAGGAGTTCATTAAGTAAGCCGTCGAGATGAGTTGTGGATTTACGAATTAAAGTGTCCTGGCTCCTCGAACGTTTACTCCATGACTTCTGAATTATGTCGGCCCGAACGGTAGTAAGAGATATACAACCTATACATGTTTCATAAACCATTTATATTTAAAGACTTACACTATATACTAAGTACTACATCATGAACATTATGCAAGACATATATAGGCAATTCTTCGTATTCTTAGACGTTATTCCAAACCTAAGTCGCAACATTCTATTATAGGCTGCTCTTAGAGACTTTCGCGATTCGACTATCACTTTCATTTCTCATTACATAAGCTTAAGGTGAGTCATAGCCCCTACTCTTTTCAATACTTGTTTTAACTCTTTAGGGGAGATACATGCTCAATTACTTGCTTTTACTTGTACAAATACTCAAAACATTTACACTTGATTGTAGACATACATGATTATGATAAACTTGTTTGCATTATTCTTGAATGCATTATACTTAATTGCGTTATTCAATTTAGTGGCTACCAGTAGTCTTTGGGAAGTGGCTCCCAGTATTCTTTGGGAAGTGGCTCCCAGTAGGTCTTTGGGAAGAGGCTCCCAACATGTGCATTTTAGTGATTAACAGTAATCTTTGGGAAGAGGCTCCCAGTATGTGCATTTTTAGTCTAAAAGTCTCCCAACATAAATGGAGCTACACTAAATGCAATTATGTGAACTATTAAGGCTATTTGTGTGTTTGACTATAATATGTACCATCTTTTAGCAGTGGGTTGTGAACACACAGGTTGCAAGTGTTGTTATGGGCGGGACTTGCAACTGAGTGGATTCACAATGCCTTTGCTGTGTGAACATTCTTTAAAGGCTTTTCAACTGTTTTAAGACAAACTCTATGAACTCACCAACCATTGTGTTGACACTTTAGCATGTTATCTCAGGTTAGTAAGGCGATAGCTAGTGCGTGGAACTTAGAGTCAAGCTGCATATTCTGAAAACATACGCTTTTATCATTTACCATTCAAAACATTTTGTATACATTTATGTATCATACTTTGGAATCTCATGTTTGTAACTTTGAATTCATTAATCGAATGGTAACTTTCAAAACGTCTCATTTAGAGGTCGTTTTCTATAACTTGTACTTTGTATTATGAAGTAGCACCCTAAGTGACACAGTCTTCCGCTGCGGTATTTTGGGGGTGTTACAAACTTCAAATTATTACCCCCATATGTGCATTAATCTTAAAAAGTACTCCAAGTGTTTTGATTATCTTGATTCGAGTCATTAGATTAGTTTATTGTAAAGTATGTAAAAATTCAAGTGTAAGGGGAATGTACATTCCTTATGATGTATTATTTTGGATGGTAGGGCAAGAGTGTATGCAAAAAAAAAAAAAAAAAAAAGAAAAGAGAAAAAAAACATATGGACTACCATCCCATTTCATTCTATGTTTGTTTTATGTTTTTGTTATTTTTGATTTATTAGCTTAAGTCGAGTCGAGTCTTGGCTTAGCAACGCCATATTATACATGTAATTAACCAAGATGATTAACTCGCCACGAGTAAATATTGCCTTTATCCAACAAAACCGTGTTTTCCATATCCCTACACCTAACGTTATAACCCTTTAAAAGACCTCTTTGATAGTTTATCCTAGGTGCTTACGCCAAGTGGTGGAGGTTTGATCCTTTCCCAAGCCTATGGTAATCTATTTGCTATGACAGGTAGTGAGAGATGTTTTCCATTTCCATATTGTGATATATACTTTATTACACCTGAGATATGTGAGTATCTAAACACTATTTGTGAGGTGCTAGTGTATGACCTCCGTGCTTGTTTTTGGTTTTTAGTGGAACGATTATTTGTTGTAATTATTTTTATATTAGTGTTAAATGACCCCTAACTTGTATTTTGATTAGAATAAAAGCGCATTTGCTTGAGGACAAGCAAATCTCAAGTGTAAGGGTATTTGATGAGGCAAAAAGTGTACCGCTTTTAAGGGGCCATTTAAGCCCGAATTCGAGATTATTTGATCAAATATTTCCCTAAATTGTTCCTTTTGTCATTTTAGGTACTTTTGAGGAGAAATCTGGAAAAGGAAGCATTTTGGACGTTTTTGGAGCAAAAAAGTGAAGAAAACGGCTAAGTCTCAAAATTCCTTGCTAGAACAATACCTGACAGCGTCAAGGTTCTAAAAGTGACGGCGTCAAGAGTGACAAAATAGGTGGATATGGAACTTATAATGTGACGGCCCAGAGAGTTTCTAAGCTTATTGGCCTGATTGCGTCACCAAGGTCGTCAGGGTCCAATTACACGTGACGGCCCAGAGTGATTTCCTACATGACGGCGTCACAAATGGATCTAGGCAATACGAATTTTATCATGGCGGCGAGTTGACGGTTTCACAAGTTAATACATGACGCTGTCAAGATGTAAACTCTATATATAGTTTTCCAATTTTCATTCATTGGTGGTGCAACTTTGAGGGAATAAACCCTAGACGAATTTTAACAGCTTTTCAAGGGCTTCAACCCCTTGATTCTTCCATGTTCAATTGAAGATAAGTACTTATTCAAATCATTCAATATGTCTATGTGTTGTGTGATTATATCTTACGCTTGTCTTCTCTTTAACATGCTAGGCTAGATTTTCATTGTGTTTGCTTAGATGTAGCGAAACCTAGATGTTAATTATGGGTTGATTGTTTGTTTATAATTGTTACGGATGATTGTATTCGATGTTAGGCTTAAGAAAACTGGCAGACTTACATTGGTAACTTGCTTGAACGTCTTAAGAAACATGATCGGAGGTGTGCTACGATTTTTGGTTGTATTTAATGCGTAAGATAATTCTAATGATCCCATGTTAGGAGCTTCTAATGGCTCAACATAGGAGTGAAGTAGGATCTTATAGAGTTAGGGAATATTGTACACGGCCCTGCGACTAGTATTAAGGAATATGACCCGTCATCCATGCAATTGTAACAAGCTAATCAACCTGTAAAAGATATCTAGGGAGTAATGAAATCTAAGTAAACACAACTTTCCTCATTAGTGTTTCCATCATATTAGTATAATAGTTTCATTTTTATTTTTGTTATTTTATTTTGATTGCATTAGTAGTTAATTGGGTTAGTTGGCTAGCAACTAATTCCGCCCACTCTTTCAAAACCCGAGAATTTACTTGCTTTCTATAAAATATAAAAATACAGAAAGAATCATCCCTCACCTCTAGACCTAGTTTAGTAGGCTTTCTAATCCTAGCGACACTATTCCTGAGTTGAACGATCAATCCCCCGGTACTTGTCACTATACTATAATACAACGATCAGGTACACTGCCTGGTTGGGGTTGTAAGCTTCTCAAGATCCCTTGAGAGGTAAAACCTGTTGCGAGGGCGCAATTCCCACGTATTAAACAGGTTGTATTGGACAAGAAGATGATTTATTATTTTGGAAGGGAAGCTTTCAACGTTCATTTTCTTGGAGGAGGATTTAACCTTGTTGTCCACTTATCCACACCGAACGAATCAGGGGAGTATTTGTTTTCATTCTTTTACCTTAGTTACTTTTACATATTTTTATTGAACATTGGGGACAATGTTCAGCCTAAGTGTAAGGGGAGGGTAAATGATGATACTTTAGAGAATGCAATTGCACTTGAGTTTGTTTGTTCAATGGTAGGTGTGTAATAAAACTTAGAGAAATACTTGTTAGGGCAATTTTAGCACCAAATTTAAAATTTTTACAACATTTAGGAGTGAAGCTTTAGCCTTAATGAGCGTCTCATGGATAGGAGTTGTATGACTAGCACAAAAACCGTACCACTAAAAAAAATCCACCCAAATATGTGAGGTTCGCCATTAGATTTTTTAGGAAAAGCATTCATTATTAGTGCTTATGAGTGTACCGGTAGTACTTAGATTCTAGAACTTGCGTTAGTGATGCATCCCAAGACCGCTAGTGAGACTACATTCGTGTAATAGGATTTACTACATGATAAGAGGCATTAGGATCACCCTTGTGTTAAACCCGTATCATAATTACTTGACCATTTAAGTCAATTACCTTGACTAGTAAAGTCAATTAATTTTCCCACACCTTTGCGTTGTACTCATTTTTAGTACACGATACCCCTAGTACACCCCTCCGAGCCTATCTTTTCATTTCTAACTTTAAGCATTTTACTTAAAGGAAGAATTTGTTAACAATCCACCCCAAATGTGCACCCAAATTGCCTTAGCCTTCCATGTATGCACTCATCTTTAGTGCATTATTGTTATTTGTTAAAACCCTTAGTTAATTATCTAATTGATTACATGGTTGCTAAGTCGAGTCATATCTTGTACATAAAATGTTAGTGTGGGGGCGCGACAATTTAATATTGCAATTGAGCGGCTTGTGTATCTAATTTGTTCTGACGAAGTAGAGCTAGGTAGATGGAAGGGAGATATAAGCAAAATTTGTCTATTCATGCCTGAATCCGCTAGAAATAAGTATGTTTTATATCACTCTGGTCGCCCACACTTATTGGGAGTTGGGAGTATTGCTCCCACAAAGCTTATGAGTGGGATCCTGAGAAAGAGGCTAAACCTTCTGATAATGAAATCAAGTTAATCGGATGTTTGGCGGAATTAGATCCAAAGATTGTGTATGATTATGGTGGAACAATAACAGATAGTCCTCAAGTGTGTCATCTAATGGTATCAATTCCTTGGGGTTATCTTGCCAAGCACAAAGTTTGGGTATGTTTTCTTCTCTAATTCTTTGCTTAAAAAAATAACTGTTATTAATTAATTTGAAATATTATTTTTCAGAATGATATCAATCCCATCTTATAAATTAATAAGGACGGCATGGACTTGGGTACTATTGAATCTAAACTTCAGGTAATTTTCTAAAAGAATTTCATATATCCCCTAAAAAAGTCCTTAATTTCATATATACCCAACCTAATTGCTAAATTTCATATATACCCATTCCCATTATTTATTGAATGTATGAGTACTGTATTACCCTTCCAAAGCTTTTGTTCAACATACGTGAGAGTTAAAAATGGCGCCATTTAAATCCAAATTAAACCTCTCTTTAAGAAAAGAACAAGATCTTGTATTGAAGTCTATGATATTATGAGTTGCTTCCCATTATGAATTTTGTATTTCAACATAAACATCATTGTTTGTATTTTATATCATTGTTTCTATTAAAATTGACTTTTAATAGAAGATCAAATAGATATATCAGAAATATCATTGGTCGCTTTTTTATATCATTGCGCACATCGTCTAGTAAAAGATCTAAATACTATGCCTTTTCACTTTTTACATTATACATAAAACTGAAGATGTATGTGGAAAACTAGAAGGGGGGTTGAATAGTTTTACGTCTTTTTCGTTTTATTTGTTTTGTAAAAGTTAGCTTCTAAAGATTAGACGAAAATTTCAAATCTCTTTAATGCAAAAATATAGATACTAGTTTATTTACGATTTTGTATAAACACTACTTATGTATAATGTACAATTTCAAAACTCTTTAATGCAAAAGTGTAGATACTAGTTTATTTACGATTTTGTATAAACATTACTTATGTATAATGTTGGGAAAGAATTTTTAATTTCATATATCATATATATAAGCATATAAATATGTATAAGTGTTTTAATATAAGTTTATGTACTTGGTTTGTTTTTGTAATATTAATGTTATGAATGAATTTTAGTTTGATCTTTATGTGAAATCAATATATGCACAACACAAGCAATAATAATTATGTATGAAATGCTAATAAGTAAGTAATCAAAAAGTGAGAGATGGAAAGATCAAACCGAGAGACAAAGGATTTATAGTGGTTCGGCTACAAGGACACCTTCCTTGCCCTACTCCACTCCCCGAGTCACGTACTCGAGAGTTTTCTTCACTAGATCAAAAGCCTACCTTATGGCGGAGAAAACCTTACACACCAAATTACACACCACAACTTTGTCACAACACAATCACAACTTCTTCACACCAATCTACGTCACACCAATTCTTCCTCACACCTTTCTACTTTACTCCTAGCTTCTTCACAACTTTCTACTTCGCTCCTAGCTTCTTCACAACTTACTACTTCCTAATTCTTTTTCTTCACGCCACTTGTTTCTTCACACCTTCACTACTAAGTCCTAACCACTACTCCAAGATGTATACTACTTCACAACTTCTAGGCTTCAATGGTCTTCTCAACTTCAAAGCTTTAACTTCTTTGTCTTCACAACTATCTCTACTTCAATATACTACCACTACTTATTTCTTCTATCACTAATCTTATCCGCCTCTACTTCTTCACTTCTAGTACTACTTCACACCTTCAATAAATCTAGATCCTATATCTAAATCTATCTAACCAATGTATACACTATATTCATCAAAGAATGAATGATATACAAGATGAAATGATCAAGCAACTTAGATAGCAAGATGATACTAAGTTGTAATACTCCTAGTCTTGATGAATAGAAGTATTCTTCTCTTTGCACTTGAATGAATGAGGCTTTGGATCACTTGGAAACAAAGGCTTATGAATTATATGATCAAAGGATTTTTAAGATTGAAATGGAGATTTGAATTAGAAAGTTTCTAGTGCAAAAAGGTGAGAAAAATTTCAGATCTGAGGTGGTATTACAACAAAATCTGACAGAGGAGCGTGGCCGGTCCCCTTAAATCAAGGCTGGCCCCCTTAAAATTAAGGGGACCGCCCTTTATAATTAAGGGGGCCGCCCAACTGTAACGGCCAGATTTTTTGTTTTTTAGTAGGGAAAGTTTATTTGGTGAAAAACTAACTGATTTTGGTTAAAAATTTGAAATAATATATTTAGTATGATTAAAACATTTTTCTTTATTACCAAAAGTGTTTTTAAAAAATATATAATAACTTTATATATTAAAATAAACTTTGTAATAATATCCCTTTTATTTTATAATGCATTAAACACTATGTTTATTCATACCTTAAGTGATTAGATGGTGAAAGTGATTATTTACTACTAAATACTTGTTTACGTCATGATCTTTGGTTTGATGTGTTTTCGTTTTGTGATTATCAAAACATAAAGATATCGAAAGATATGAATAACGTTTTTAGTCATTTATTTATATCAACAATGTAGATGTATATTTGTTTTTCAAAGGTCTTGCTAATAGCTTTTTTACTCGTACTATTCTTTAGTGTTCTTTGCAAAATTGTTTTTTGGCAACTTTAATTGTTCGTTAAATTGTATTCTGATGTGTGGATTTGGGAGTATTTCGTTGTAAGAAATGATAATTGTTTTGGGTGAGTAAATTATTTGGATGAATATGTAGTTGTTGAAGTCGTAAGAAAAAGAAGGGTATATTGGTCATAATATGAACTGTCTTGAACAAAGAAAATAAAATTGGGCAAATATGAAATTTAAAGTGCTTCTTCTGGCAATAGGAAGGGGCTTCTAAATGTGGTATTAATTGGTGATCCTGGTATGTTTATTTTATTTCCATGTCATTCTGTCCACTATTTTACGAGTCTCCAGTTTTTCATTTTTTAAAGGAAGCATGCAATGGTTTGTAATCAGGCTAGGGATTCTAATCTTATTTAGAATAGGGTTAAATCGAGATTGATATTCGCTTTAGGTAGTTGAGTAAAAGTTTATGGGTTCTTACAAGTTATGATAGTGATAGAATGACAACAATAGCGAGGGCTGTGATGTAGGTTGATAGGGTCAAGAGTAGCGATCCAGGCAGCAATGATTGCAATAGATGGTGGTGACGTGGTGATAGGTGGTCAATTGTGTCATTAAAGTTTGGGGATAGGTTATGTGAGAGTTTTTTTTTTGTGCAAAAGGTGAACTTGTATATTAATAATCAATGAAAAATTACATCAATTAAGCAAAAGGAATTAGACATGCCTATTTCCTTTATGATACTACCAAACTGATACATGATGAAAAAACAAAAAGAGATATCTCGGATACAAGTAATCTATCTCAGACATGACTATATACTCATATATCTGCCACTTAAGCCAAACACTAGTTTATGTGAGAGTTGTTAATTAGTCTAATTGGGGTATGGGCTTATGACTCTGACTGATGTTTTCCGTGTGGTTTGACTCCTTCTAGAATAATGTATGATGCCTTATGCGTTGAAGGATAAAATATAGGATGTCATCGGCGTGTTGTGATAATCTAGAAATATTATGTTTGGATCATCCTGTTATTGGGCAGTTTATGTAATTTTATGTAACTGTTTGCATGATTTATATGTAACTGTTGGTTTGCTTTCCTCTCACTGTATGTAATATCGTTGTGTTGTCTCTGATGGTAATGGTAAATCTATGCTCATCACATACGTTTAATAATGTTGAAAGTTGAAACTGAAAGGTGATTAAACTTCTAAACTGTAAAATTAGAGAGATGTTAAAAACAGATTTGCGTCAAACCAACATTAAGAAAAGTCCCATCTTTGATCTGTTATAATATTGACCGAATATATATTTGTGAACAAATTTTTGTCACCGCCGCTATGCGCGGGTATCCTACTAGTTCTCGCAATCTATTTAGAAACTACTTATCTAATACTTTTACCATCATCTATATGGTCTGGTCTGAAGATGTTGGAAAATCTGCCCTTAGAAAACAATTCACTGTGCAAGAGGACGATGCTTATTTTGAGACTGATAATACACGGTTCACTATATTGGATGTGGATAGACAGGTAATTCCTTTGGTCTACTTGGTATAACATTACCATTAACGTGTATATTTTAAGGATTATATAACTAGAGGTGATAATTTGAGACCCATTGGTTAAACATGGGTCAAGTTGGGTTAAATTTTGTTTGAAGATGGGTTTAGTTGGGTCTCCTTTGATATGGTAGATGGGTCCAATTGCGTATTTCATATGAAGTCCTAGAACAATTACCTTGCGGGTAAGATTTTTGTTATTTTTATGTCTAGGGTTTATTTTGTCAATATTAGTTCTGCAAGGTTTTAGGACGAAATTATGTTTTCTTTTAGGTTAAGATAGCTTTTAGATTATATATTTTTGTTGTTTTAGGGTTTTATTAGTTATTGTTATGATATTTGACTTTATGAATAAACAAGGGCTTTTGATATATTGTTGTATAAATTTGTTTGTTTGTGTATATCCATCTAATCATATCAATTCACATCAATATGTTTTCAGGGCCAAGAATCTTCTATACCTAATATTATTTCCAGAGCTGGTATTGGTGTGTTGGCAAGAACTTGTGCATCTTAACTCTTGTTTTGTACTATAAAACAGACCATCTATATTCATAAAATTTGTTCAGGTTATATCAAGTCTAGAAGGGGAATTTGATGATGTGTTTGTAAAGGATGGATCGACTAGTAGGGCTTTTAAGACTTGCAAAAATTCATGGTGTTTCTGAGCTGCTAATTGACGTCAATAAAATGGATCATGAATCCGTTCAGTGGTCACCTAAGAGGTGCATGCTTTTGTTTTGGTCTTCTTTAATGTATCTCTATGACTTTATATAGCGTTCTCTCAATATCTTTTGATGTCTGCAGGTATGATACAATAGTTTCGCAGATGGAGTCTTTTCTAAAGAGTCATGGCTACATGAAAGAACGTAAGCACAAATATTATACTTTATATTATAGTACTTTTGCCTTAAATATATCAGTTAATGATTTAGAAAAAGAAAAAAGAGGAACTCATGTTAACTAAAAAATTTAGAGTTGAACGGTACTAGTGAAAACTGGATCATACTCTGCCATGTCAATGTTAATATTGCCATCTAGTAAGAGTAAAGACCAATGCTTAAGCAGTGTATGACTGTCTATTTAGGTGAGTGCGTTGTATGTTAACACAAAAATACTTGAGTGGGACAAGTGATACAAATAGTTTTTAATTGCCTACTTGAAGCCGGTACTATGATAGGAAAAGATAGTTATACTTTACAATGTTATAAATCACTGAAAGATTCTCTATCTGCAGACATTAAATTTCTTCCAATAGCTGGTTGTTTTAATCAAAACGTGCGAACAACAGTTGATAAAACAATATGCACGTGGTACGATGACGTCTCCCTGTTTGAGGCACTTGATATTGTTAAAGTTCCCTTACACGATTCCGAAGCCAGATTAAGCTATTCCATCTGATTTTTATTTCTATATCCTTCAATTTTTTTTTCTGGCTAATCTTTTTTTTTTTTTTTTTTTTTTTTTTTTTTTTTTTTTTTTTCATGTCGCCTTTCTATTGAGTCTGCAGCAGACTTTTCTAAGTTATATTAGGGGGTTGTTTGTATGTGCATTATATGAAAATCTAGTGTTTAGAAATAGTGTTCTGATTATTTGGGTGTCAACTTGCCAAGCGTCACTCAAACATAAATAGTTTCAAAAACAATTCCAGACACCCCCTAATTTATGTTATGGTTTGATGATTTTTAGGACTTATCACTGAAAGTGAATGGTATAGATACATGTTACTTATTATCGTATCTGCTACTATTTCAGTTTCAGAATGCCTATATCAGACAAGTATGGCAAAAACGGGACTTCTGTTGTGGGAAAAGTGGAATACGGGATTGTGAAGATAGGAGATAAGATGCTGATTATGCCAAACAATGTACTTACATACTAAATGATTTTTTATTTATTTTTACTTTCACTCTCCTTTTTTTGGGTACCTGTATTTTCTTTGAATGCAGGTTCCAGTTATCGTAAGTGAAATTTATATCAACAAAGATAAAGTTACGAGTGCAGGGCCCGGTGATACTTTGCGAGTCCAAGTCAAAGGGGTTAAAGAAATGGACATCTCAGTAGGATGTGTACTTTGCGGTAAAGTAATCTTAAACAACTAATCTCGGACATACAAATTTCCTTAACTCCCGTTTCCTCAACTCGTTTCTATTTAGTCATACAAATCTCTAGTTTTATTTTGGTACCTTTCATATGTTTTACTCACCAATATATCAATCATCAGTTTGAGAAGAGCTGGGATCCATCCAAAAAGATAAAAGTTCATTTTTTTATTTAATAATATTACCAAGAGAGAAGCTTTTATGTTTTATTAAAATTTATATCTTTTTAGTGGTTAACTTGTTGTCCAACATACAATCACATCGTGAATAATAGGTAAGCATATTATTCACCAGGTTTGATTTTACGTAATCTTGTGTACGTAAACTTGTGAATGTATGTTTCCTAGTCAAGGTAGTCTTTACATGTTCGTATATTTGTTTAGGTACATCACATTCAATGTTTATTTGGGGCTAATTTTTTTCTTTATTATGCAGAAAAACCACTAGCTGCCATTCATACATTCATTGTGGAACTATATATTCATGACTTACAAAATGTATGTTGTTTCAACTATTTTTGCTTTTCTCTTGACGTTGCTCTACACAGTATTGTGTAACAGCTTACACACATTTCACTCCTTATTTTAGGCCTCCTTTGATGTCAGCAGCAAATACACCCTGCATGTCCATTCTGTCGCTGTTGAGTGTGAAGTTCTAAAGTTGATCCGTGTTAGTGATAAAAGGACACCAAGTGAACCATATCAGCTCCCTGTAAAGAAGGGTGCATCTGTCACATGCCTTATTAAGGTTGGTTATAAACTTACAATAATGCAAATGATTCTTCTCTTATCTAATATATAATCAATCCATAATTTGTTGTTTTTGGCTATTTAAAATTCAAGCTAATGTTATAGTAAATTATGCTTTATGATGCTTTTATATAACCTAAGTTCTCTTTTATATGGTTCTTTCTAGTCAACTAACAAGATATACATTGAAGAGTTCCAGCATTTTCAAAAGCTTGGAGCGTTCGTGATGTGTACCGAAGGTTAGATGCTTTAAAAAAATTCTTTTACCAATATATTAAAACTAATATCTCTAAACCTTTTACCCATAAAGGGAAACAAAATGATATGGTTCTTTTGATGCAGGAAAACTAGTAGCATACGGAAGAGTGAAGCAACTTACATAGATGATGGAAAACTGCTTGGGATTTTGCAACAACAAAGTACATGAAAAAGGCAACATGTATATAAAAGTTTTACAAAGTTCGCAAGCAATTCAGGACTACTGAAAGTTTATGGTCAAATCATTCGTTGAGATCAAAGTTATTCCCTTTAACGAAGGACTCATCCACACTGTAAATCACAAAACACTATAAACTAATATCTCATATTTATATTGTCCACCATAGTGTGATATCAACTATACGAATGAGATACAATATAGAGTTCTCATATTTTTGGTCAATTAGAATCTCATATAAAAATCAAAACATTCAATTACACTATAAATCTAAAGAACATCCACAATACACTTGTATCTGTACATATAAACATCAAAGATCAAACGATTAAACTTTAAGATAAATTTCACATATTTTGAGTCAATCTCATATTAAAACAATACAATAACTACTTTTTGCATGATTGTATAAAAAATGGTCAAATTGCTTCTATTGCTACAATTCATGTTACATACATGCATTCATATGAAGTGAATTGCTTAAATTTCAAGAGCTTTAGCACAATGATAGTCCGTTTATTATAGGGCAAATGGCATAAAAGGTATCAAAGTTAAGTCCAATTTTAATTTAAGGTACCCATCTTATTTTTTCTCAATTTAGGGTATCCAACTTTATTTTAGTTGCAATGTCGGGCAATTAAGGGGTTTCCCAGTCACTCTGAAAATGCTAGCCGGTTGCCATCTCTTTCCTGTCCTTTCCGGCGATCCCACTTCCCGCAACTGGTTTCCGACCATCTTCACCTCATATCTAGTGAAACCCACATGATTTTCTATGACACCAACCTTTTCTGAGCAACACCCATCCAACTTAAAGCACCATCACCGTGAGCACCCCATCCACCTTACTTATCAATGATGATTTTCCTTCCTATCACACCCATGTCCCCATGGGAACCACCGATCACATATAGTCCAGATGGAATCATAGAAATGACAATAGTGTGAAAACGTGTGGGGACTATGGCACCATTATTATTGAAGTACTCGACTATCTCTTTGGTTGTTTGAATCATTAGCACTAAAGTTCGGTTGCAAGGTCATGGGTCAAAGGCATAAGTTTGGTTGTGTGTGTGAAGAAGACTAAGAAATAAAAGTGGTTGTCAGTAACTCAGTATGTGTTTTTGAAGAAGATAAAGAAAAAAAGATGGGTATTGAATTTTTATTATAAAAAAACTTGCGATACAATATGCCACGTCACCACACAAATGCCATGAATTGGATAAATGATCGGGAACCGTATGCACTGGTAAACTCTTTCCAACATTGCAACAAAAATAAAGTTTAATTGGTACCTTAAATTGAGAAAAAATAAGATGAGTACCTTAAATTAAAATTAGATATGTGTTCGGTACCTTTTTATGCGATTTGCCCTTTATTATATATCATGATATCATATAGTTACAATTGGTTATGGCCCAAGTTGATTTAATATAATGGAATATATTAGCTACAATTTTGTGCTCTAAATATGGGTCTTTTGTTCTTTTTGTGGGTCCCTGATTCTTTTTTGTGAGTCCCTGATTCATTATTTGTGTGTTTTTTTGTGAAGAATTGTAGCCAGTTGGCTACAAAAATTGTAGCCAAGCTATCTCCTTAATATAAATCAACCTTATAAGTTATAAACACATGTAAATTGAAGAGTGTGCTAAACATAACCAAACAAAATAATAACACTACTATATAAATCAACAAAAAAATATTCTAATTGTTGACAAAATTTAATAACATGTAAACAAAAAAGGTATCTAGGAAACATCAGAAAGGTGTTCCTTACCATATGTTATGATATACCTGATGATTTGAATGAAATAATCTCGAGTATATCTTCGTGCGAGCTACTATTTGATACAAATATGCCATCGAAGAGTATAAAACCTGTAACAACAGTTTTAAATGAAAATGGTGACAAATATGATACTCACTCCGTCTCATATTAAGTGTCCATAATAACAAAGCACAAAGTTTTAGGTGTACTAAATTATTACAATTAATCGTTAACTATTTTATAAACATGTTTTATACCCTCAGATGGCATTCAGGTTAGGTTAGGTGTTCCTTACCATATGTTCATTTTGTAAGATTTCTTCATTTATTGTAATGGACACTTAATATGGGACAATCAAAGATACGGACACTTACACTCTGTTCTCAAGTATTTTTTTAGAATGAAAGGTAAAGTAAAGAAATCAAAGTAAAGAAAATGATGTAAGAGGAAGTAAATGTAGTGAAAATAATTGTGTTCTTAAGTTTGGAGTGAAAGACAAAGTGAAAGGTAATATGTCATAACATGTCAGTCACTTTTTATATTTTTGAGTTTACATTTACTATAATACCCTTGTATACACACAATAAGTACAATTGGTGAGGGGCTTTTGTCACAAACAATTTGTGTCACTCTTTTCTTCACTTGCAGCTCTTTTCTTCACTTGCAGCCCAAATATGTGCGTAAAGTTTTACTTGAAAAAAATAAAGAGCCATATGTCCCTTTCATGTACTTCTATTCCTTTTACTTACTTCAAAAAACTAAATAACATGATTTTTTTTTGTGATCCTTCATTTACTTCCCAAAATATTATATATACTTTTACTGTAATCCGGCCCACCACCAGGAAACCTTAATTTAATATCTTTCAAACCAAATATGATAATTACTGACGAAATCAAGTATACGAAACATGTATAATAAAAAACAATGAACACAATATCAATGAGATTTGTGTTCCTTTAATCTGATGTTTACAATCGAGATTAGATATATAACACTTTTTCCTATTGGAGAAGAAGGTTTTTTTTCTTCAAAGCTTAATGGAGGTAAAAGACCAATGAGTATGACTGAAACCCTAACTCAATAAAAGTGATTATGAATTTTCCTTTAAAAGAATTGAAAAGCAGATGATATAGAAGAATCGTTAAGTGGTGTTCTTCAGTTGAAAAAGGGTTTTGTTGTGTTCAAGGAATAAGGATAACAATTTTGTCTATAAGGAATTAGGTGGTTCCGTTCTTTTTTCTTTAAATTTTGCGTTTTAGTCCACGACTATAGATAATTAGTTGTCAAGTACATGTGTATTTTTACTTTTTTTCCTGCATCTATTAGAAAAAACGAATTTATAACTTTTTTTCCCACATGAGGAAATATTTACACTTTTCTTATTAAACTTTTTCTTGTAAAATAATAATAATTAAAAAATTATTACTCAATAAGGGAAGATTGAGTTTTTTGAAATGCAAAAGTCCCCACTTAAGGTTTTGTTTTATTATATAAAAGATAGAGCCTTGCAAAAGATTTCATGGTTTGAGAAATGAAATTTAATTTTTAAAATCCAATACAAGTCCATGGTTATTTATTTACGACGAATGAGGTTTTTATATTTTCAGTTTATCAAAAACGGAAAAGTCTTAGCAAGGGACGAAGCGAATGTAAGGGGACAAGACAATTTAGGGAAGGAAGATGGACTGGAGTCTATGTTGCCTAATTGGGAAATCACCAGGATCGTTTGTAATCATTTTCGTGTCCACCACCAAAGTAATGATGTTTGAGCCTGAGACATTTTGTTAACATATCAATGTCTGAACACTAGAACATCTTGATGGTGTTTTTACGCTGCCTTTAAATATTGCATACAAAACAAGGTTTTCAAGATCGGGATCCTACCTAGGATCGTTTTCTCCTTTGCAAGTTCGTGATCGTAAGATCGGATCGGGATCCTAAGATCCTACTATAATGCTATTTTTTAATGATCTTTGTAATATCATTCAAATCTACAAATTATTATATATTATAAACATGAAATTATAAGAATATTTTATGAAAATGTTGTTTTAAATTATGAATATGAAATATTTAAGAAGAATCATGTTGTTTTTTAAATTATATAAAAACATAAACCATAAATTTTTAGTTTTTTAGTTTACGGTTCAAGAAAAGTAAGATCGGATCGGATTAGATCTTAAGATCCTATGGTTAAGATCGAGATCCTATAAGATTTTAAGCTTGTTAAGATACTACGTAAGATCCGGATCATTTTTGCTTCGTAAAATCGTAAAGTCGTAAGATCCTAAAATCAGGATCGGGATCTTAACAACTATGATACAAAATATTCTGGTTATGTAGAACATCCTTGGTTTCACATTTTTATTCAAAACGAACAAAGTTTAACATTCAAGTTTTTCAAGTCATATATGTCCTTTTAGCCACCAAATATATGTTTATCAAATGTACCCCTTATTATTCTCAACAAGTGGGAAGGAGCCTGCTGCGTTGCAGCGGGAATTTTCGAGGAATTTTTGCGATAATTATTTACGAATAATGTTTGGGTAGGGCTTCTCGTTGTAAGATCGTGGTATGTTTTTGCCGACACATGTTGTATTTATTTGGAACAAACGCTGTGTGAAGCAATATATCTGTAGTTATCGTCCGACGTCATTTTTAGAATTAATTTGTGTTGCGGCGGGGCTAATTTTTACCATTATAGTTTTAAAAATTTTAGGATAATTCAAAAGTTATTTGATAAGTTAAGGGTGCATTTTAAAAGTTCTTTTATTTATAAACTTTATATATATTAAAGTTTAACATTTTTTATAAAATCGTACGTACGTCAAAAGTATATCAATATTGGGCTTGTTTTGTTCGTTATCGAGAGACCTTTTTGTCAGTATTTTTTTATTTAAGAAATCGGCAGGTATCTATTAGATATCTGGCAAATACAGTTTGTTATATAAAAAAGTTGTAAATATTAAGAAGCTCAAGGTGTGTTTTGTAAATTTTCTTCTTTTTTAACTAATATTCTACTGTAATAAACAAATACTTTTTTTTCTCTTCGCTCGATACAACTATCGCTCTATTATATATATAGAGAATATGTTTGATGCAATCAAGTTAAATGCCGACAAGATATGCACTAATTTGAAATGAAATAATTTCTCACTCATTGCTCGTTGTTCATTTTGTGACCTGAACTTTTCTAGTTGGCTGAAACTCTTAAGGACATTTTTAGATTTAATTGTATTTTATAAACATGTTTGCGGGTTAGAATTGGGTTGGAGGGTAATGATCCAGTGAGAAGAAAACTTAAAATGAGAAGGATGAGAAATAATTATAACCACACATTTGAGATGCATTTACTTGATTTAGATGCATATCTATTCATTTATATGCATCTCAATTAGTTTCGAAAGTCGTTTTGAAGTAAAAACGATGCAAAGTAGTACTAACAACAAATTTGACCCGCAGATGACGAAAAATGTATAGGATTCGTCTAACTTGATGAAATGCATCTAGTATATGTATATGCATCTACTTTTTTGCTAGAAAATATATTATGGTGCATCTAAAAGAATAGGGATGCATCTAATTCAAGTCGATGCATCTCAAATATGTAGATATAATTATTTCTCATCCTTCTCATTTTAAGTTTTCTTCTCATTTGATCCTTAGTCTTGGGTTGGAAATCTCAACTCAAACATAACCTGACTATTTCAAACCCGGATTTGTTTAGACTCAACGTACCCTAGGCGAAGCTAGAAAATTTTCAGTGGGGGGTCGGGATCTAATTTTTTTTTCTAACGCTATTTTTCGGGTAATATGTTCGGGTCGATGATTCGATTCGAGTCGAGTCAAAAATTAAATACTATTATTATATATATAAAAAAAGTTTCAATCACTAAAAAACTAAACATTTGTCCAAGACAACTAAATTGCAAATAACTTATATTAGTGGTACACGATTAATGATTCCTGCCAGGCTGTCATATTGAACTTTCAACCCCAATTTCTAATTTCTATTAAATCCCTAATTTCTACTAAATCCCTAAATAAAAGACAAGTAGATTTAAAGACAACAAACCAGAAGGGCCGCTGCAGGCGGCGGCAGGCGTAGCGGAGGCTGGTCGGCCATCGGCGGTGGTCGGCGGGACTGCAGGAGCCAGAAAGGTGGGAGGAGATGAGGGTCGGAGGGTGAGGGCTAGGGATTTGGTTAATTGGTTTGTTAATTGTTATTGTTCCGTTTTTTTTTTTTTTTTTTAATGGGCTAAGTAATGGATTTTAGTTTGAGAATTAGGTTGTTAATGGATTTTAGTTTGAGTAGATGGACTTATGTAAAATGTAATTGATCAATTTTATTGCTTAATGTAAAAAAAAAAAATCACAATTAAAATGGGGGGTCGAAACCGAATATACCGAAATTTCTCTACACGAAAACTATATACCCCCTTCATCGCAAAAAAAATTTTGGAGGGTCGGGCGCCCCTCCCGCCCCTATATAGCTGCGCTACAGTTAACCAGTTTACTTTCGTGGCGTTCTTGAATCGCGTTTGTGGCTAAACCATGAAAATTGGGCCTGGCAGGCCGGGCCAAAACAAACAGGCTGCTCAGTTATACTGATTCTTAAACTGAAAGAACATAATGGGTTGCAAAACCTTGAAATATTTTCTGGACTTGTATTGCAAGACTGATCTTGAAATATAGTTATTGATGGTTGCAAATATCTATATAACTATATCTGTGTTAAGTTGTTAACTATTTTGATAGTTTGTTTCTTGTTTAGCTTTCACGAGGCTGAGTTCTAGGCGACATGTTGCTTTGGTTTAAATTTTAGTTACGTGTATAGGTAGCAAACTGGGTCTAAGGGATGAGTTTTCGTAACATGTGAAATGAGCTCATATCGAATTGGATTAAGCCTGGTTTAACTCACCCACACCACGTCTTTGTCTATTATTTAGTTTCAGGCTTAAATTGTATGCTAGTAGAGTTACAAAAACTACAATGATCGATTAGGATAAATCTTTCTTTTCAACAAAACAGTTCACTAATGATATATTTACCAATATGACTTGTTTCTGCTTTGACATTATTTAGTTTACTTATTTAGCTTGTTATTATGATTACTGATAAATATCATTAGTTAATAAAAATTTTCTCAAATATTCTATAAAATTTTGCGAGTAAGCTTTGGGCTCCAAAAAAGGCCAATGTTCACAAGTCACTAAATTGTTTTTCAAGATTATCTATGTTGTCGACTTGTCGTTGTGAAGATTATTTTGTTGGATATTTTTTTATAAAGCGTTTTTTGTACAGTAAATCAAGAGAGGCACGTGGCTATGTAAGATCCTCTCTTTTTGAGTTGCTTCTTACACAAACAATGTATTAAAAATGTACTCGTTTAACATGCGTTTGAAAATTTGCCATAACTTGGTTTGAGACTTATGTATCCTAGTTTTTTAGTTGACTTGCAAGCAAACTTACTTCGCCTGTCACAACATTGGAATCCACTTTTGAATTGAAGTGAAGTACTTTCACATTTATTACTTTTGATAAGGGAAACAACTTGTTACATTTTACATTCGAAACGAGGCAATTACTTATCATATATTGATTGCATGATCAATGTTGTATAGATCAAAAAATGACGCGTTGATTCTGTAGACATTGATTTTAGAAATATACTGTAATATTTTGTGCACAAGTGAAAAAGCACTCATTCTTAATTATGGTATTATGTATTTATGCCGTTAAAAAGAACATTTTTGATTGAATATCTATACTATTTATAAAGAGAAAATGGTCAAAAAGTCAAGAAGTGAAAAGTGAAAAAATTGAAATTAATGTATTGACTAAATTACCCTTTGTTAATCTATTTTTGGCAATTTAGAAACTATCTTAACATAATATGTACACCTAAAAGTAATTAATGTAATACTTAATTATTATTATTTGTAGTATCTATTCATAAATTCATGTAAATTAAACCTGCAAAAAGAATTGGGCTCTTAAAATAATATGGAAATATCGAATACATGGAGTGGTTGCCACTGTCTTTGACGTTCTCGTCTCATTCTTCCTTGACAATTGACATTACCAACTCTTTCATCGTGGCTAAATCATTCGGAGGTATAGATTGATAACGATTAAAAGAAACATAAAATTTGGATTGGGAATGATGTTCGATGTTGGTTGAACTGAATTAGTCGTTCGTGGTGTTTCTAATGCATATGAGCAAATTAATGTGAACGTATTTCATGTAACTTTACGATAATTATGGTTTTCATAACGTTCCTAACTTTGTTATGGTATTAGATTTCGTTAACTGTATTGATAGTTTGTTCGCGTCATTCCTTTTAGACGGAGGCAATGATGCCGAAATCGTGTTGATGTGGAAACCATCAATGAACACATTAAATTCCTCTGAGTGATAACGTTGGAATTATGGCTTATATCATCCCCATTACTCATGAAGGAGTCGCAAATGATGAGATTGAAAGAGATGAGGGCATCGATGGCTGCCAAACAACTTTTTTTTTTTTTTTTTTTTTTTTTTTTTTTTTTTTTTTTTTTTATATGATTTTAGTCATTTGTGATTTTGTTTAAAAAAAAAAAAAAAAAAAAAAAAAAAAAAAAAAAAAACTCATGCTATGTTATGTTAGTTACTTTTAAAAACACGTTTTTTTAAAATAACTTTTTAAAATACAATAGTCTCCTTAAAAACTCGACTACTCCTTTTATTTTATTTATTTTACTTTGCACTGTGGTTTGGTTGTCATTTTTCATTGGATTACATTTCATTAACATATAACAATATTCGGCATTGTTGCAGTTTTTTTTGTACACTTCACCTTCAACCGTTTAATTATATTAGATGCAATTTTTTACTGTTTTATGTATTAGTTTTGACATTAATACTATAGAATAGACTTGAATGTGTGAAGCGGCTGAAGCCGACAATAAAATGAACTTAAGTATACTTCTTTACCATGAGTGGGTAACTAAATTTAATAATATATATGTATATTATCTATACTTTTTATAAAGCATTTACATTATTTTTTTTTTAGGAAAAATCACCTTTTCTTGAATGTGAAAAGGTGAAAACTAAAAAAGCAAGGCTGGACATGAAAACTATCGAAGGAAACACGGTTGTATCCCAATGTGTTAATACAAACTTATAATTTAAATTTCAAATAGTTTTCATAATCTGAATGATGAAAAAGCATTTATATGTACAAAAAATTAAGTGATACTTGATTAGTTTATTTAAATGAAAAATATTACTAAACAAAAATCTTACTATTTTTCTTAGATGATAGTTGATCACTTTACTTTTAATTTAAGGACATATCAATGGGTTATGCACATGTTATATAAAAAGAGACATATGCATATTGGAGGTTTTGAAAATAACAAGACGAGTACTCATCCATAACAACAGAATTTTCTAGCGGCAAAAAACTATAGTTACACAAAACGTTACGCAAAACACTTAACAAAAGCATCACTATAACTAACTGCCGCTATAAATCCCGTTGCTATGCACGGGTACCCGTCTAGTAATTGAGTAATGTCTGCGTAAGTTTTTCTAGCATCAATTTCTTTTGTGCCTGCCAAGTCAAGTATTACACTCATTCTTTTTATTAGTAGGACAGGTTTCCCATTTGCATCATGTTTCCCATTTACATATGATGCATAAAATTTTCGCAATAATGACTATGGCTGAGATGCCAGCGAGACGAGTTAATCGGTAAATAATACATTCAATTGAGCCACTTATTAACACTTTTACCATGTGAATATGTGATGTATCGAGTATTATTTTTAAGAAATGAATCAACTTTAAAAAGAAAGCAAATTAAACCTCAAATTATAGTAAAACCTCTATAAATTAATAATGTTGAGATCGATAATATTGTTGAGATCAAGATATTTTATTAATTTAACGAGATATTATTACAGTGAAAAATTAATATTTATTAATTTAAAGAGGTTTTACGTATTGCTTTTAAATTTTCATGTCCAATACAATAGTTACAATGTATACTAGTTATAGATGGAAGAGTTAATTTCATAAATCGTCCTTATGGTTTGTCGGGTTTAACGGAATTGGTCCCTCGCAAGAATTTTTAACGGGTTTGGTCCCTGTGGTTTTGACCCGTATCGGGTTTGGTCCCTTGACCACTAACTCCGTCTGTTGACCGTCAAGGGGGACAGAAATGACATAAATACCCTTAAATGTGTTTCATAAATGGTCCCTATGGTTTGTTGGATATAACGGATTTAGTCCTTGCGTTTATTATTTTTTTATTTTTTTGTTTTTTACAAGATTTTCTTTTTATTTTATAAAAATTTTGACAGAATTTTTTCTATTTCACGGAAAATGTTAAAAAAATCAAAATTTTTTATATAGATGTCAACTTTTTTTTGTCAATTTTTTTTTTAAAAAATATGCCAAAAATATATATACATATATTTTGCGAAAAATATTAAAAAAAAGTTTAAAAATTTCAATGATATTTTTTGTCAAAAAATATTTAAAAAAAAAATCTGGCTAAAGTTTTTGAAAAAAAAAATTTGTCAATTTTTTAAAAAAAATTATGACAATTTTTTTTTTAAATATTTTAATTTTAAAAAAATTGTTTAAAAAAACTGTCGTTATTTTTAAAAATTTTTGACATTTTTTTAATTTTTTTGGAACTTTTTGAATACTTTTTTTAATTTTTTTGACAAAAAAAATGATATTTATATAAAAAATTTTGAATTTTTTTTGAATATTTTCCGCAGAATGAAAAAATTCAATGAAAATTTTTTATAAATTTTATTTTAAAAAAATCTTGTAAAAAAAACATGCCAAGAAATCTAACAAAATCTAGTAGATTTTTTTTTTTTTTTTTTTTTTTTTTTTTGTCAAAAAATTCTATAATAAAACTCCATCAAAAGTATTCAAAAGTTTTTAAAATTTTAAAAATAAAAATCTGCCAAAAAAGTTTTAAAACTTTTGTCAAAAAAATTCGGACAAAAAAAATTTTGAAAAAAAGAAAAGAAAAACCATAGTGACTAAATTCGTTATATCCCACAAACCACAGGGACCAATTACGTTTAAGGGTATATATGTCATTTTTTCTTAGTTTAACAGTCAAACTAACGTAAATATTGGTCAAGGGACCAAACCCGATACGGGTCAAAACCACAAGGACCAAACCCGTTAAAAATTCTTGTGAGGGACCAATTCTGTTAAACCCGATAAACCACAGGGACGATTTATGAAATTAACTCTAGATGGAAAATAAATTAGAAAAACAAGTTCCAATTATCATTTTATAAATTCAAGACATTGAAGAAATTAATGAATGTATACTAATGAATATTACGAGGTTCAAGGTATTATGAAATTTTTTAGTAAGTATTAATTTATAGTTTCGTTAAGACCAATAGATATACACTGTGGTTTCAGAAAAATTGTTATCTTATTATTTTATCGGTTGATGTCCAAATTTGTACTTGTTTCAAGTTAGGACTGAACAAATTATTAATTTTATCGGGGTTATTAATTTATCGAGTATTAATTTATATAGGTTTTACTGTAAAATATTTGTACTTTATAAAAAGCATATGAGAACTTGTGGCTCTAATCCTCTCTCGACGTTCTTTATATTTGTAGACTTCCTAACTGACAACTTGCGAGGCCACTTTACTACTTTAGAGTGTGAGGTGTCATGGCTCAAGCTATTTCATCATCTTAGAGCATAAGGTGCCATTCGTCTTTCATGCTCGCAACTCTTACGTGGAGTTTGATTTCGTTCGTTGTTGCTCGCCGTGACACCAAGTGGGGTTCGTTGTAGCTCGCCACTCCAGCCCTCTTCGTGCAGACGACGAGCCATGGTTCTGACACTTTTTCTGACCCAAGCTTTTTTAATTTAATTCGAACTGTAATATTAGTAGAACATATACAATTGTATTTGTGATATTTGTTTGTGTTTGTCTTCGAATTAGGATGGTGATGAGATGAGATCTATATGAGTTTGGATGAGGGTGACTTCATTTGGTTTGAAGAAAAAAGATGGGGGCGGATATACAAAGGTGGTGTTTACTACTAGGTTTAGTAGAATGTGATTGGACAAGGTTTAATTATTTTGGGCTTTATGCGATATTTTGGACTTGGATCGGACCTGATCCAGGCTGTTGGTCTGTTCTACTGAAAATGGAACTAGAAGGTACTAAACAAATGGACTTAAATGAGATTATTACTAATTTGGTATGTTCTACTGAATATGAACGTTGCGCAACTGCCGAAATGTGTCGTTTTTTTTTCGTATTGCAACTTTTTTTAATTTGATGAAATAAAATTAGTATGGTGTTGTATTTTTAATTATTTGTGAAATGAATTTAATTTATTTAGTGAAATGAATAAAAAAATAAATTTGTAAGTAGTGGACACCAAATGAGTAAGTTAAGGTTAGTTGTAAGTGAGGAGGGTGTTAGTTGTGAAGAGGTGTTGGGGTGATGTAGCACCCGTGAGCCCCAAATGAGGAGGTGAAGCTTGTCATGACACCTTTGGCTCTTAGTGTCAGCCCAATATTTTACTTTATATATTGACACACCAAAATACTCCAATACTCATAGGCTCATACCTCAAGCAATTTCTAGTTTTTGGAATCTATTTTTCATTTTTTCAAACAAACTAATTTTTTATTCATAATAATAATAATACTAATTTCTTGCTAAAGGTATAGGGGCCCAGATAATTTCGTGGCTCCCCACTAATTTCTTGTAATCCTATAGTTTTGTTGCTAATGAAAGTGATGTTATAATAATAATAATAATAATAATAATAATAATAATAATAATACGAAAACTACATATCCCCGCGTTTATTTATTTATTATTTTTTTTACTATTATTTTTTTGCAAGTTGATGAAGTAGGCATCGTCTTCCGACAAATCCTTGGTAATAACCACAAGAAACTTCGTTTTAAACATTTGAAGACAACATTGAACTTTTGGCAATTAGCGTTCAACGTTCTCACTTTCTCGCTAGCATATCCTTAGTAAGTTTGTGAATGGGAAGTTTTGTTGAACTCGTGGAGAACTTTGTACCAAAATGAATCGACGGTTTGGTTACTTCCGAGTTTGTTATCCTCGGAAACGCTAACATAACACTCAGCTAATAAAGTTTTCTCCGTCGGCGTCCAACGACTATGAGGTCGTGAGGGTTCATCGGTTTTGTCGGATATGTCGATTGTGGTACATTTTGCGGGTCTTTTTTTTTCTTTTTTTCTTGTCACTTCTTCGTGGGACATAGTTTCTTGTGGTGGTGGCATCGATTGCGCTTCTTGTGATGTTCGTGGTGGATTTTCTTGGAGATTTTGAAATCATTTGTTAAGCATTTGTTGATGTTGAAATAATTGTTGTTGATTGAATAGTTGTTTGGGGTGTATGACGGCATAGAATATTGGATACCAAATTGAGGAAAATTGGGTTGTTGTAAGGAAGATATCGAGTGTCTGAACGAAGGTGTAGGAGGGTTTGACGAGAATGATTGTTACGTCATATTGATAAGATTGTTGAAAAATGGGTCGTTAGGTTGTTGAGACATTTGTGAAAAACTAGAAGGAGTGGTTGAATAGTTTTACCATTTTTTAACTTCTTTTATTTGAAAACTTTATGTGAAGTCTACTAATGTATACTAATAAAATATGACAGTAAGTAAAATGTAAGAACGATAGAAACGATCAAACAACAACACGAAGATTTATAGTGGTTCGGTCTACAAGGACTCTTTTTCCTTGCTCTACTCCACTCCTCGAGTATCTAACTCGAAAGTTAGTTTAACCGGCGTAGAAAACCTTACACGTCGCTTACAGAATATTTCCGACACAAAGCTAGATATCGAGTTCTTTACAAGGATACAACCACTTCCGTCACACTTCGTATTTTGAGGACTAAATACTAACCGATCACTACATAGGATTATGTAGTTTGGTACAAACAATGATGTATGAACAAGTACAATATACATTGTGGTGAACAAACAAAGACTTGCAACAATTTCTTGAAGCTTGTAAGTCTTCACTAATGATTTGATCTTCTTGCTACTTAAGAAGTTCACTAAAACAAATATGAATGAGTTAGATACTGAATATGAGTTAGTGAGAGAGAGTATATCAGTTTATGACTGTAAGAGATAAGTAAACAAGTAAATTTGGGCTGCTATTTATAGCCAAAAGGCTAAGCAACCCACGGTTCAGACAAACCCAAAAAAAGGGTCCGCCCTTTATAAAAAAAGGGTCCTTGACCCTCTGACACAAAATCTTGCAAATCTTGTTCATATCTTTCCAAAATATTCTCAAGATCTTGCTAATATCCTACTGTGATTTCTCTTCGGAATTTCTAGGGTAGAATGATGCATGTAGTGATTAAATAGTACATTTCTATTTTAGATTAAAATATATTAACAAAGTTAATTTGTAAAATATATTATGTAGCTAGCTAAAAGATGTTTATTAAAAAGTAACATGTTAATTTATGTGTTACTAAAAATGTTTGATTACTTATGCTAGTACAAGACTTAATTTGATATGTTATGGACATCATTTTAGAAATATGTACAACAGAGGAAGCATAGTGTACATGAAACTTGTACATTTTAATATTAACGATGTACATCATATATTAAAATCTCTTTGTGGTATTAAATAAAACTTGTAGCTATATATAAAGACTTCAGGGAGACACGATATAATGATGCTTTTCAGGCGTTGGTCCTGATTGACCACCCTCCTCTCATCAGGAGTCCATTGTGTTTCAGGTTTAGGCAAACCTTGAGCAATCTATGGGACAAAGGGGCCATTATTGATGCATGTGATGTAGTATAGTTTCATACCAGTCAAGTAGCAAAGCATACGCTTTTTCCACTTGCTAAATTTACCAGCTTCTAGTTTAGGAGCTACAGCTGAATAGCCACCTCATTTTTTGTCAATTAGCTGGGGTACATCGCTATCAGCCATGGTGGGATCTTGATTTTAAAAACTTTTATCTCTCTTTTGTTTGAAAAGTCATGAAAAAGTTTTACAAATCAGAGGCTCTGATACCACTTGTTGGACCCTTTCACTTGGTTAATCTTAACTACGAAGTTAATCTAACCAAGTTCCATGGTATAACGATATAATGATTAATAACCAAAAGTAAATAAACGTAAAGGATAGAAAACAAGGTTTTTCAACATTTAACTCTTTATTAAAAATTAATCAAAAGAATTATACCCAAGTGTTTGCGGAACAACACTTGGGATTGAAATGACAAGTATGGTAAAACTCCTCACTAAACCCAAACTAAGTTTGAGTGACAACTAAAGATCCAACTGAGCTATCTCAGGGATTGTGTTGTTCTTTGGAGAGAGTAAAGATTTGGTTTGTGAATGTCTAAGCATTAAGTGCACAAACTTAATCTTTACTTCTCTCTTATTCTCTATTTATACATAAGTAGATTCTAACAGATACCTAGGAGACAAAGGCTATAAGATAAAGATTACATCAGCATACATTGGACAAAATACATAGGTGTTTTGTCCCTGTTACAAATGGCTATAAGTAGTAAAGAGCATGGATGCTTTCTGATCTTCAGTGTTGACCTTTGCTTGATAAGGACCCTTCCTTATCCATTCAAACTTATCCCGCCTAATCCCGCCTTTACTTCAGTCTTTTTTCACTCAGTCTACTTAGTTGGTGAGGAATCATAGGGATTCAGTTAGCTATTGTCATCACTCACTGAATTCATCATCTTCTTCTTTGGCTCAAGTATCATTCACTGAGAACCGCCTCACTGAATGGTGAACCTTTCATCATAGATACGTCCTGAGCTTCTCGAGGATGACTCACTGAAAGACTATGCATTCAGTGACTTGCTGAGTGTTTACGGTTATCAAACACTTCAGATATTTTATGTTCAAATCCTAGATTTTGGAGTTTGGGTTTTAACAAACCCAACACTGTGAGGAAGAAGAAGACTTGGCTGCTACTTTGTTTGTAGTAAAAGAATAGGTTTAATTGTTGGGCTTGTCAAACATTCACCCATAATTGTATTTCATGTTGGGCCTTTATAACTTAATCTTTTGGGATAAATGATATACTAGTGTACTTATATTAATGTAATGTTTTTTTTTTTTTTTTTTTTTTTTTTTTTTTTTTTTTTTTTTTTTTTAATGAAGAATATGTTAGTTTATATTGTGTATATTTAATTTTATGTAAAAAAAAGGCCGACGGCACCAGAATTTCTGGTGCCAACGGTTACTGGCAAAATGTGGTGTCGTGGGGTTTCCTGGTGCCGTAGAGATTTTTGCTGACGTGACAGCACTTTTTGGGCTACGGCTTGAAGCTATGGCACCACCATACCCAGTGCTCTTAGAATGTTAAAGAAGAAATCTTTTCATACTAATATTAAATTTGTTTATTAACTTTACATTTTTAATTTTTTGTTATGAAATTTATTTATTAGCTTTTCATAGAAATATTAAGTTGTCTAGAAGAAAAGCATGCACATACACAATATGTTTTACCATATAACCAGGGACAGAGTCAGGAATTTTTGTTAAGGGGGGCTTTTTTTTGGGTGAAAACATACAATTTTTTGTTTTAGAAGCTAAATCGAAGTTTGAATCGTTTGACATACGGGTCCAAATATATATTTTCGGTAGTAATAGAAAATCACTTATCCGGCAGTTCCTCAACTTATCCGACATGACAAAAGCGACTAGAACAAGTCAATTGGTAAAAGGTTTTATCGAGCTGGGTCTAGGCTACCCACAAATAGTTAGGAAATGTAACACCCCCAAAATCATCACGTCAGCGGAAGACTTAAAATGTCAGCAGAAGACTTTTTGGGTGTTACTTCGAGGATCTTTGTCACAATCATAGAAAACGACACAAAAGTGACGCTTTAAAGTTTAATTCATTCAAAATACCAAATATTCGAGACATCAAGATGTTTCATAGTTTAAACAACAAGTTTATTTGAAATGTGTCAAAACGTTTATTTAAGCCCATGCCGGGTTACAAGCTCACTCCGTGCCTTCAAGTTCCTTCTTGTTTAGTTACCTGAGATAAACACATGCTAAAAGTGTCAACACAAAGGTTAGTGAGTTTATAGAGTTTATAGTTTCGAATATCGATTTCCAAAATCAAAGAGTTTATGATTCCATAGAAGTTATAATAACAGTTGATTATTAAATTAAAGTGTGAGTAAATCCATAATATTCATAGCTTAAATCGTTGATTTATCAAAATCAGAAAATGAGTGATTTCCTCATTAACTAAAAAATAGTCCGTTAGTTTGCCCTTCACCGGGTCAACACCAAAATAGTAGTTTGTTTGACCTAACCGGGTCAACACCAAAATAGTAGTTCGTTTACCAATTATTAATAGTTTTTCCTGCTATATAGTGAGCACAATCTCATAGTTTAATAAAACAGTGGGCTACAGCATTGTACGCCCTTAACATCAGTCATTGTAGTGCTACATTATTACCGTTCTATTGCCCTAAGCTCATGACACTCAACGATTAACAGGCATCAAAATTATCCATAATAATGATGTAAAACAGTGGCCCTCAAGATAGGTATTTACCAGTAACCTATGAAATCAAATAAAGTGCATTTGGTGGCTTTCCTCTAGCGACTAAATGGGGATTGTCAATCCCTAATAGATCTATCCACAATTATTTACGTTCACCCTGCAAGTGATTAAGGCGCATGATCGAGGGACTTTTGGTAATAGGAAACTTAGGCAATAGAGATCAAATATAGCATGTCGTTGAAAAATCACTTGTAATCATGTCTATAGCAGGTATCTCCTTATGAGATATAAAAATGTGTAAACTAGTAAAGTTTATATGTAATATAGTCCTGTATTTAATTAATGAATACTTTTAAAAGTAAAAACAGTAGTTAAGCATGTATCTCCCCCAAAAACGTTTATAACCCATTGTAAAACAAGTAAGAGTAGGGGCTATGACTCACCTTAGTAGTACAGTAGTAGTGGTAGTAACATAATCTCAATGATGCAAGGCAACGGCTTCACACACAACCTAAAAGATATGGTATGTTTTAGTTGATAGTCTAAATCTAGTTTTATCGCGAATATTAGTCATTCAGTTGTGATTAAAACTCGTGTTCGTTTAAATGCTTGAAGTTCAAGAACAAAGTTATATATACATATAACTTGTGAGTGTAATGATCGATGATCGATGGAAAATCATCAAGAATAAGTCGAAATGTGTAGACGATGTGTTATGATGTTATTTTAAAAGAAAAGAATATTGTATCGTTATGTCGTTAAATATTAATTATAGTTACGCGAATATTTATATCGTATATATATATATATATATATATATATATATATATATATATATATATATATATATATATATATAAGTTGAATTTATTAAGTTTTTACGTCAAATGTATGTACATATATATATTCAACATTATTATAATTTATATAAAATGATATTATAGAAAATCCCCTTAAGTTTCACAAAAGTTACAATTTTAACCTTAACGATATAAACTTTACACCGGTAGTCCAAAGTTATATATATTTACATTTTAGGTTCAAAAGTATTCGATATTTACATTTATTACTTCTAAGTTTTAATAATTACAGTTTATAACTCATAAATTTAGATTTTACAGTTTCTACCATAAGTTTTCAGAATTTACACTTTTAGTCCCTCGGTTAATAAAATTTGCAAATTTAGTCCAAATTTCACCAAATTAAAAGTTTAACATTTTCATTTTCTAAATAAGCTCAGAACATTCAGGTTAGCTTATTTCAATAGCTTATTTGCTTAAAATCCAATTTTTCCATTTAAATGGGCTTAGCGAGCCATTAAACTTGGCCCGTTAACATTTTAAGATCCAAAGGGTTAGGGGGAACACTAGACCTACCTTAGTCCATCATTTTAAGTTACAAAAACATTTCAAAATAGTTTTTGTGATCAGCTTATTGAATAAGCTTAAAAACTGCTTATTGGACTTATAAGGCCCAATCGATAATTATTAAGTTTATAGAAAACAGATTTTTGTTCAATCAAAATAGCTTTAGGAATCAGCTTATAAGAGCTTATTATTTCGAATTATTTACCTGTTCTATTTGCTAGCCATGTTATCAATGAGGTCAAGTTTTAAAATGAACATGTTATGTGCCGAAATAATTATTTACGAGACCAAAGTAAATGACCATAAATCAATTCTGAAAATTGTTTACTCAAAAATATTCTAAGTCTTTTTAACAAAGTCGAGTAAGTCATGGTGACTTCTAAACGTGTTATGTTTGTTAAGTATACGTTATTTTTAGATCAAAAACTTTATACCACTTGATTGCTAGTATATTAAACTTCTTGTATTTCGAATAAATTATATGTGTCACGTTTATATATTACGAAATAAAAAGACAAAGTAAACGTGCAAAAATCAAATATAACGAAATGAAAAATAGTAAAATGGTTCAAGTATTCTCACCTCACCTCAAAAGGGTGGGGTAAAATTGGACGTAGACGTCGAGCTGGGGCAAGAGGGCTATGTAACTTGGTTCACGACACACCAAGGATGCAAGACGAACAAAACTTGAACCTCGAACTTGTTTCTAATCCCCTCGAATTAGATGCAAACTTTCTGTCCCACTTTGCTCGTATAACAATAATAAAATTTGTAATATTGATGTGTTTTGTGTGTGTTTATAACTGAGCTAACAAGGGGTGACTATATAGGCAATATATGAGTGTGAAAGCAAGGTAGAGTTCGCACGAGATTGAGTGTTTGATCACAAGTATGCATGTCCACCTCCTTTTGTAACCAATCAAGATATTACAAAGCGTATGTGTGTAAGGCTTTACCTCTGAACGTTTTTGACATTCTCTGACACTCATAGACGTTTATAGTTAGGTTTCCATGGATTGGAGGGCTTGGGTGGTCGTTAGAAAGCTTGTGACACGTTTTTACCATCTTACTCCAAGTGAGTTTTGTGATTTACTTTGGTCAGTTTTAGGGTAGCAAATGAGTGAGGTATGTAACGAATTTTATCATTCTTGAATCCTTGCTAAGTGGTAAATCAAGATGTGTAAAAATATTGGGATGTTTATTTGTCAAATTTGAGAGAAAATGAAGAGTTTTGTGGCCTTGGTTGCGACTGGAAATCAAAAGAAGGAAACAAAGGAATAAAAATATTACCCACGCTGGGCTTGTGGCCTATTGGGCTGCTGGTTGTGTTTCGGCCCAAACAAAAGAAAGAAAGAACAAAGTGGTCCGATTGGTGTGCTGTTGGTTTTAATTATGGCCCACGTAGCGTGTTTCGGGTATCGTATGAGGGTACGAGAGCCTTGTGGTTCACTTCACATTCCACCAAGGGTTCAAGAGACGTCAAGCTTGGAGTCTTAGGCTTCTTTGAGTCGTGGTACTCTTGGGCAATCCGTTCGTTCTTTGATACTTCTTCTTTCGTTATTATTTTGTGTAGAGTGGTACGTATAAGTGTATGTAACTACTGAGCTTGCATGTGAAGACTTATATAGTGAGCTTTTGGAGGTGTATACAAGGTAGGTCCTTATGAGATAGAGTGTTAGATCGAATGGTTTGCATGTGAGTTTATATACAAGATTGGAATTCAATGATGAAATGTGCAAGGATCCTGTATGACATTGAGTGTGTAAGTATCTCAAATATGTGGCTACTCTTGGATTGGGGAGAGCTAAAGGTGGGAGGTAGAGTGTGTAAGTAAACTTGTAAGAATGTAACATGGTTTCTATAGGCTTCATTTGAGGGAGTAGCAATGTGAGGAAGGTGAAGGTGTAAGAAGGTAAATTTAGTAATACCCAAGTTGGGTCCAGGTCGTATTTTACAGATAACGGCCTAGAATTTCGTTTTTGGTTTAAAATCTCGCGAGTCTAGATGTAAAACATTATTTCGGATAACTTTCGTGTTTTACACTTTTCCTGGTTTGGACCAGAAGAGCCTTAAAATTAGGATTTAAATTCGTTACAGAAAGTTGGTGGTTTATTAGAATTTATACGAAGTGTCATTACTATTTGTGTTAATTTGAGATTGTGTAAGGTGCCTTAACTTAATCAATATTCTAGTATAGTAATTATATTTAAAAGTTGATAACAATTGTCTTTCATGGTTCTTAGAAGCATGGAAACTAGAGTTGTTAAATAAAAGGGACACGTCGTGTGTAAAAGTTAAAATCAACTGAGCTAAAGCAAACATGTACTTGTGACTTGTAAATATAATAGTTAGAGGTGTGCTTGGTGAGCTTGTTCAAAGTATCGTGTCGAGGTCCAAAATATTAGTGAGCAATCTCGGGAATTTTCATAGGCTCCGGAAATATATAAATATCGTACGGTAAATATACGAAACGTATATTTATAAAATATAAACGTTTTAAATTTATATATTATTCGCGATATTAATAGACTATCAAGGTTCGTGTGTAAGCATCGTTCCTAGGCAAATGGTCAATCATAATTGTCGTAGTGATTCACATAATAAGTCATGCATAAAAAAAAATTGTTCCCCGTAAAAATGGTATTTAATTCACGTAATATCCTTTTATTCAAATATTGATATTTACTAATCGCATGGGAAAATTACGGGATGTTACAGGAAAAAGGTCTAAGATTGTGTCGATTTAAATGCTATAGTTTTACAAATATAATAGAGATAACAAAATGTCATAGTGACTAGGCGGCATGTGAAAAACTAGAAGGGGGGTTGAATAGTTTACTGCTTTTTATCTTTATTTTCTTTGTTAGCTTTACGTGTAATCAACAATCAAAACTAATAAGCAATAAGTAATATGCATGAGTAAAGTAAGAAACGATCAAATCACAACACGAATCTTTATGGTGGTTCGGCTACAAGGACTCTTTTTCCTTGCCCTACTCCACGCCCCGAGTATCCAACTCGAGAGTATCCTTCACTAGTCAACAAGCTCCTTTCACCGGTGGATAAAACCTTACAATCGTCGCTTACACTTTATCCGGTACAAAGCTAAATATCGGGTTCAAGTTCAAGGTAGAACCAACCTAACGTTTCCTATACAATATTTCCGACACTAAGCTAGATGTCGAGTTCTTTTACAAGGGTACACCCACTCCCGGCACTCCATATATTTTGAGAACTAAAATACTAAACGATCACTATATATAATTGATAATGCAAAAAGTGAACCGCTTTTATGGGGTTATTTAAGCCCAGATTCGTGATTATTTGATCAAATATTGCCCTAAATCGCTCCTTTTGTCATTTTAGGTAATTTTGGAGAGAAATCTGGAAAAGGAAGCATTTTGGACGTTTTTGGAGCATAAAAGTGAAGAAAACGGCAAAGTCTCAATTTTCCTTGCTGGGAACAGTACGTGACGGCGTCAAGGCTCTCCACATGACGGCGTCAAGAGTTACAAAAGAGGTGGATGTGGAATATGCCTAGTTATACCCTAAGAGTAATGTCTAAACAAATAGTACCTACTGAAACACAAGCTAAACCAGCAAACCACTCTATTCCAAACACCCTCAAATTGACTGTTTATAAAGCAAACATGAGATAAAGCTTTCCAATCCACAAACTCAGTTCAAAATATGAATCAACAAGCTCAAATGATCACAGAAACTCAGCAATCAAGCATAATCAATAACACAAACTCAGAATGCAATTATGGACTAATAGTAGGTATTCAAATTATTCAATAACACGTTTTTACCATCTAACAGTAGGTATTCAAATTATGCTAATAACCTTCAAATTATAAAATCTACTACCACTAGACTATATTATGATGTATTAAGACTACTGAAATAGTAAACAATCCAATAACAATGATCTACACTATAAATCAAAATTATGCAATGCTAAGCTAATAAAATGAAAAATAGACACTTACAAGAATACCCTCAGCATGAACAGAGGGTTTTCCAATGATTGCCTATCTCTAGATAGGCCCAATCCAATTCCAATCTTGCTCTTCAATGATCCTCAATACCTGAAATCAAACTAGAAACAAGACAGTTGACCAATATTGACTTTTTTATATTTTTGATTATTTTCTACTAACACTGGTTTTTAAGGTCTCTAAAAGCTTCAATAAGCTTTATGGAACTTAAGTGATCCTAATTCAGTCCATGTTCATTGATATAAGTAACAATTAAGCTTAATTAGAAATGCATAAATTGAGAAAATTGAAATCACACATAACAAAAATGAAACCTTGATTTTATTACTTGAAAAGATTTAGAGTACACTAGAATTACTACTACAATGCTTAGAATTTGAAAGTTACACTGAAATTGGAGACTTAATTTAAAATCGACACTAATAATACTTAATTAACTACACACTTCAATCCTTGCTCCTTTCTTCCTTTTATAGATGCCCATTAGGGTTTCCTCACTCCTCTGAGCATTTCCTATCTTTAATCTCAGCCATTGGATGTCTGCATCACTCCAATCAATCGCCACGTGTTTTGGCGGGAAATCTTAATTTGCAAATTGCTCTGGTAACAGACAAGGGGGGGGGGTGGTGCATTTATTGTGGTGGGATAGTTAGGTGTAGTGGGTGTTTTGGGCGGTGGAACAAGTGGGAGAGGGTGGTGGTGATGGGACTGAGTTGCAGTCAAGTAGGAGGGAAGGATGGTGGGTGATGGTTGTTTAACTAGGTTTGACCGAAGTCAAACCATTTGACCCGTTTGTATTACTTTGGGGTGTTGGTGGGCTGTGGGTGATATGGGCCTAAGATAAAACAAAGGGGTGGGCTGTAGGGAATATGGATTGGACTTGGGTTTAGTTTTAGTTTGGAGTAGTATTTATTTTAGGTCCGGTTTGGTTTTTGCATTTCACAAGGACTAGTTTTGCAATTTTGGTAAAGTGTAAGGGCTGGATTTGGCATGTTTCTAAAGTATTCCATGGGGTTGAATATGCCAAGTTATGAATAGTATGAGACCCTGGAATGATTTTTCCAATTAATTTTCACCAGGGACTAAAACTGCCAAACTTTCAAACTTCAAGGACCATTTGTGTAATTTTCACCAAACTTTTCCACCAAGAACCAATCCTGCCATAAAAGGTTAGTGCAAGGACAAAATTTGTTTTTCTCAAAGTTTTTAATATCCCAGGGACCATTTTTGACAATTTTCAAAGTTCAGGGACTAAACTTGACATTTTGTGAAACTTTGCACCAAAGGACTAATTGTGTAACTTTTTGATTTAAAAGGACATTTGGTGACTTTTTCAAGTTTTTAGAACAACTAGGGACTAGATTTGACAAATTTTGAAAGTTGAGGGACTGAAACTGCCAATTTTGCAAACTTTGTGCGTTTTTCATCTATTTTTGTTATTTTTGCATTTGAAACATGTAAAACACTCTCTTGGGATATTTTCACTATTTTGATTTAATATTGAGTGTTTTTAGATGTTTTGGCAGCTCAGAAAAGGTAAAAATGATGAGTATTTACACACTCATCAATCCCCCACACTAAAACATTGCTAGTCCCTAGCAATCTTTTGAGAAAAACTTGATGGATTTGAGAATCTCTTTACCAAAGCCACCACTTCTGGAGTAGCCAGGTGTAAGAACTGTGGCACAGCTGATAACCGTGTGATTTTGAGCAAACCACCAGCTGTCAACGAATTTGATTTGTCTTTACCAAAGGCCGTTTGCTTATGGACTAGCCAGCATCTTGATAGACTAAGTCAACATCTTGGTGAGCTGATTACCAATTATGGATTTTCCACGGTGATGAGTGTATAAATACTTATCATTTTATACCAATTTGAACTGCCAAAACATCCAAAAACACTCAAATATGCATCAAAATACTGAGATTATTCCAGAAGTGTGTTTTATATGTTTCAGATGCAAAATAATCAAAAACAGATGAAAAACGTACAAAGTTTGCATAATTGGCAGTTTCAGTCCCTCAAGTTTCATAAATTGGCAAAACTAGTCCCTGGTTATTCTAAAAACATGAAAAAGTCATCAAAGGTCCTTTTTAATCATAAAGTTACATATTTAGTCCTTTGGTGCAAAGTTTCACAAAATTACAAGTTTAGTTCTATACTTTAGAAATTGACATAAATGGTCCCTGGGATGTTTAAAACTTTGAGAAAATCAATTTTGGTCCTTGTACTAATAATCTTTTACAGGAATGGTCCTTGGTATGAAGTTTGGTGGAATTACATAATCAGTCCCTGAAGTTTGGTGAATTGGCAAAAATAGTCCCCGGGTATTTCAAAAATGAAATATATCAAAAATACCCTTGTACTATTCACAGGTGACAAATTAGGTCCTTATGAGAACTTTGGAATTATCACAAAGTCAGCCCTCAACTTTTACCTAAATTACAACTTTGGTCCTTGTGATTTGTTACTAAAACCAACCGGACCCTATTAAATAAATAACCAAACAAACAACCCAACTTACACACCAAGCCCACCCTTCTATCCTTTTACCCAGCCCACTCCACAAGCCCAGTCCACCCTTTGTATTAAAACGGGGTCAAACCCGTTGACCCTTCCCTCCCAATACCACCACCACACACAGACACCATACCACCTTCCACCTTGCTGGTTTCAACACCAGCTCACCACCCACTCTCCCACTAGTCACCCTCCACCTCATACAACCCTCCAAACCCCTTAATCACCCTTGAAACCCTCACAAGTTACCCTCCTCTGTCCCATGACTTTTTGGCGCGCAAAAAGTTATTTAAACGGTGTGGATTACTCAGACCAATCCAACGGCTGGGGATTGGTGGGAAATGACCCAGTGGGTCCCACAAGCTCAGAAAAACTCTACAGAAGGGAAAAGAAGCTGTGGTGATGAAGTATTAGTTTAGGTTTAGTTTAATTAAATCGTAGGTAATATAATTTCATTTTCAGTTGTAATTTTAAGTTAAATCTTGTTGTATTCAGTTGAATTAATGTTAAGCAAACTTTATTTAACCTTTAATTCCATTATTTTTGTTAAAATCAACTTTTGCATTTTTGAATGAAAATTGACAATTTCATTTATAAGCTGCTATAAGCTGTTGTTTTTGCTAGATTAAGCCCACTTTGGTTTAATTGTTAGTATTCTTCAAGGTTCCAAGTAGTTTAAATAGTTTTGATTAGCAACTCAAAAATTCCAAAAATAAAAAAATAAATAGTTGGAAAATAAAAAAGGAAAGGAAGAAAAAGCTGTGGAAGCAAGGTAACAATAATGGCTATGGATCATGGTTTAGAGTCCTATGGGGGACACTAGGTTGTGGTTTTGATAGTGATTCTCAGTTGGATTTCAGATTTGATACCAAGAAAGCTTTTGGGTAAGATTTTTCTATAATCTGTGTTTAGTGGTAATTGTTGTTAGTAACTGTCTTAGTTTGCTTTATTAGACTTATTATAACCTAGTGTAACTCAGTTTAGAAGATTTGTGGTTTGTTTAGTTCATTTTCTTTAAAAATCTTAAAAACAGTTAAGTAAAGGAGTGTTTGGCTCAAGGTTGCTCAGTGAGCTCCACTGAGTTTGAGTGTGAAGTTGTTAGTCAAGATGGTAATTTAGGTTCATACAAGCTCAGTCCAACCATTTCTTTGGGTATTATACAAGGTTAAAGTCAAAATCATAGAATAATTCCCCTCACAGTTAACTGTGAGGGATTTAGGTTCTAAAATCAATCACAATAGCTTATAAGTAACTCATATAGCTTATTCTAATCTTACATTAGCTTATTATAACAGTTTCAGCTTATTAGAAGTGTTAAAAGTTCATAAAAGTCAAAGTTACAAGTTTTGATCAAAAGTCAATTTTGCACATCTCAGATTTTTACAAAATTTCAAGGAATTATTTTGATTTATGTAAGTTGATTGAGGACTTGAAACTTGTTCCTACTTATAGCCTACCAGCTCAACTTTTGAATCCCACATAGCTTATATTTTTAGAAATTTTACCCTGGGCCCCACTCACCATCAAACTCACCTGCAGGGCAAGGTATTGCCCTGCTCCATCAGACTCAGTCCTACACCACCAACTTTGGTGGTGTTTTGTGACCACCACAGTGGGCCCCACCTTTCATACTTAGGTTCTTACAACCCCCACCTACCAGGGATCCCCCATTGACCTTTTGTTTGACCTGTGGACTTGTGGACCCCACTTTGTTTTGCTCCCAAAAGCTGTCCCTAATCTGTCTCAGAATACAAGTATCCAAGTGCTTTTTAAGTGCTTATTAGCTTATTCCACCAGCTTATCTGATCAAACCTTGCTAATACTTATTTACTTAACTTATTAGAATCAGAATAAACAATAGTGGGTCCCACATAAGCTCAGTTGAGCTTATTTGCTTGTTTGGTCAAACTTGGTCAACTGTTTAGGTCATTAGCTTATAATTAGCTTATTATTAAGTTCTAAATTAGTTGTTTTTACAAAAGTTAGTTATATTTAGATATAAAATAGATTTGTAAAAGAAAATTCCAGAAAAGATAACATAAAAATAAGTGATAGTTTCTATTTAATATAATTTAATTTTAATTTTCATTTTTAGATTTTTATTAAGTAAGTTGTGTTTTTATATTTTTATTAATTTCATTTTAGGTTAAAGTATTTTTAATAATTTTCTCAGATTTTTATTTTGTAATTTAGTATTTATTAGAATTAAAATTAGTTTAATTAATAATTAATTAATAAATAAGTTTTAAATAGCATAATTAATTTTTATTAAGCAAGACCTAGTTTTTATATTTTTTTATAGCTTTTATAAGTCATAAAATAATTTTATAAATTTTTTCATAATTTTCTAAGTCATTTTAGTATTATTTGTAATTTAAAATAGTTTAATTAGTATAATTAATATAAATAGTTTTTAATTAATAGAAAATACATAAAAAGACAAAAATATTTATTTTTATTTTTTATACTTTCTTCAAGTTCATTTTTAAGTTTAGAAATTATTTTTGCAAATTTTTAGTTTAATTTGTAGTGTTTATTATTTTAAGTTTTTATTTAAGTTATTTTTAATTAAAAAGTTAAATAGTTTTTAATTAAATAATTAATAATAAATAATAAAATAATCAAAAATATAATTTTCTTTTTAATTTAATTTTCTTTTAAGTTTAAGTTTATAGGATTTTTATTTTTAACCCTTGTAGTTTATTTTTCTTAAAACTCACATTTTTCTCAGTACGTAATCGCATCTGATTTTTAATTGAGTTTACGTTTAAACATTTTTAGATATCTAGGTTTACGTAATCGTTAAGATAGTTTACCTAAGTCATTTTATTTTATAAACCCTAGTGTAATCACACACACACACTTTATTCATATCCCTGTTCACATTCACTAATCACAGATTCGTTTTCAATAACACATCGCACACCTCGTTGGGACATTACGACCCGGGGAAACACTGTATTCCACGGAAGCATTTGGCTTGATTAGTTTGACTTTACTATTGACCATTCACAAGTGGTTGAGAAATAAAAGATAACTAGTTTAAGGCGAACCACACGGCCTTTACCACAAGCCATAATCTTGTGGGCTAGCCAACTCATTTGCTTTATGGGATATGAGGAGTTGAGGAACCTTACAATTTTTGGAAAATTGCAAGCCATCAACGGGTTTGAGATGTCTTTACCAAGAACCATTTGCTCCTGGACTAGCCAATCCATTTGTCATTTAGACTTTGGCGGACTGATTACCACCAAAATTTTGAAATAAAGTGAAAAAATTTTGAAAAATTTAGGCCTAAAATGGGGGTACTTAGAAAGTTTTGTGATAAAATTCGTAAGAATCCCCCCCCCCCCACACTAGAATTGAATATTGTCCTCAATATTCAAAGTCCCGGCTATTATGCCGAATCTCTGAACAGAAAAAGCTAATATTCGAATCTAACTGTGGAAATATGGATTTTATTTTTCACTTTATTTATCTGTACATACAATCACACATTTTTCATTTTTTCATTTTTTTTACTTATATACATATTTACTTTTCAAAAGGTGGGGGACGGCCACTCCCCCACACTAGGGTGGTAGAAAGTAGAAAGAAGTCAGAAATACGAGTGAAAACCCATATATTTTGCTAATTTTTGTTCACCGAGTCACTAGCTTGACTCGATCCCCGAATTCATTGGTCCATGGGGAAAGTTTGGAGATCCGGGACAACCATGGGTGGTATGTCCTCTCCAAAATAATGTTTCAATCGATGACCATTCACTTTGAAGTTGGGACCTTCGGGTTGAGATAACTCAACAGTCCCATATGGATATACTTTAGCGACAGTGAATGGTCCAGTCCATCGGGTTTTCAATTTCCCCGAGAAGATCTTTAATCTTGAGTTGAAAAGAAGGACTCTGTCACCAACGTTGAAAACGCGGTTCTTAATCTTAGAGTCGTGAATCTTCTTTGTCTTTTCTTTGTAGATCAAAGAGTTCTCGTAGGCTTGATCACGAAGTTCGTTTAATTCATTGATTTGAACCTTACGGTGATCACCCGCTTTATGAAGGTCGTAGTTAGCATGTTTCAAGGCCCAGTAGGCTTTGTGCTCGAGCTCGATCGGTAAATGACACGCCTTTCCGTATACAAGCTTGTAAGGAGTACACCCGATGGGTGTTTTGTAAGTTGTACGGAAGGCCCATAGTGCATCATCTAGTTTATCCGACCAGGAAGCACGGTTTTCACCTACTGTCCTCTCAAGAATCCGTTTTATACCACGGTTAGAAACCTCCACCTGCCCACTTGTTTGTGGGTGATACGCGGTAGAAAGACGATGAGTAACACCGTACTTAAGCATGACTTTTGCAAATTGATCATTGCAAAAGTGAGTACCGCGATCACTAATGATGGCACGTGGAGTTCCAAAACGAGCAAAGAGGGATTTCAAGAATTTCACAACAACTCGGGCATCGTTAGTGGGTAAGGCCTTAGTCTCAACCCATTTTGACAAGTAGTCAACAACCACGAGTATGTATTTGTTTCCACGAGAAGATGGGAATGGCCCCATAAAGTCAATGCCCCAGACGTCAAAGATTTCACAAACTTGAATGGCATTTTGTGGCATTTTGTTCTTTTGTTAAATATTCCCGTGACGCTGACAAGCGTCACAAGCTTTGACTAACTCGAGGGCATCCTTATAGAACGTGGGCCAATAGAAACCGGAATCAAACACCTTTTTGGCGGTGTAGTTAGGACTATGGTGGCCCCCGGTGGGTCCAGCATGGCAAGCCTTAAGAATATCAGTGGCTTCCTGTCCGTATACACATCGCCTGATGACTTGATCGGCACAGACTTTGAAGAGATAGGGGTCGTCCCAGAAGTAATGTTTAACGTCTTTGAAGAATTTTTTCTTCTGTTGGGACGTCATCCCCTTCACGATGAAGTTACCCGCATGGTAATTTGCAAAGTCGGCAAACCATGGGGTAATTGAGTCACCACGAAAAGCAACCGCATTGAGTGTCTCGAGAGGAAATGTTTCATTTATTTCCTTTTTCTCGGACACATCCTGATGAAGGTTTTCTAATCGTGAGAGATGATCAGCAGCAAGGTTCTCGGCTCCTTTTTTTTTATCACGGATAATGATATCAAATTCTTGGAGGAGGAGAACCCAACGGAGAAGCCTCGGCTTTGCATCTTGCTTTGCAAATAGGTACTTCAAAGCCGAGTGATCCGTATACACTACGCATTTGGTCAAGATTAAGTATGACCGGAATTTTTCAAAGGCATACACCACAGCTAGGAGTTCTTTTTCAGTGGTGGTGTAATGACCTTGAACCTCGGTCATAGTTTTGCTTGCGTAGTGTATAGGATGAAAGTATTTTGCTTTACGTTGCTCCAAGACCGCACCTATGGCAAAATCACTAGCATCGCACATAAGCTCAAAAGGTAGGTCCCAATCGGGGGCAACAAGAATCGGTGCCTCGGTAAGCTTTTTCTTTAATGTTTCAAAAGCTTCGATGCACTCAGGAGAGAAGATGAAAGGAGCATCCTTCTCGAGGAGATGGGTCATAGGCCGGGCAATCTTAGAAAAATCTTGGATAAACCTACGGTAGAAGCCGGCATGACCCAAAAAGCTCCTAACACCTTTAATGGTGGTGGGATGAGGTAATTTAGCGATGACATCAATTTTGGATCTGTCAACCTCAATCCTGTTTTTTGAAATTTTATGGCCGAGGACAATGCCCTCCTTGACCATAAAGTGGCTCTTCTCCCAGTTGAGACTCAAATTCGTTTGTTTACAACGTTTAAGCATTTGTTCCAAGTGGGAGAGACAAGTCTGGAATGAATCCCCGATGATTGAAAAGTCATCCATGAATACCTCCATGGTTTTCCCGATCATGTCAGAAAATATAGACATCATGCACCTCTGGAACGTGCCTGGTGCATTACATAAGCCGAAAGGCATTCGTCTGTAAGCAAAAGTTCCGTAGGGGTATGTGAAGGTAGTCTTCTCTTGATCCTGTGGATCAATGGGGATTTAGAAGTAACCAGAAAAACCATCGAGGAAGCAGTAGTATTCATTCCCCGCAAGTCTTTCAAGCATCTGGTACATAAAAGGGAGAGGAAAATGGTCTTTACGGGTGGCTTCATTTAACTTTCGATAGTCAATACATACTCGCCAACCCGTGACCAAACGAGTCGGAATCAACTCGTTATCCTCGTTGGTGACAACGGTAATGCCACCCTTTTTAGGAACACAATGAATTGGGCTAACCCAAGGACTGTCAGATATAGGATAAATCAATCCCGCATCAAGAAGTTTTAAAACCTCTTGTTTGATAACTTCGTGGATTTTGGGATTTACCCTTCTCTGATGTTGCACTGCTGGCTTAAAGTCATCCTCCATTAAGATTTTATGAGTATAAAATTTCGGGCTTATGCCCTTAATGTCGGAGAGTTTCCAAGCAATTGCTTGCTTGTTTGCCTTAAGAACCTTTAGGAGTGCAGCCTTTTCCTCATCTTTTAAGTCTTTGGCAATAATGACGGGTAATTTATTATCACCCTCCAGAAATGCATATTCTAGATGAGGAGGCAAGTCCTTGAGCTCAACCTCGGGAAAGTCTTCAGTTATTTCAACATTTTTGACTTCCGCTTTATGAAGTATTTGTGGAGACGGAGAGGGTGAAGGATCGTCATTTAACAATCTTTCAAAGAGAAGAATGTCCCCCTCCGGGTCAAGATAGTTTTCATCAACCCCACTTGGAATTGAGCTATCTTGAGCAAGAAAAGCCTCGACCTCTTCCAGAAGGAAGTCACTTCCCTCAAACGGAGTGAGGGAAGGGGAAGAGTCGGAAATGATAGGATCAGTAGAAGGAGTGGTACTGCCACTTGCTGAGAAACCAAGGACTTCTTGAGAATACTCCTCAGATGCAACATCGATGATGTCAATTTGGTTAACTGTTTTAGCATCATAGTTGGAGGAGTATCTTGAAGTCTGATCAAGATTGAATGTGATGGCTTCGCCACCAACATGTAGAGTGATTTCTTCTTCGAATACATCGATTAAATCACGACCCGTTCTTAAGAATCCCCTCCCGAGAATGAGAGGAACTCTTGGGTCAGCATCGAAATCAACAATCACGAAATCTGCTGGAAAATAGAACTTTCCTACTTTCACGAAGATATCTTCAGCAATGCCGAGAGGACGGGATATAGTACGGTCTGCAAGCTCGAGTGTCATGCAGGTTGGAGTGAGAGTAGGTAGAGAAAGTCTTTTCCAGACTGAGTAAGGCATCAGGTTAATGCTTGTGCCAAGATCGGCCAAGGCAAAGCATTCAACCATCCCAGGGAAAATACAAGGAATGAGAAATTTCCCGGGATCTCCAAGCTTTTCGGGAAGCTTTTTCAAGAGCACTGTTGAGCAATGTTCATTAAGTGAAGTTTTTGCCATCTCACAGAGTTTTTCTTTGTTGCTTATCAAATTTTTTATTGTTGAAGCAAATTTAGGTATGAGAAGAAGAGCATCCGCAAAGCTAATATCGAAGTGTAACTCTTGGAAAATTTGATAAAATTTTTCCATCTGATGATTAGCTCTTTCACGGTTCTTTTGATCATTCATACATGAAGGATATGGAATTGAAGGCTTAGGATCATTCTTTGGAATTTCATCAGGACTCACAGGAGGATCAAATACAACTTTCGGCTTACAAGCCAGGACCGGGACAACTTGAGGGTGGACGTTGTTGGTACCTCCGTTATTATCAGGAAGTATCGTGTCCGTAGTAACCTCAGGTTCACGTTCCGCTACCTTAGGAGGAGAAGAAGAGGTAGAGGGAATCGAGGGTCCATTGTATGATACCCTGTTAGGTCACCATTTATGTAAACACAAGTATGATTGATAAAGAAATAAGATGAGAATGAGAGGTGGTTGATTATAAGACAATATGAAAGGTGAGAGTGCAAGAGTTTCACTAAGATAATCTAATAACCAACAAAATAAAATGTAACATAAGGTTTCTATTTATAAGGGAGGAGCTAGGGCAACACTCCCTTCCTCCCTTATCCTTTCATACGTGGGCTTTCAAGGCCTCATGGGCTTTTACATGTTGCCCATTAACTAAACAATAATCATAAACAATACTTAAGCAACCTATTACAAAATGTAATGACCGAGACTTGACTAAATACTAAAGTATGATCCCAACAATCTCCCCCTAAGGGTCGGTCATCACGGTTGCTCGACGTCTTCATCTTTGTCGTTCACTTGTGACATGTAAAACTCTAGACGTCTTCAGAATTGGTTGAATGATAATGAATATACTTTGCTCTTTGTCTTTGTTCTTTGGTGATGATGTAGTGATTAGGTTATGAAGTTGTCTGCCGTTCGTCACTCCTGCGTCTGTGGTGGTTGTCCGCCATTCCAACATACTCATACACCTTTAGACTTAAGACTTTCACGTACAAGAAGTTCCTTATCATGCATTGAGATCTTTGTCTTTATACTTTGTAGATTCTTCTTATAGCCATAGAATCTTTCTTTGAACTTTGTGTTGCTAAAGATCTTTGGGGGAGCTTTCTTTGACTTCTAGATGTATGTATGAGCATTTTGGAATCTACCATCATGGAAGTGAGGTACCTGCGAGTAAACAGTTAGCAATAAAACAACCGGTACTTACGGATAAGGAATTAGAGCTCATCAACAGCATATTGTGAAGACTCCTTCTAATCCTTATCCTGGCCATTCCCATATCAGATACTCCCGAAGGAGCTTACGAGACCTACTAAGTAGCTCAATGACTGGGTGAGTCGCTGGGGATCACTCCACGACTGTAGACCGTAATGAAACCACCGCAAACACTAAGCGTAACCCTTGTGGGGTTACCGAAATGACCTGCTGTCAGGGCTGTTTGATGATGACCCTGGCAGGATTTCCGTTCAATCATTGAGGAGTACATAAGTAATCCTCTCATAAACGTTCTCGGCAGATTGCTAAGATCTGCGAAGGACTCGATAGTTTACAACTGATGCCCATTAATGTAGAACACCAGCTGTAGAAAGACTAAGTGTTCCTAAGAGATCTTTGATGTATCTCAAGGCTTTAGACTCTATAAGTGCACACTTAGGTTTCCTATGCGGAGACTGGGGATGAGTCTCCTGCTTCAATATCAACCGTCTCTAAGAGATAGGTCGATAGGTTACGCAGGTTCCCCGTGAGAATGAAACAAGCTCTTTTAAGAGAACTTGAGTGGTTAAGAAGGTTTAATGCATTGCATCACTGGGTCCATGACGACTTAATCTTCAATACCGGCGTCGCCTTAGCAACAACCAGTAGCATACGTATTGAACCCGGTGTCTGCCCTAAGGTTGATTCATATGGAGGGCTATTTCTTTTCACCCTTTTCTTTACTTTTCTTTTTAATTCTTCAACTCCTTCTTTCCCTTTCATTCATTTCTCCTTTTTTCGTATCATACCTAAGGACTTCTAATTCTAACTATGGGAGATGTCCTTGGGTAGATCCCTCCGGCTCTGGCGGATCATAGGACGAATATTCCTATCTTAATCACCTTATAACTCCGACAGTAGCCAAGAAACCTTTGATTGAAAATCTCTCAAAGTGTTTGTGATAATCAAATATTTTGGTTAACACTTTGAGAGTTTTGTGTACACTTTTGAAGGGCTCCCCCTGCACATGTGCTCATAAGTATTAAATAAATTTGCACATGCGGGAGGAGCAATCACTTTTGAATTGATCCACTTTCAGTGAACAAGACCGATTCGAGACACGCTTACATCACTAGTTAAACTAGCTTGAAGTTATTACCCGGCCTGGTCAAGTCCACAGAAAGTTTCTCGAGACGGTACATTTCTACTAAGACTAATCCTTTTCGAGACACGCTTACGTGGTTAGTTAAAGAGATACATTGTCAGCTTTTAGGTGACAACTAGCTCTAGGAACTAACTTGATGTTATTACCCGTCGAGGATAAGTCCTTTCGATATTACAGACTTTAATTATCTCGTCAATTCCTGGGTGAATCTGAGTCTAGCTCGCACAAGATACAACTTTTTAGCTTTAACTTCATATATTTTAATCACTTTTTCATTTTCTCCCCCTCAAAAATAGCATATGAGCTGTTATTTTTGTTAAACTTTTTGATTAAAATATGCTTTTTGAGTCTTATGGGGAGATTCACCAAGAACTTTAGATTTTGAACAAAGTATTTTGTTTTTACAAGTGCTCCCCCTCAACAAGTGATTAGGTCTTATTGAGGTGAAATACTTGTCCTTTTGAGCAGAATTGTGAAAAATCATAAAAGTTTGATTAATTCTACTCAAAAGTAAGAAGCCTTCGCTCCTTATATTTAGGATTGAGGCACTGATGCGTACCTCAGGGTCCTTTCTTTACAAGTTCGGGTTGTGCACTGTAATGCGTACACAAACCATTATGAAGTAAATTATTGACAAATCAAATCAAATTCTTACAATGATCTACCAATCAGGCCTCTGAAATGTCAGCACCGGAAATTTGGATCTGCCTCCCACATAACTCTCCAACCTTCGGAACTGATCCCTGCGCTTCAATCTGTTCTCAATCCTTAAGATGAATCTGCGAGCATCCCGGGCTTCATTGGTGTTCCACCTTTTGGATTTTCCCAGTTCAATGTCATTGACTCTGCCTTTGATCCCATCTCTGACGAACTTAAGAGTTTCATCACAGAACTTATGAATTTCTTCATAACCCATAAAGCAGTTGCGACCGTTAACACTTCGGTAGGTGAACCCAAATGGTCGTCTGATCAAGGAGTATTGAGGTAGATGTTGAAGGCCGGGGATGTCAAACAGGTTTGGTTTGGTGAGATTGAGCTTCTTCTGGTAACTTTCCACTCCTAACTGAAGATCTTCGACTCTTTCTCTAATGACTATCTGCCTGATGAAGATGAGTAGAGCTTGGATAAAGGCAAGTTGCATCTTTTTGGGCAAGCCACAGAGTTTTCCTTGAACTTTGAGCAAGTACATGTCTTCAATGTCGTTGAGACGTAGTCGTGGAAAGTCAGACTCGGAAATATCGTACTCCTTTTCATCAAATCTTTTAAGTGTGATTTTGCTGAGGAAGGGGTACCCAAAGTGAGTGACAGTCGAAATAAATTGAATCGAGACGATCTTCAAATCACTGGTCACTTCGCCCATCGTTTGGTTAAGTCTGCTGCTTCGATAGTATTGTGCCCGGTTGTCTGGCCAGTGATGAATACCATAAAGTGCATTCCGGTCATATTCAACAATTTTGTCGATGAATAGTGCTGAAGCTTCTTCTTCGATGGCATTGTTGAGATATCGAGCTGCAGGGAGAAAGGCGAGTGAGGTAACGTACTTCTTTTCGATCTTGCTGCCAAGTCTCAGAAATTCCAAGTCTGTGTTGTAGAAGAACTTGTACGGGATCTTTGGTTCCTTAGGCTTCCCAATCATTGGTAGTGGTTTGGACCAGTCAGTAATGTAAGGTGCGGTTTTCTTTGTGACCGGATCGACATATGATTCAGGATTGATCCAGTCAATATTGCTTGACATAGCTCGAGCAATATTTTCCAGATGGTATTCGAGCTCGATTGAGTTAGCAGACCGATCTTTCAGAAGATTAAAAGCATCATTTTTGATTCTTCGCAGCTCTTTCTTATTCATCTTTTTCATCTTAAACTTTTGCTGAATCATTTGAGCATATTCCACCGTTCGACCATCTTGAGGTTCATGATTGTCTTCCAGTGGTGGTTGCGACTTGATCATCTTCTCAAACCAGGAGTATTCGGCACTATTGTCTTGGTCTAGCCAGTTAAGGACGGTTTTGGGTTTCTTTGGTTCGGTGCCTTTAGGTGAGGTGTCCGGTTGGGGTTGATGATGCTTTCCTTTCTTTACTTTCTTCTTCTTCTTAGGGGATGGTTCTGGAACTTCATCGGGCATAGGAATGTCGTCACCACCGGTGTATTCAAAGTGGTCGTGTGCTTTGGGAGCAGAACCTGATGCCTTCGGTTGTTGTGAGGAAGTTGTTGTGGTAGGAGGGATTACCGGTGTTTTGTGCTGAGATGAGGGTCCTTCGGCTTGTTTCTGTTTCTTTGCCTGAGAATTAGGATCCTTGTCTTCATCATCTCTTTGACGTTTCAGCTTATCGGCCTCTGTGCTGCAAGACTCTTTGTTCATTTTGTCTTTCAGTGCTTCCAGGACTTTTGCTTCTTCAGGAGTCAAGGTGAACTTGTTTGCAAGCTTTTCGAGGAGTTGAGCTTCCAAATCATCCAGAGAGAGTCCTGGTAGAGGAGCAGTAGACTTGTCGGCACGAAGAGTGAAGGTTGTTGATCGGATAACTTTCTTGACTGCTTGCTCAGCGAACTTGGTGAGTTCGTCTCTCATTGGTGCCAGTAGATCTTTCAGCTCAGTTACTAAGTGTTGTGCCATGTATTCCTGTGCTTGAGCTGCTAGTGCGGCTTCCAAGTTCCCTGTTACGTCTTTAGCTAAGAAAATGTCAACCTTATCTTGTAGCTCTTTGACGTTCGAGTTCAGCTTAGATAGTTCAGCAACCTGGGTTGCAAGTGTAGCAACCTGATCTTCTAGTTTGCTTCTCTTCTTATCATGCACTCTTTTGAAAGCAGACTTGAGTAGTTTGGATGCAACAGAGGCTTTGGAGCTTGGTTTCTTGATTGATTTGTCACGTGTTGATTCAGATGCAGGAGGTGATGACTGTGATGATTCAATAATGGTGGTAGTGTCTTTGACATCTCCTTTCTGTGGTTCGGGTTGTACAACTTCTTTGACTCTGGCTGCTTCTTCTTTCAACCTTTGTTCTTCTGCTAGTTTATCAGCTTCGGCTTTAAGCTTAAGCTCTTCAGCAAGCCTGGCTTCTTCTTTCTTCTTTAGCTTTTCTTCAGCCATCTTATCAGCTTCGGCTTTAAGCCTTAGTTCTTCAGCCAGCCTGGCTTCTTCTTCCTTCTTAGACTTATCTTCAGCCAGTTTGGCTGCCTCCTCTGCTTTCCTGCTCTCTTCCATTCTGATCGTTTCTTCCAGTTTAGCTTGAGCAATCTCTTCAAGCCTGGCCTCTTCAGCTTCTTGTTTTCTTTTCAATTCTTCTTCCTGAGCCCGTTCTCTACGCTCCATTTCTTCCATGGACATAAGTCTTGGAGCATCGGTATCCATAGGATCTTCCTCTTCTTCCTCTTCCATAGTCATTTCAATATCGGTGGGAGTTACTGAGGGATTATCATAAGCAACTAAGTCTGAGGAGATTCATGTGGTAGGCTCAGGAATGCTGCTTGAGCCCCCAGCTTCGGTGGTCTGAGAGAACAATGGAGGTGGAGGTAAGTCAGCATTATATGCATCAATTCGACTGTGGAGGAGACCCAGATTGAGAGCCCTTTCATTTTCTTCTTCGATTGAAGGGTCTTCAGGCTCTTGTACAGCTGAAACTGGATCCTTCATCTTTTCCCTTCTAAACCTTTCTTCTTCTAGCATTGTCTGAGCTTTAGTGAATGGTCTTTGAGTGAGATATGTTGGATATACGGCATTGTCAGCAAACTCATCAATGTTTTTATCCCAATCGATGTCATCAAGATTCTCATCTTCCTCAATATTAGCATAGGCTTCACTATACTGAGGACCTTCGTCGGATTCAGTTCGTTCGGAGTCCGATGGCTTAGGAGAAGATTGAGGAGGGGGAAACCACCCAGGTTCGGGAATAGTAGCGGGCTGTTTGGTAGGAATTCTTCTCTTTGGAGTACCCTTCTTCTTCTTAGACTGAGTGGAACTGCCGGAGCTCCCAGTCTTACTATCTTTCTTACCCTTCTTGTGCATGAAGGAGGGTAGAACATCTTCGTCCAGAAATCCAACTTTATTTGCTTCGAGAGCTTGAAGGTAGTACTTGTAGTTGTTGCATTCTTGAACCTTCTTAGTCAGAAGACAATCAGGAAGTTTCTTTCCTTGTTTCCTTGTACTAGTATCCATTCTCTTGATGACCTTAAGTGTGTCCTCATTCTTGTATGTGTGCTGAAACTCATCATTCAGTCTTTGAGGTATGTCATCATATTCATGGATGAAGCTTGCAATGAGAAGTTTGGTGAAACGGACGAAAGGAATATTGGTCGTCTTGCGGTGTATGTGCCACACAATGTCTTCCCAGATAATGCTGGCATAATCAACCTTCTTGACATTAGCAATAGCCCAGAACAGCTTGAGATGTTGGAGCTTAGGGTGTTCATGGCCTGTGTCTCTGCCAGATAGTGACTTGGCAATTATGATGTAGAGAGTTCTCCAAGGCTGTGGAAGAAATCTGATATTGACCCTAGAGTGCCTAGTTATGACCCCTTCAGACTCATCATACCCAATATCTCTCAGCCATTCTATCAATTCTTCTTCACTGGGAACATGGTCATACTCTTCATTCGGTTCAAGTTCGGGAAGTCCAAGAGCACTACGGAGAAGATCCTTGTCGACCGTGACTTGTCTCATGTGAAGCATACAAGTAAAGGATTCTTCAAGGAGGTCCAAGTGGATTGTGTGCCAAAACTGATGTATGTAGAAGCATGCCACTGCAGCAGATTTGGTGAGTAGAACTTTGCACGGGTGATAGATAAGAGCATCTACTGCAACAAGGCAAGAAGACTCATTGCATGTAAGTTTGTTGAAGTTGACTCTCAGATTGTTCCTTCCTATCTTTCTGGAGTAGTTCTCAGGAAAGGTGTCTTCCCATGCACGTAAGGGTTCAGGCACTGGTACGTGTGGAATGTCATTGTGTTCTGCCATCTGAACAGATCATAAACACACACAAACATGGCAATTGTTGACGATGTTAGCATAGACATTCATTGAACATGTTTACATTTGCATGTTAGACATTGATCAGTGGGGGTTTGTGTGTGTGAAAACTTTTGATATGTGACAAACTTGAGTTATATTACTTGTTAGAAACATAAAACAATTCAGTTACAACATAAGTTTATCATTTACAACAAGTTACACATTGGAAAATTTCCAACACTTAGAAAATTTTGGAATTTTGACAAGTTTACGCGTAAGTAGTTGTCTTTACGCGTAACCTGACTTAAGCGTAAGTATAGAAATAATGCGTAAGTGCAAAATCTACGCGTAAGATGGAATATTATGCGTAAAGTGAAACTTACGCGTAAGATCAATTTTACGCGTAAGATAAGTCTTAAGCGTAGAAATTGAAGATACGCGTAGGATTACCCTTAGGCGTAAATTGCAACTTATGCGTAGGTAATGACTTACGCGTAAGTTCTAGACTTATGCGTAAGGTCAGAACTTATGCGTAAGAACAATTTTATGCGTAAACTATGTCTTATCCAAGACACAATTTGTCCACGTGTCGAATCTTACGCGTAAGATTCAATCTTACGCGTAGGATGAACATTTAACGCGTAAAGACATCTTTTTCCAGAAATTCACCTTAGAAATTCGAGTTGTATGTTTCCTGAAAGTGCACAAACATTACCACTGATCAATAACACATTCAATACACTTAATTCACACATTTTAACGCGTAAACATGCCAAATACAACTTAACGCGTAAACATGTATGAACAACAAATCACAACCTTAATCAACCATGAATCTGGGTTGAAATTAACATGGGGCAATTGATTCTAGCAACATAATGATCATATGGTTCAAATATAAACACAAATCATCCACAAAATCACAAGATAGGATCTGCTAGTGACCTACGAACCCTAAACCTTAGATTCAAGAACAAAACATGTTTAAAATCCAATTAACCCATACTCAAATGATCCTAGGCATACACAAACACTATCCCCATCACAAATTACAATCCTATTGCACAAACTCAAGAACCCCCAATTCATACGCATGAACCCTAATCTCAAACTTGATCGATTAGTGTTTCTGGGAGTGATTGGAGTTAAGAAACATGCTTATTATCATCTAATGACCATTTCCCATCTATCAATTTGATCAATAACAACACTTAATACTGGGTTTGAATTCTACGCATAACTCAAAAACAATTTGAACGATTGTGTAAAATTGAGCCGTTAGATTTGAATAAAATTAAAAACCCTTGTTAGTAATCATGATCAAAACAAGTTATCACTTACAGATTCAAGGATGGTTGATTAGATCACTAGAATGATTGTGAGTCGTAGGATATAGTAGGTGAAAAATTAAATGTGTTGCAGGAAAAAGTTAATGTGAGTGGTCCAGGCATGTTTTGACTGTGGTGAAATCAAGTTACCCAATGTGACAATTTTAGTCCCTTAACCTCACACAACTTTTAAACCTAATGCCTAACCATTTTAACACATTGTAGTATTAGTATATTAACTCCAAGAAATGATAAGAACAACTTGTCGTACTCCCCCTCGACCTTAGATCATGGTAAAATTAAATTGGTTTTGATCAAGGAGAGTAACCCGAAAACCTTTTGAATCAACTTAGTAGATAAAACGTAAATGTTTTTGGTAAAATGCAAGTATAAAAAGGTAAAATATTTTTAAGAAATTAGTAAAACATTACTTTTCCTCCCCCTCAACACTTGTTTTAAACATTTGAAGACATTTTATAAAATAGTGTTGAAAGAGGTGGTTTATACTTGCATTTTTTTTTTTTTTTTTAAGATAAAAGACCAAAAAAAATCTTTTTGAGTTTTTGATTGGTTTTATATTTTTGTATTTTCTTTTTGAAAAAAATATTTACAAAGATAGTTTTGATGTTTGACGATCAATTGTGTTTTAAAAACTTTTCCAGATCCTCTGGAGTCAAATATCGCATACCAATTTGGTGAACTAAACTAGCAAACCTGGATGGTGCCAAGGATTTGGTAAGTAAGTCCGCCAATTGGTATTCAGTTCCAACAAAATAAAGTTCAACTGTACCCCTTTCCACATGCTCTTTGATGAAATGATATCGGAGATCGATGTGTTTAGATTTGCAATGATGCACAGTGTTGCAGGAGATAGCAATTGCACTCTTTGAATCACAGTAGATAGGAATCCTGTTGAATAGGTAGCCATAATCCTTAAGTTGTGATCTCATCCAAATGACTTGAGCACAACAAGCAGACATGGCTACGTATTCAGATTCTGTAGACGACAGTGAAGTGCAGTCCTGCTTCTTAGATTGCCATGACACAAGTTTGTCTCCGAGAAATTGTAATCCACCAGATGTACTTTTGCGTGTGTCTAAACATCCTGCATGGTCAGCATCTGAAAAAGCAATTAGTTCAAAGCCAGAATCCTTCGGATACCAGATCCCCAAGTTAATGGTTCCCTTTATGTATCGAAGGATTCTCTTGACCTCACTGAGGTGTTTTTCAGTTGGTCTGGACTGATAGCGGGAGCACATGTAGACAGCAAATACTATATCAGGTCTACTAGCTGTGAGATACATGAGGGACCCAATCATACTTCGGTATTTGGTAGGGTCAACTGGAGTCCCATGTAAATCAGCATCTAGTTTTGTGGTATAGCCCATTGGTGTATTATAAGTATCACAAGACATCATTCCATGTTTCTTCAAAATTTCAAGAGCATATTTAGACTGATTTATAAAAATTCCACGGGGTGATTGATGAACTTGAAGTCCTAGAAAGAACGAAAGTTCACCCATCATGGACATTTCAAAATTATCTTTCATTAATTTTGCAAAATCATTAGAGTAACTTCTTTTTGTTGAGGCAAAAATGATGTCATCGACATATATTTGAACAACAAGTAAGTCCTCCCCGTAGGTTTTTGTAAATAGTGTGGGATCCACCGATCCTTTAGAAAATTTATTGGCCAATAAGAAAGTAGACAGTTTGTCATACCACGCCCGTGGGGCTTGCTTGAGTCCGTAGAGTGCCTTTTTGAGTCGGTAAACGTGATTAGGACGCTCAGGATCAACGAAGCCTTCAGGTTGGCTAACATAAACTTCTTCACGGAGATCTCCATTAAGAAATGCTGTTTTGACATCCATTTGGAAGACTACCATATTCCTGTGTGCGGCATAGGCCAAAAAGATCCGAACAGCTTCATGTCGAGCCACTGGAGCAAAGGATTCAGCAAAATCTAGACCTTCCAGTTGAGAGTATCCTTTCGCTACCAGACGTGATTTGTTTCGTATGACAGTGCCTTCAGCATCAAGCTTATTCTTCCATATCCATTTTAACCCAATGACAAAGACTCCGTCAGGTCTTTCAACTAATTCCCAGACTTCTAATCTTATGAATTGCTGAAATTCCTCTTGCATAGATTCAATCCAGTTGTCATAAGTCATTGCATCTTTAATGTTCTTGGGTTCTTCATGACAAACTGTGAGTGCGTAGATGCAAGTTTCTCCATCTGTGTGAAGTCGTTGTCTTGTCATAACTGGTGCATCTGGATGGCCAATAATATGAACTAGAGGATGGTCTCGGGTCTATTTGTGTGTTGAAGGGTGTAGTTGATATGTTTCTCGCATGTTGACAGGATCCAAGTTGCGTGTTGACGACTCAGCTATATCAGGAACTGTAGTAGCTGGTGCAAACGGATTGAAGAACGCATCAGGATCATGCTCTGCGGATTGTGGAACTGATAGTGGTGTTGGATCTTCAGCTGAGTGGCGGGAGTTAGAAACAGTTTGTTCTACTGTAGATGGTGAAGCAATTGGAGGACCGTCTCTCTCAATAGTTGTTGAAGTTTGTTGAGGTGAGTCTGGTACATGAATATTGTCAGGTTGAGCAGCGGAAATGGGTGGAACCTCAGTAGGACGGTATTCAATTGTGTCATCAAACAGTGGAGCAAACAAGGTTTCCAATTCTTTGCGGTTGAGTGGCAATGGTTCAGCCGAAGATGCCGGAGAGTTAAGACGGTTAAATTCGGGTCCTAAGCTGTGTTGCTCAGAAGCCATCTGTGTGAGCTCATCAAAATTAGCGTGAATGGTTTCTTGAATTTCACGAGTACGACGATTCCAAATCCGAAAACCTTTAGAATTTTCACAATATCCAATGAACACTCCGATGTCAGCCTTTGCTTTAAGTTTACCTAAATCATCACGATCATTTTTCGGATAGCAGAGTGCTCCAAAAACATGAAAGTAATCGATGTTCGGTTTCCTTTTGTGAACAATTTGATATGGTGTTTTGCGATGACGTTTTGTGATCATACAACGGTTTTGAGTATAGCATGCGGTTGAAACAGCTTCTGCCCACAAGTAATCAGGTAATTGAGCATTAATCAACATAGTTCTAGCAGCTTCCACTAACGTCCTGTTGCGTCTTTCAACAACTCCATTCTGTTCTGGGCTTCTAGGAATAGATGTTTGATGTTCAATTCCCACTTTCTCATAATAAGACCTAAGTGTTTGATTCTTGAATTCAGTTCCATTGTCAGTTCTGACTATTCGGACTGTGTTGCGTAACTGAACTTGAATTTTAGTGAGAAAGGTGATGATCATAGAAGGAGCCTGATCTTTACTTCGTAGAAAATAAACCCAAGTCCATCTGGAAAAATCATCGACGATTACTAGTATGTAGCGTTTACCGTTGATACTTTGAACACGCATCGGTCCACACAAATCCATATGAAGCAGTTGTAGAACACGATTCGTACTGTGCTCAGGTTTTGAAGGAAAATGAGCCCGAGTACTTTTTCCTTGTTCACAGGCAGGACATAAGTGATCTTTGGTGAAACAGAATCTTGGAAATCCCTCAACAAGTTTATAACGAGCAAGGTCAGTCATAGTTTTGAAATTCAAGTGTGAAAGATGTTTGTGCCATAACCAAGATTTAGTTGATTCTGCTTTGGAGAGAAGACATATCGGAGATGTTGCAATCATATCTGACATTGAAATTGTATAAAGATTGGAGCCACGGGAGCCAGACATAAGATCGTTTCCTTGTAAGTCACGAACAAAGCAAGTTTTCTCACGAAATGCAACTTCTAGATCCCCATCACAGAATTGACCAACAGAGAAAAGGTTGTGTCCAAGGCCTTCCACATAATAAACACGGCTTATTTCGATGTTCCCACTGATAAAGTCACCATATCCCATGATTAAAGCGTAATGATCATTCCCGAATCTGACAGTACCAATGAACTTTGAGACAAAGTTGTGTAACAGTTTGAGATTGCCTGTCATATGTCGGGTGCATCCGCTATCAACAATCCAGAGAACAATCTGCACCACCTGCATCACAAGAAGAGGACACGGATGGAACAGAAGTAAGGGTGGAACCCAAAGAAACTGCGGGTTCCAGTTGGTTAGAAGCACAAGTATTCAATAATTTAGGAATCCATTTAAAATCAGGTTTGTGTTGTAACCAACGTTGCCAATTCCAACTAGTTCGAGCTTTCTTAATGGTGTATTCACTAGTGTTTGGCTGATTCCTAGACTTGTTCTCTGCACCTATGGGGGTAACATCAACTTCACTAGAAACCGTAGAAGGCGGCTTTCCTAAGATAGACTTAGAAGTAGTAGTGGGCCTAGAAGGAATGCGTTTCCTACGTTTCTTATGACGATGAAGTAGAGAATGAGCTATACATTTAGTATGATCACCAGATGAAACGCTTTTACGACAAAACACACAAGATGCATTAATATTCAAAACATTTAAAGGTACATCATTCGTTACATTTAGATTTTGATTAGAATTTGCCAGATTAGAATCTAAATCCGATGCAACATGAGTATTATTCAAATTCCTAAGGTGATCTTCTACTCCTTGAGCTTCTAGTGATCCTCTCTTACGTTGCCAGAGCCTATTCTTCTTTTTACTTTGTCGCTTGGGTCTGCTAACGCTATTAGGGGAGACTAGTCCTGTAGAAGTGGAGGTATCAACATTAGTATTTTGAATAACCTTTCCTTTATTAGTTTTGTCTAATTTATACATTCCTGGTGCAATCACCGTGGTGTCAACCATCTTTCCTTTTTCAAGTATTTTTATTTTCTCTTTTAACTCAATGATGATGTGATTCTTATACTGAATGTTTGACTCAAGTATGCCATTGCAATATTTACTGTCGATGTGGTTTTGTAGAAATTCGGCGTTTTCAATTTTTAAATCCGCAATTTCTTGCTCGTATTTGAGACACAAACTTTTGAAAGACTCATTGTTTTTGCAAAGCTGACAAGAGTTTGAAATGGTATGACTTTGAAGTTTCAATTCCATTTTAAGACTCTGAGATTGACACCATTCAAGCCTCTGTTTGAGTTGACAAATTTCTTTTGAAAACTGTTTTGTCACATCATCATTCTTTTTCCTCAGATTATCATTCTCATGATTCAGTGTCTCAATTTCCACATTCAACAAGTTATTATCAACACAATGATCATGCTTAAGCATAGAAGTACCAGAATTATAGAGATCATTCATGATAACAGACAAAATATCAGCATTGAGAACTTGTTCTAAGAGTCGATCAGCATCATTTTTGAAAACTCTAGTTCGTTGCTTTTGAACCAAAATTTCATTTTTATTATCATTGAAAACGTTTATCATATGTTTGACCTCCTTTTGAAGTTCCTGATCCCAACGTGTAGCACAGAGACGAAGGTGTTTGACAATTGGCAACATTTGTTTTTGAAAAATATCTCTCTTTTCGCGCTCGTAAGCGGATTGAAACGTTTCAATTTTTATTTCAGAATTACGTTCAATTGTCTCCTCCAAAATTTCGATGTCTTCCATAAAAGTTTTGAAATAATTTAAGACACGAACACTATTTGGTAAGGGTGAAAGTTCACCGGATGATGGTAAAGGACCATTTACTTGTGCTACAGTTTGGACAGGGGCCTCATTGTGAGATGAAACATACGACTCTTCGATAAACCATGATTTCTCAGGTAAATCCTTTTGAGTAACGAACTTGACTGGATTTTTTGAATAGTCATATGGTGTGCAATATTGAACATTACTCATTTTTGACCGACTCTCGTCTTCAAGTTCTTCTTCTTCCTCAGTATCAAAAACAACAGCACGCACAATCGTATTATCAAGCAAATAGTCCATACTGTAAATTTTTGGAACATCTTTGAATGCATTGTGAAGAAACATTGAATTGTAATCGCCAAGTGCAAATCCAGTACCGGGTCTCGGTTTTAAAGTAAATTTCTGAATTGTTGTGACAGAGTTCCCGTGTTTGTAAACAATGTTACGAAATTCTTTCAATTGTTTTTCAAGATCAACAATATCACCGAGTAAGTCATCTATATACTTCCTTTTTCGTATTTTATGTTCACAAAAATCTTTTTGACAACTTGACAATTCTGTTTCTGTTTTTGAAAGTTCTGTTTGAAGACGTTCGACTTGCATTTTCAATTCACTCTTTTCACTTTCGAGTTTTGAAATCAACTTTCCGTTTGACTCGATTAAATCTTGCATTTTGCGTTGAAGATCTTGTTCTTTGTTGTAGGAATCGTGAAAAGCTTTTTCAAAACTTTTTGCATGTTTAATCTTGTCTTCCTGATTAGAAAGCTGAATTTTATAACATTCAATATCTCTTGCAAGTGACGCATTTTGTTCTTTCAAAACTTTGTTTTTCTCGTTGCACTTTATTATTTGCAATTGTTGAGCATCCAGTTGTTTTGATAACAATATGAGATCAGGGTCTGGATCAAATGATGGTTCATGTTGTTCGAAATGATCATGTTTATCATTCTCAATAGGATCATCAAATGAAACAACTGTGTCATCATCGAATATGACAACTGTGTTTATTTGTTCATCTGTATGAGATGATGAAGATGATTTAGATGGAACAACTTGCGCCATATCTGATTCATAAGCAGAAGGTGAGACTATTTCATTAATAAAGCATTCATTGAGGTCATGTACCTGAGACAAGCTGTCAGTGTCATACACTGGACCTGAATCATTGAGCTTAAGTTCCTGCATGTTGGCCATAAGCATCACAGCAGCATTGGCTTCCAGATCTTCCATGTCATCATCGTTGTTCACATTTGCCATGAAGTTGTTGTCCTGTTCAGGGAAATGTCCATCTTTTTCATCCTGAAGAGCCATGAGTAATGCCTGCTTGTGAAACTTACTACCCCGAGTTCTCGGTTTGGGACATGTTGTAGCAATATGACCTTGTTCATTACAATTGTAGCACCAAACTGCATTCCCTGAGGTTGAGTTCCTTGTAGCAACTGAGTCAGACCTTTGTTGAGAAGATCCTGAGTTGTTCCTGAACCCTGCATTGTTACCAAACCTCTGACCATTCCCATAACTTCCTGAAGAACTTCCTGAACCAGATCTACCATAGTTACGATTCTGAATTTCCACTCTTCCATCATTTACAACAGCTTGATTCCTGGTATTAGAAGATGAACGTTGACGGTTGTTCGTTTTGTTGGAGAATTTGCTGAAAGCACGAGCAATAAGAGCAAGTCCCTGATTCAACGTATTAAAGTCATCATCGTCATCATCATTGCAGTTGGAGTAGTACACAGCATCATTGTTGTTTGACGGAACAAGTTGAGTAGAAGTATCTTGTGGAGATGAATCATAAGGGACCATTTGGTTCGAGGTGGAAGATTGTGGATAACTGAAGTAGTTCTGCTCTTGAACATATGCATGATTTGACAGTGGTGGTGGAGCATAGGGAGATTGAGCTACGAGAGCCAAAGAATTTGGTGTTGTTGTGGGTGTGTAACCTCCTCGTAGAGCTCGATCTTTTTCCACTTCAGGTTCATGGTGTTTCAGAAAGTCATACAACAAGCCATATGGAGCATCATGAAGATTCTTCGTTTGACGAACAAATGTCACATATTTATGCCAATCAGGGCCAAGACTACCAACAAATTTGGAGTTCACAACGATCCTTGGTACTGTGATTTTGTGACGTTCCAGATCATTGACCACATTTGTGAAACGATGAATAGTAGGATTCAAGTGACTCTCCAGGTTCAATTGTGATGTCAGTGTATTCCATGTAAAGCTTGGATTCCATGTCATCTTTGTTCAATTGAGTTCCTTCCATTTGGAGATGAACGTGTTCACACATAGCTTTGGCTGTTTTCTGAGCATCGACACTTCGATAGATCGGATTAGGTATACCTTGAAGTATATAAGCCATTGCATACTGATCAGCTTCACGATGTAGTTTCTGTTCTTCAGTGAGTGCAGATTCTGCAAGGGGTCTATCACCAGGAGGACGTGGAGGATCAGCATTTGGATCACCAGCTTCAAATCTTGTTGGCCACTCAAATGGTCCTTCAAGTATCACTTGCTTCAAGAATTTCCCATGAGGTTTCTTTAGTTCAAGAAATCGTAAGAATCGACTTGACCATTGCACATAGTTTCCAGGTGTAAGCATTGGAGGTGTTTCAAGTGATCCTGCCTCATGTCGGGATTGTTGAGTTGTAATAACTTCACACATTCTGTCAAACCAGTGAGGTTGTTTGGAGGAAAACTGAGTGTTTTGTAGTGGCACTTGATATGGTTGTTGTTGAGGAATGAGCTGTTGTTGCATCATTAGGTAATGTTGTTGTGGATTGTATTTAGGAGGTTGTTGATTCATTATGTGCGGAAGGTATTGTTGTTGCTGATACTGCTGAGGTTGTTGTTGCTGAGGATAAGAGTGAGGGAAGTAGTGATTAGGTGGTTGAGACATCTTAGAACACTTGTGTAGAAATGGATCTTTGTAGAAGAATGAAATGCACGTTCCTTTGAGTAAGTTGCAAAATCCTTGGGGTAAGTTCAATTCTTACGCGTAACTTAATCTTACGCGTAAACTTTAAGTTATGCGTAAAGAGTAGATTATGCGTAAACTAGTAGTTTATGCGTAAGTTTTCTCTTTACGCGTAAGTTTAGGCTTATGCGTAAGTTTAGACTTATGCGTAAGGTTTAAACAACCAAACAAATCTTTCAAACTTATCCAAGCTTGAAAGATATCCGTAGTCGAAGTATTCCACTAGCTTATCCAAGCTAGGGAAGTACTGAGTCACCGTAGCACAAAGAGAAGATCGTTGATGAAGCTTACGCGTAAACTCTGGCAAGTTATGCGTAACTTTGACTTACGCGTAGAATCAAACTTAAGCGTAGGTTTAAGGCGTAGAAGAGCACTTAACGCGTAGGATCAGGGTTTTAACCAATTTAACGCGTAAGAAAAGGGTTTTGGCCTATTTAACGCGTAAGAAAAGGGTTTAGACCAATTTTACGCGTAAGAAAAGGGTTTTGGCCTAGACTTATGCGTAAACCGACCAAAAAACACTGTAGACAGCTGGAAATAGTACTTTTTTCGACCACTTTACGCGTAAACCGTACTGTTCATCCAAAATAATGACTTTTTGATGAAAAAATGCTTAGAAATAAGGTACTTTTGATCAAATAACTTCACCAATACTAAGAAAACCTTAACTTTAGAAGATGTAGCTACCAAAAACTAGTTTTCCAATATCAAAGAAGCTATAAAACCATAAAAAAAAACCTTAAAAATCACAACTTTATGCAACAACTAAGCTTCAAATCACTATATCAACCTTGAAACTTATCCAAGCTTCAAGATTTGAGTGAAAGAAACAAAGAAAAATGCAAAAAGATGAAGAAATAAGCACCAATCCCCACGTTAACCAAAGAAACTCACTTCAAACTTCTAGTAGGCGAATGATACCACTTGTTAGGTCACCATTTATGTAAACACAAGTATGATTGATAAAGAAATAAGATGAGAATGAGAGGTGGTTGATTATAAGACAATATGAAAGGTGAGAGTGCAAGAGTTTCACTAAGATAATCTAATAACCAACAAAATAAAATGTAACATAAGGTTTCTATTTATAAGGGAGGAGCTAGGGCAACACTCCCTTCCTCCCTTATCCTTTCATACGTGGGCTTTCAAGGCCTCATGGGCTTTTACATGTTGCCCATTAACTAAACAATAATCATAAACAATACTTAAGCAACCTATTACAAAATGTAATGACCGAGACTTGACTAAATACTAAAGTATGATCCCAACATACCCCACTTCGGGTAGTGATCGCTTTGACATCGCCCCTCGGGTTAGCGATCGTGTTGCTCGGGAGTGTACCCGGGCCCGATGGTCGATCATTTAAAGACTTCTGAAGCTCAGAGATCGTGCTGATCAATAACCGATTCGTTTCCTCTTATGCTTTCATGAATTGTTTTAACACTGCATCGGAGGAAGACGAGGGTGGAACAACGTTTTGATTTTGAACAGGAGGATTTTGAACACGGTTGTTTTGAAAATTCCCTTGATTTTGATTGTTGTTACCCTGAAAAGTGTTTCTCTGATTGAAATTACCCTGATTGTAATTCCCTTGATTCTGGTTTCTTTGAAAATTTCCTTGAAAACCTTGATTTTGATTGCCATTTTGAAAATTGTTTTGATTAAACTGGCCCTGATTTGGATTCGGGTTTTGGAAATTTGAGCTTTGACCTTGGTTAAAATTCTGATTCGAGTTACGGTTTTGATTTCGGTTAAAATCGGGAGGTCCGAGAAAATTGTTGGAATGATAGCTTAAGAGATTACGGTCCCCTTGTGGTTGGTAAGAATTACCCCCCGTGTTGTAGGAACCGTTAGCAGTATAAACGCTCTCTTGAGGAAAATCAGCAGTAGCTGGACACTCGGAATACAGATGTGGGCCCCCACAACTTTCACAACTTCGGGCCACGACTTTCACTTGTTGATTTTGAACCTGATCTTGCATCGTTTGGTTCATTCTCAACACAGCCGTAGAAATATCATCCATCTTTTTGGTAAGAGCAATTATTTCAGGAGATGATGATGAAGGAGTAACTGAATGACATGACTCATCCCTCTCCGCAGAGGAATCCCAAAAGTTATGGTGGGCAGTCATGTTCTCAATCAAGTCATAGAACTCTTCGGGACGCCTTTTCATAAAGGTCCCACCAGCAGCAGCATTTAGAATATCCCGGTGCCTCAATGTCAGACCATTATAGAAGGTATCTATGATGGTAACTTGTAACATATTGTGGTTTGGGCATCGATCAATAGCTAGCTTATAACGTTCCCAAGCCTCAAAAAGAGACTCATCGGGACGTTGCCGGAAGTTGCTGATATCATTTCGTAACTTGGTAACCATGGAAGGTGGAAAATATTTTGCTAAAAACTTGGTTACCATTTCATCAAAGGTACGAATAGAATTCCTTGGAAGTCGGTCAAACCATGCAGTGGCATGATGAGTGAGAGAATAGGGGAAGAGGTACATCCGGAGGGCATCATCGGTGACACCATGTTGTTTCATGCTTTGGGTGACCGTGAGGTATTTATCAAGATGCTTGTTAGCATCGTCACCCGGTAATCCGTGAAATTGACACGAATTTTGGACTTGTTGGATCATGTGGTGCTTGAGGCCAAAGTCCGTAGCCCCAATAGTAAGTGGTGCAATAGGCCCACCCCGCCCTTACATGGTAGGCTGGCACAACTCCTCCATCGTTCGGAGATCGGGAGCTGGCACATCCCTGGGAGGGTCAGGGGGTGGTAATAGTGGTGGTGGCCCAGCGGCCATTTCGGTTTTTGGTTCTTGTGTATCAGAACGTAGCTCGGGTACGTTTTTATGATTTTTACGTTTTGTTTGTAACCGAGTGCGCATGCACTAAAAACAATTTTTCAAAACAAGATCGAGACAAAACCACAGTGAACTTAAACCAAAAATCACAAGTGAATGGCTTCTTTGAAAAAGGTACACCACTCACAGGGATATAAAGGCAAGTTTTTATCTTAAGTTTGGGAACTTATTATGTTCACACCCCCAGTTGGTAGGTGTTCAGCCTTGGTTTGCGGTGGTAAGATTTTATGTATTTATTAATTTGAAAAACTGCTTTAGGCTTATGGGTGTGTGTGCAGAAAACTTGGGAAATATTTTTGGAATTGATTCGTTAAACGAAATTGTTCTTTTAAGATTACTCACAGGCTGGCGGGAGGAAGTAAATAGGTTTCCTCTTCAGTTCGCAATTTAATGTCAGAACTTACCTTAAACCAACTGTTTCAGGTTGTAATCTTAAAGAAAATGAAGTAATTTAACTTCACAGTTTGTTTTGTTGTTTTTGATTTTTTTGGTGTTGTTAACACTTCAGGAAAAGTGTTAATGAACTTTTTTATATGATTATATTTTTTCAAAAACTTTTTACAAATTTGTGTGAAATTTGTACAGGGAGGGTTTTTGAAAATCACTAAACTTAAAACGATTTTAAAAACACGCAACAACCTCCCCGGCAGCGGCGCCAAATTTTGATTGCTCCTAAACGGTTAACTTAAATTGACCAGGTAAATGGTCAACAAAGTCAAACAGCTTAGAATCAATACTCCGTGGATAGTATAGTGTGTCCCTGGGTCGTTAAAGTCCCAGCGAGATTGAAATGGTGTTGTTTGAAATCGTTTAGGAGTGAGTGGCACTGAGGACAGTAGCCCAGATGATATGGAATTGATTTTGCTACTGATATTTTGGTATTTGTACACAGATATAATATTCACAAAAATCAGATATACAGGCATATGCACAAATTCACAATTAAGATCACGTAACAGACAGAAAAGTGGGATTTGGTAAATTACAAACTACAGGGGGTGCTTTTGAAACTTTTTGAAACTTAAAATTAAAAGAAAATTGAAAATGAAAATGAAATTATAAAAATGATTAAAATATTATTTAAATATTATTTAATTAATAAAACTATTTAAAATGTAAATTAAACTTAAATTAAATTAACTAAAAATGACAAATGTCACAAATTAACCTAAAAATTAGAAAAAATAATTTCTAAACCTTAATTAGAACTTGAAGAAAGTATAAAAAATAAAAATAAATATTTTTGTCTTTTTATGAGTTTTATATTAATTAAAAACTATTTAACTTAATTAAACTACTTTAAATTACTATGAATACTAAACTAACTTAGAAAATTATGAGAAAATTTACAAAATTATTTAACCATCACAGTAATCCTACAAAATTATAAAAACTTCTAAAAATTATGTTTAAGGCTAATCCACTAATTAATTACCTTTTAATTAACTTAATTCTAATTTAAATAATTAAAATAAGAAAAATGGAAAATGAACAGTAGAAACTAAAAATTTATTTTCTAAAAGTCTTAACTAATTTATAAAACTTAGAAAAATTAGAAAAACCTACTGTTGTTAATAAAAATTAAAGAAAACTAATTAATGACTAATATTACCTATTTAATCAATTAAACTAGTTTTAAATCTAAAAAATAGTAAACAGATTAGAAAAAAACTAAGAAAATTATTTTAACTACTTAAAGGTACTAGAAAATTTATAAAATTATAAAAATGGATAAGTGCTTATAAATAAGCTAAAATGAAAATTGAAAAAGGTAGATTCTATTAAATAGAAGCTATCACTATTTTTATTTTTGGTTTTTTGGATTTTTTCTTTTTGACAGATAATTATATGATGAAAATGAGTAACTTTTGTAAAACAACTTTTTATCTAGCTTAAAAATAAGTTGTGTGCACCCCCTTTTACTTAAGCAGTTGACTTTTGTTGACTGAGTGGACAATTAAGCACAAATGACTGAATGTGGGGTCCACAATGGTAAAAATAGGTACAAATAAGTTAAAACAACTAAAATAAGCCAGAAACAACAAGTAATCAACACAAATAAGCTGAATCAAACCAAATAAGCACTTTGAAAGTTGAGCTTGAACACAGATATGGGACAGACTTTGGGTTGGATTCTAGGTGGGGTCCACTTGATCCTAGGTCAAACCAAGGGTCAAACCTTGTACCCTGGTAGGAGGGGGTTGTAAGGTCCCAAATATGAGGTGTAGGACCCACTGGGGTGGCCACAAATCACCACCAAAGGTGGTGGGGGTGAGGTAGGTCTGCTGGTGCAGGGCAGTGAAAAACTCAAATAGGCAACTTTGGACTTAATTTCAGATAAGCAAATGAGTAGCAAACTGTAATTTTCTTTTTGATTATGATTCCCAAGCTGCTAAACTTCTAAAATCAGCAAAACAAACTTATTTCCAACCAATATTGAATCCTACAAGTGTTCACAAAAATCTAACCAAATTCTAAATACTCAACTTTTTGACTTTTTGAAAAGTAAACTTAGTTTGACTAAATCCAAATTCTATTGCACTTTTATGACTGATAATGTAAGATAAAGCTAAAGTGAAACTATTCTAAGCTAAATACCAAGATATGCTACTAATGTATTGATTATGCTAACCTAAAATGACCCACAGTTAACTGTTAATAGATTAAAGAGTTGATTTGACTTTTTATGCTTTAACCTACTAAATTTTACTGACTAATATGCCTAGTTATAACCTAAGAGTAATGTCTAAACAAATAGTACCTACTGAAACACAAGCTAAACCAGCAAACCACTCTATTCCAAACACCCTCAAATTGACTGTTTATAAAGCAAATATGAGATAAAGCTTTCCAATCCACAAACTTAGTTCAAAATAAGAATCAACAAGCTCAAATGATCACAGAAACTCAGCAATCAAGCATAATCAATAACACAAACTCAGAATGCAATTATGGACTAATATCTAACAGTAGGTATTCAAATTATGCTAATAACCTTCAAATTATAAAATCTACTGCCACTAGACTATATTATGATATATTAAGACTACTGAAACAATAAACAATCCAATAACAAAGATCTACACTATAAATCAAAATTATGCAATGCTAAGCTAATAAAATGAAAAATAGACACTTACAAGAATACCCTCAGCATGAACAGAGGGCTTTCCAATGATTGCCTATCTCTAGATAGGCCCAATCCAATTCCAATCTTGCTCTTCAATGATCCTTAATACCTGAAATCAAACTCGAAACAAGACAGTTGACCAATATTGACTTTTTTATATTTTTGATTATTTTCTACTAACACTGGTTTTTAAGGTCTCTAAAAGCTTCAATAAGCTTTATGGAACTTAAGTGATCCTAATTCAGTCCATGTTCATTGATATAAGTAACAATTAAGCTTAATTAGAAATGCATAAATTGAGAAAATTGAAATCACACAGAACAGAAATGAAACCTTGATTTTATTACTTGAAAAGATTTAGAGTACACTAGAATTACTACTACAATGCTTAGAATTTGAAAGTTACACTGAAATTGGAGACTTAATTTAAAATCGACACTAATAATACTTAATTAACTACACACTTCAATCCTTGCTCCTTTCTTCCTTTTATAGATGCCCATTAGGGTTTCCTCACTCCTCTGAGCATTTCCCATCTTTAATCTCAGCCATTGGATGTCTGCATCACTCCAATCAATCGCCACGTGTTTTGGCGGGAAATCTTAATTTGCAAATTGCTCTGGTAACAGACAAGGGGGGGTGGTGCATTTATTGTGGTGGGATAGTTAGGTGTAGTGGGTGTTTTGGGCGGTGGAACAAGTGGGAGAGGGTGGTGGTGATGGGACTGAGTTGCAGTCAAGTGGGAGGGAAGGATGGTAGATGATGGTTGTTTGACTAGGTTTGACCGAAGTCAAACCATTTGACCCGTTTGTATTACTTTGGGGTGTTGGTGGGCTGTGGGTGATATGGGCCTAAGATAAAACAAAGGGGTGGGCTGTATGGAATATGGATTGGACTTGGGTTTAGTTTTAGTTTGGAGTAGTATTTATTTTAGGTCCGGTTTGGTTTTTGCATTTCACAAGGACTAGTTTTGTAATTTTGGTAAAGTGTAAGGACTGGATTTGGCATGTTTCTAAAGTATTCCATGGGGTTGAATATGCCAAGTTATGAATAGTATGAGACCCTGGAATGATTTTTCCAATTAATTTTCACCAGGGACTAAAACTGCCAAACTTTCAAACTTCAGGGACTATTTGTGTAATTTTAACCAAACTTTTCTACCAACGACCAATCCTGCCATAAAAGGTTAGTGCAAGGACAAAATTTGTTTTTCTCAAAGCTTTTAATATCCCAAGGACCATTTTTGACAATTTTCAAAGTTCAGGGACTAAACTTAACATTTTGTGAAACTTTGCACCAAAGGACTAATTGTGTAACTTTTTGATTTAAAAGGACCTTTGGTGACTTTTTCAAGTTTTTAGAACAACTAGGGACTAGATTTGACAACTTTTGAAAGTTGAGGGACTGAAACTGCCAATTTTGCAAACTTTGTGCGTTTTTCATCTGTTTTTTATATTTTTGCATTTAAAACATGTAAAACACTCTCCTGGGATATTTTCACTATTTTGATTCAATATTGAGTGTTTTTAGATGTTTTGGCAGATCAGAAAAGGTAAAAATGATGAGTATTTACACACTCATCAAATATACACGTGACGATCCAGAGAGTTTTTGTACATTGGAGATGACGGCGTCACCCAAAGCCGTCATGTTCCAAGTATTAGTGACGGCCCAGAAGAAAATCACACGACGGCGTCACAAGTAGATCTAGGCAATACGATTTCATTATGGCGGCGAGTTGGCGGCGTCACAACTTAATACATGACGCCGTCACCTTGTAAAATCTATATATAGTTTTCCAAATTTTATTCATTAAGTGTGCAACTTTGAGGGAAAAACCCTAGGCCGAATTTTACAGCTTTTTCAAGGGTTTCAACCCTTTGAATCTTTCATGTTCAATTGGAGATAAGTACTCTTTCAAATCATTCAATATGTCTATGTGTTGTTTGATTATATCTTACACTTGTCTTCTATTTAACATGATAGGCTAGATTTCCTTTGTGTTTGCTTACATGTAGTGAAATCTAGATGTTGATTATGGGTTGATTGTTTGTTTATAATTGTTACGGATGATTGTATTCGATGTTAGGCTTAAGAAAACTGGCAGACTTCCATTGGTAACTTGCTTGAACGTCTTAAAAAACATGATCGGAGGTGTACTACGATTTTTGGTTATATTTAATGCGTAGGAGAATTCTAATGATCCCATGTTAGGAGCTTCTAACGGCTCGACATAGGAGTGAAGTAGGATCCTATAAAGTTAGGGAATATTGTACATGACCCTATGACTAGTATTAAGGAATATGACCCATCATCCATGCAATTGTAACAAGCTATCAACCTGTAAAAGATATCTTGGGAGTAATGAAACCTAAGTAAGCACAACTTTCCTCATTATTGTTACACCACGTTAGTATAATAGTTTCATTTTCATTTCTTGTATTTTATTTTGATTGCATTTGTAGTTAATTGGGTTAGTTGGCTAGCAACTAATTCCGCCCACTCCTTCAAAACCCGAGATTTTACTTGCTTTTATAAAATATAAAAATACAAAAAGAATCATCCCTCACCTCTAGACCTAGTTTAGTAGGCTTTCTAATCCTAGCGACACTATTCCTGAGTTGAACGATCAATCCCCCGGTACTTGTCACTATACTATACTACAACGATCAGGTACACTGCCTGGTGGGGGTTGTAAGCTTCTAGAGATCCCTTGAGAGGTAAAACCTGGTACGATCCCCACGTATCAAGTTTTTGGCGCCGCAGCCCGGGGAATAGTTATTGTCTAGGTTAGGATTTCTTTTTATTAGGTCTACTTGCTAGATTCCTTTCTAGTAAGATTTTATTTTTATTTTTAGGTTTTCTTTAGTCTATCTCATTTCTTTGTGTCTTTGTTCGTAACCTTTACCATCCGACATCATCGAAGGTGGTGACATCTTTGAACCCATCAACCCACTACAACAAAACCACCTACAAAACCCACCACTACCAAACCCACCTCCTAGGCCCCGAACTTTAGGAGAGTATTCCCGTCCTAGCCACCAAGGCTATCGAAACACTATTGAGCTCACTCAAGGAGCCAATGTGTCCCCCTCGCGATCCGACACCATCCGGTTGGTGCAAAGCGGATGTGCATTCCATGTACTTCATTCCGAAGATCCTAACCAACATCTCAAGGATTTCCTTAAAATCGTAGATTCTATAGACCTTGATGTTACAACTAGAGAGTCGACCCGATTACGCCTATTCCAATTCTCTCTACGTGATCAAGCTAGTCAATGGCTTAAACGTTTACCCGCGGGATCCATCACCTCATGGGATGATCTCACCACTCGTTTCCTTGCTCAATTTTTCCCACCGGGGAGAACTACCAAGCTTAGAAATGATATCTTGATGTTTCAACAACGTCAAGGTGAAACTCTATATGAAGCATGGACTCGTTTCAAGGACTTACTCCAAAAAGTCCCTCATCATGGCATAGATCTTTGGCTCCAAGTCCAAATCTTCTATGACCATATCAACCTCTCCACAAAGCGAACCATTGACCAATCAGCCAGTGGCAAGCTACGTGATCTAAGTGCGGAAGAATCATGGGAACTCATAGAAGATCTTGCTCTCTAGAAAACGAAAGTTGGAATGATCCCCGTGATTTGAACAAAACGGTCAAGGCAATATCTTTGCCTTCGAACAATTCTAGCACTCCCGACCATAGGATCATGGAACTTGAAGACCAAGTCAAGTTTCTCATGAAATCTTATGAAGCTCCCAAGCCTTCAAGCTAAGTGAACAAAATCACTTCTTCATGCGAATTATGTAGTGGTCCCATGACACTCGTGATTGCGTGAAATTCCTCGGACAAGCTTTTGCGGACTACGCATCCTTGCGTACCGACAAAGCGGGAGATAAGTGGTACACTTTCAAACCCGAGCCAAACCCTTACGGTGATTCCTACAACCCTTCTTGGAAAAATCACCCGAACCTTAGGTGGAAGCAAAACCAAAACATGCCCCAAAACAATTCTTCCAATCCACCTAATCATTACCAACCAAATGGTCCACCTGCTAACCGTACTTTCAACAACAATCCTTTTAATAACTATGGTAGTACCAATAATATCAAAGGATTGATGTCCAAGTTTAAGGCATCTCAAGAAGCTCGCATAGCTAAGTTTGAAACCGAATTCAATCAACAACAAACAGAGATGACCAATAAGATTGACAACTTGTTGAAAGCCCTCAACAACCAAGTGCTAACTACACCTAAGAAAGACACTAGGGACACTAATAGCGGAATCCAAATTAAGGACCCTTCATCATCCAAACAAGTCCACTTTGTCAACGTTGTCACCATTAAGACAATAGATAAGAATATAGAAGAAAGTGACAAGGATGAAGTTGGAATAGAAACCGGAACTAGGGATGAGATTAAGGAAGAAAAGTTAGAGGAAGTAGAAAACGCAGAAGAGTACTTTGATAAGTTACCCACCAAGGAAGAACGGGGATATTACAAGGATTTATTCGATGACCCCGAGACACCATATATCCGTGGTTCACCCCTTATTAAAGTAGGTGATTCTTCTAACATCAACATACCATGCAACATTGGGCATATGCATGTGTGGAAAGCTTATATCAATCTTAGGTCCCCTATAAACATCATGACTAGGACCTATTATAATTGGGTAATGAAGAGGCAACTTGGATATATGATGATGCCCAATACGAATTGGATGAGCAACTTTGTAGGAAGAGTGAAGGGATTGCATGTCTTTGTAGGAAACTTCACTTATGTTACCGATTTTGTGATTGTAGAGGATATTCGTCCGGTAATAGATGGTTGCTTAAGTCAAGTAGTGTTTAGAAAACCATTTGTTGAGGCCTCTAAGATGAGTTATGACCCGTCCCTAGGGATAGTTAGATTCAAGGAAGAGAACGATGAGATTGCTTACCAAATGCCTTATAATATTGAACAATACCGCCTTCTATCAAACATAGAAAAGGAGCACAAGCAAGCGGTTTACTATAGGAATGATGAGGATAGACGTAGAGGAGTAGATTATGTCATGAGTAGAATACTCGGTTTCTATAAGGAATGTTTACAACTAGGTCCGGAATACAAAACTAAGATTGGAGATGACCTAGAGAATGAGACCAACGATAAGGTCACGTAATAGCCCATGACCTACAAGACTCGTAAATAAAAAAAAGCGTTTCTTGCGAGGCAACCCATGTTTTGTGTGATTTTTATTTGTTTGATTGTTATTTGCTTCCGTATGCATGCTTTATTTTTATTGTTGGTAGATCATGTTTCAAACTAAAATTGTGAAAATGCTTTATTTTGTTGTTTACCTTCGTCTTAACTTTATATAAAGGTATTTTGCAAAAGCTAAGTGTAAGGGGAAACCCCAAATTTGTTTTTAAGAACAAAAATTGATCTTGATTCGCCACAATAAACGAACATGTGTATTAGTATTTGTTAGAGTCAAATGCTTGTATCGAGTCATAATGATGTTTTGCAGGATTTTCCAGGAAGTAGGACATAAGTTTTTCCAGAAATTTTCCGGAAACTTAACGTAAAGATTTCTACAGGTCACTTATGACGGCGTCATGTGTAAAATTCTGGAAATTTTGCGAGTTTGGTTTTTCTAACGGAGTCTTAAAGTTTTTGTTAATTTTTTAGTTTTATAAACTCCAGGAAATCTGCAAACATTCATTCCACAAGCATTATATCTTACATTGTTTTCTAGGATTTGTTAGTATATATAGATTGCCGCCGATTTTACGCGAGGTTGCCTTGTTTGTTTTCTCAGGTTTAACAGGTTATATATGACAAGAAGATGATTTATTTTCTGGAAGAGAAGCTTTGAATGTTCATTTTCCTGGAGGAAGATCTAACCTTGTTGACACACTATCCACACAGAACGAATAAGGGGAGTATTTGTTTTCATTCTTTTACCTACTTTACTTTTACATCCTTTAATTGAACATTGGGGACAATGTTCATCCTAAGTGTAAGGGAGGGTAAATGATGATACCTTATAGGATACAATTGCACTTGAGTTTGTTTGTTTGATGGTAGGTGTGTAATAAAACTAAGAGAAATACTTATTAGTGTAATTTTAGCGCCAAATTTAAAATTTTTTATAACATTTAGGAGTGAAACTTTAGCCTTAGCAAGCGTCTCATGGATAGGAGTTGTATGACTAGCACAAAACCGTACCATTCAGAAAAATTTTCTACCCAAATATGTGAGGTTCGCCTTTAGATTTGATAGGAAAAACATTCATTATTAGTGCTTATGTGTGTACCGGTAGCATTTAGACTCTAGAACTTGCGTTAGTGATGCATCCCGAGACCGCTAGTGAGACTACATTCGTGTAGTAGGATTTACTACATGATAAGAGGCATTAGGATCACCCTTTTGTTAAACCCGTATCATAATTACTTGACCATTTAAGTCATATTACTTGGCTAGTAAAGTTAATTAATTTTTCCCACACCTTAGCGTTGTACTCATTTTTAGTAAACGAAACCCCTAGTACACCCCTCCGAGCCTATCTTTTCGTTTCTAACTTTAAGCATCTTAATTAAAGGAAGAATTTGTTACAACCCACCCAAATGTGCAACCAAATCGCCTTAGCCTTCCGTGTATGCACTCATCTTTAGTGCATTATTGTTATATGTTTAGACCCTTAGTTAATTATCTAATTGATGACATGGTTGATAAGTCGAGTCATATCTTGTACATATTGTTTTGGGACGATTGGGACTCATGGGTAAAGTATTTGTGTTATGGAGTAATGGGGAAGAACATCATATATTACCCCCATATGTGCGTTAATCTTAAAAAGTACTCCAAGTGTTTTGATTATCTTAATTTGAGTCATTAGATTAGTTCATTGTAAAGTATGTAAAAATTCAAGTGTAAGGGGAATGTACATTCCCTATGATGTATTATTTTGGATGGTAGGGTAAAAGTGTATGCAAAAAAAATAAAAAAAATAAAAAAAAATCGAAAAATCAAGAAAAAAAGAAAAATAAATAAAAAAAGAAAAGAGAAAAACATACGGACTACCATCCCGTTTCATTCTATGTTTATTTTATGTTTTTGATATTTTTTGATTCATTAGCTTAAGTCAAGTCTAGTCTTGGCTTAGCAACGCCATATTGTACATGTAATTAACCAAGATGATTAACTCGCCACCAATAAATATTGCCTTTATCCAACAAAACCGTGTTTTTCCATATCCCTACACCTAACGTTATAACCCTTTAAAAGACCTCTTTGAAAAATGGTATTTGGCGGAACCATCTCAAGTCCGTGTACCTTTTTAAAAGACCTCTTTGATAGTTTATCCTATGTGCTTACGCCAAGTGGTGGAGGTTTGATCCTTTCCCAAGCCTATGGTAATCTATTTTGTTATGACAGGTAGTGAGAGATGTTTTCCATTTCCATATTGTGATATATACTTTATTACACCCGAGAGATGTGAGTATCTAAACACTATTTGTGAGGTGCTAGTGTATGACCTCCGTGCTTGTCTTTGGTTTTTAGTGGAACGATTATTTGCTGTAATTACTTTTATATTAGTGTTAAATGACCCATAACTTGTATTTTGATTAGAATAAAAGTGCATTTGCTTGAGGACAAGAAAATCTCAAGTGTAAGGGTATTTGATGAGGCGAAAAGTGAACCGCTTTTATGGGGTCATTTAAGCCCGGATTCGTGATTATTTGATCAAATATTGTCCTAAATCGTTCCTTTTGTCATTTTAGGTACTTTTGGAGAGAAATCGGGAAAAGGAAGTATTTTGGACGTTTTTAGAGCATAAAAGTGAAGAAAACGGCAAAGTCTCAATTTTCCTTGCTGGGAACAGTACCTGACGGCGTCAAGGCTCTCCACATGACGGCGCCAAGAGTTACAAAAGAGGTGGATGTGGAATATACACGTGACAATCCAGAGAGTTTTTTTGCATTGGAGATGATGGCATCACCCAAGGCCGTCATGGTCCAAGTATTAGTGACGGCCCAGAAGAAAATCACAAATGACGGCGTCACAAGTAGATCTAGGCAATACGATTTCATTATGGCGGCGAGTTGACCGCGTCACAACTTAATACATGACGCCGTCACCTTGTAAAACCTATATATAGTTTTCCAAATTTCATTTATTAAGTTTGCAAATTTGAGGGAAAAATCCTAGGCCGAATTTTACAGTTTTTTCAAGGGTTTCAACCCTTTGAATCTTTCATGTTCAATTAGAGATAAGTACTCTTTCAAATCATTCAATATGTCTATGTGTTGTTTGATTACATCTTACGTTTGTCTTCTATTTAACATGCTAGGCTAGATTTCCTTTGTGTTTGCTTAGATGTAGTGAAACCTAGATGTTGATTATGGGTTGATTGTTTGTTTGTAATTCTTACGGATGATTGTATTCGATGTTAGGCTTAAGAAAACTGGTGACTTCCATTGGTAACTTGCTTGAATGTCTTAAGAAACATGATCGGAGGTGTACTACGATTTTTGGTTGTATTTAATGCGTAGGAGAATTCTAATGATCCCATGTTAGGAGCTTCTAACGGCTCGACACAGGAGTGAAGTAGGATCCTATAAAGTTAGGGAATATTGTACACGGCCCTACGACAAGTATTAAGGAATATGACCCGTCATCCATGCAATTGTAACAAGCTATCAACCTGTAAAAGATATCTAGGGAGTAATGAAACCTAAGTAAACACAACTTTCCTCATTATTGATACACCACATTAGTATAATAGTTTCATTTTAATTTCTTGTATTTTATTTTGATTGCATTTGTAGTTAATTGGGTTAGTTGGCTAGCAACTATTTCCGCCCACTCATTCAAAACCCGAGATTTTACTTGCTTTTATAAAATATAAAAATACAAAAAGAATCATCCCTCACCTCTAGACCTAGTTTAGTAGGTTTTCTAATCCTAGCGACGCTATTCATGAGTTGAACGATCAATCCCCCGGTACTTGTCACTATACTATACTACAACGATCAGGTGCACTGCCTGGTGGGGGTTGTAAGCTTCTCGAGATCTCTTGAGAGGTAAAACCTGGTGTGATCCCCACGTATCAATAATATACAAACAAATGATGTATAAACTATAAGAGTTTACACAATGCAAAGCTACAAAAGAGGATTACACAAATGAGATGCTACTGAGTCAGATGAAAGAAATGAGTGTGTATGTGTAAAGTATATCTAAAAGTGATGAAGGATTTCTTGTATGTGGCTTTCTATTTATAGGCAAGAACTTCAACACAACCACGGATCAGGCGGAACCCTTTTGAGAGTTCCATCCGTGTGGGACTTTGGTTTTGCCAGAACAGACAGAAATCACCAAGAAATCTTTCCATTTCTTTGTCAAGTCTAATCAAGATCATTCAAGGTCAACTTGTAAGATATGTTGAGTGAGAATCTAACTATGATATGCATGAAATCTTACAAGTTCAACTTGATAAGACATGTATGATGTAATGCATGATGTAAACATATTTTCAATTTTAGGATTTTACTAATATGAAAGTGAATTTGTAAAAGTATTTTTGTATCATCTTAGAATAATGTTTGTATAATGTGTTTAGTATGTAATTGAGTTACTAAAGATGTTTAAAACTTTTAACTCAATTAAGACACATTATTTAGTAAAACTTACTAAATATGTTTTGACACTTATAAGTTTAATAACGAATCATGTAGCAAATGTAATGTTTACTTAGAAATAAGGTTTCTATATGTGAGACTTATACTATAGTTATACTTATAAAGTTTATGCCTTTTTCTACAACAAAATATTAGCAAAGATCGTAAAATATAAATAAAATTTTTAGACGATATTTGTATTAACAATCTCTCTCTTTTTGTTGAGGACAAAATATAAATTTTATTTTTAAGCAACTAGATAATTATAGTATCAAGTCTTTTAAAAATCTATATTAAACTATATATTACTCAAATTTTAGTTATATATGATTGATATGCAAAAATGATATGCAAAAGTAAAGGTTGAGTTTAATATAATTCACCCCCTTTTGTCGAAACAAAAAGAAGAGTTGCATAGCGGAATGATGCAAGCCAAATGCTCTCCCTCGGACAATACTCCCTGATGAGATGAAAAGTTTCACGCTTTTAAGGGGTCATTTAAGCCTTAAATCGTGATTATATGATCAACTATGGCCTTAAATCGTTCATTTTGTCATTTTAGGTACTTTTGAGAGGAATTATGGAAAATGAAGCATTTACATTTTTTGAGCATAAAAGTGAAGAAAACGACAAAGTCAAGAATTCAAGCTGGAACAGTACCTGACGGCATCACACACTACAAGGTGACGGCGTCACTTGTTGATAAAGAGGTGGATAATTATTTTACACTTGACGGGCCATAAAGGAATTTTGGAGTTTAAACGTGACGGCGTCACTTTATAATTCACCAAGGACGTCACATGTTATTATCAAGAGAGACAGCCCAGAACCTTATTCAACCTGACGGCGTCAAGAGTGGATCTTGGCCATCAAGGAACCCTAAATACGACGAGGTAACGGCATCATGTCCCAAAAGGTGATGCCGTCAAGTTGTGAAATCTATATATACTTTTCTAATTTTCATTCATTATGTGTGGAACTTTGGAGAGAAACTTAGGGTACGAACCCTAGTCGACTTTTGCAGCTATTTTGAGGTTTCCAAACCTTTTTTCTTCCATGATTAATTGAAGATAAGTAATCTATCAATCATTCAATATGTCTATGTGTTGTTTGATTCTATCTTACGCGTGTCTCTCTTTTAACATGCTAGGCTAGGTTTGTTTGTGTTTGCTTAGATGTAATGAAACCTAGCCATTGATTATTGATTGATGGTTTGTTATTAATTATTGTTGGATGAATGATATCAATGTTAGCCTTAAGAAAACTGGCTAACTTCCTATTGGTAACTTGCTTGATGTCTTAAGAAACATGAATCGGATGTGTACTACGATTAATTGGTTGTGTTTAATGCATGAGAGAATATTAATGAGGCCATGATAGGATACTTAACGTGTCATCATAGGAAGAGATAGGATCTTATAGAGTTGGGGAAGGATGTACACGCCCCCACGAATGGTACTAAGGAATACAACCCGTCATCCACGCAATTGTAACAAACTAATCAATCAATGAAAGATAGCTAGGAAGTAGTGAAACCTAAGTAAACACGTTTTTCTCCATATTAGTTTTTCACACATTTATTTTCTGTCATTTTATTTTTATTTGCATTTGTAGTATTTGGGTTAGTTGACTAGCAACTAATTCCGCCCACTCTTCCAAAACCCGAGAATTTTACTTGCTTTTCAAAAAAATATAAAAATGCTAAAAGAATCATCCCTCACCTCTAGACCTAGTTTAGATAATTTTCAATCCTAAAGAACACTATTACTTGTGGAGAACGATCAATACCCTGGTACTTACCACTACACTATACTACATCGGTCAGGTACACTTGCCTGGCGGGGATTGTAAGCTTCTCAAGATCTCTTGAGAAGTAAAACTTTTGCGTAAATCAAAGTTTTTGGCGCCGTTGCCGGGGAATAGTTATTGTTTAGGTTGAAATTTATTTTGATTAGGTCTATTGATTAGATTCATATCAAGTGAGATTTTTATTTTCTTTTTATTAGCTTTCTCGTAGTCTATCTTTTTCTTTGTGCCCTTTGTTTGTAAAACCATTTTCACTTGTCACTATGGCGGATGAAATTCCATTTAGATCATTGACAATAGAGGAACAATTATATTTCACTAATAGATTTGCTTCTTATCATTCCAATGAATTTTTGTGTGATCTTAGTGACATCCAAGAGGAGTTGGGGGTAAAGTTAGATGGGTTTGATGAATTATATGCATGTGTGATTTCTATTAGACGATCATTATCAGGGTCAATTCCTTTTAGTGAGACCCGTTGGATGGATTTTGAGGAAAGCTTCCTAACCATGACCCATAAGTTCAACGAATTGGTGGATTCGTATGAGCAAGATGACCTAGTTTCTAAGAACATGAACTTAGAATCAAACCAAGATTCTAAGATGGTTAGTGTTGAACTACCTAGTTGCATGAGCGGGATAGATTTCACCAAAACATATAACACACATGAGGGTAGAGCTGAGCCACCTAAGTGCATGTCATGGTTAGGCACTACCATAATACAGGATGAACATATAGGTGATCTTGATATGAGGAATGATGAGGAAAACAACGCAAGCCCACTAAGTACTCCACAAGTCCCACCATCATTTGAGGCATACACACCGCCCGTGACTTACCCGGAAGAAGTAGAAGAGACTATAGGAACCCCAATAGAGGTAGAGCCCTTAGACCAAGCACCACTTGAGGATATAGGTTTGAATACTTGTAATGATAACCTTACTCCTAGTTCTAGGGAATTTCCTAGTGTTGATGAACCGGAACCTCAATCTTTACACACCTTTCCATCCTTAGATTTACATCAAGGAGAAAAAAAGAGGAACCGACCAACCCATCAACCAAGATTATCCGGGTAGTTTTAGGATGAAGGAAGCCATTCACTCACCCCCTTCACCTCACGTGGCACATTTCCACCCTAAGGGGGTGTATCGCTACTTTCACCCACACTTAATCCTAAGTGTAGGGAAAACCTCCCTTACTTCCGTTAAATATGGGTATTTGGTGGATTATTCCACAATGATGCCTCTATTTCCTCGTAGGAAGGAAACAAGGATTCAAAGTGTTGAGATTGAAATTGGGGTTCTTGAGGTAGTGCTTGAGGTTGATCATTATGTTGGAAGTTAGGTTCTCCATATAGAGGACCATGGATGTTTTTGTAGATGGGATGAAATAACATTGGTTTTGGTTGTGGTTGAGATGATTGTGCTTCAAATGGTTGTGGTTCCTGATGAGACGAAAAGTGTACCACTTTTGGGGGGTCATTTAAGGCCAAAGTTGAGATTATATGATCAAATATTGCCCTAAATCGTTTCTTTTGTCATTTTACATACTTTTGAGAGGAAATTTAGAAAAGAAAGCATTTTGGACGTTTTTGGAGCGAAAAAGTGAAGAAAATGACAAGGTCTCAAATTCATGCTAGAAATTGTACCTGACGGCGTCAGGGATTACTAGTGACGCCGTCACTCTTTGACAAAGAGGTGGATAAATCAAGTTACACGTGACACGCCAAAGAGGTTTTTGAAGAATTGTACATGACGGCGTCACCAAGGCCATCAAGAGTAATTTGCATGTGATGGCCAAAACCAAGTTTACACATGACGACGTCAGATCTGGATCTAGGCAATAGGAGTGTTATTTTGGCAGTGAGTTGACGGTGTCAGACCTGACTCTTGACGCCGTCAAAGTGTAAAATCTATATATACTTTTCTAGTTTTAATTCCTTGTGTGCAACTTTGAGAGGAGAAAACCCTAGATGATTTTTACTGTATTTTTGAGGGTTTCAAACCCTTGTTTCATCCATGCTTAATTGAAGATAAGTCATCATTCAATATGTCTATGTGTTGTTTGATTATATCTTATGCTTGTCTTCTCTTTAACATGCTAGGCTAGGTTTTCTTTGTGTTTGCTTAGATGTAATGAAACTCAGATATTGATTATTGGTTGTTTATTTGTTTATAATTGTTATGGATGAATGATTTCGATGTTAGGCTTAAGAAAACTGGTAGACTTCCAATTGGAAACTTGCTTGAACGTCTTAAGAAACATGATCGGAGGTGTACTACGATAAATTGGTAATATTTAATGCATAGGTAACTACTAATGAGGCCATATTAGGAGCTAGTAGTCGGCTCGACATAGGAAGAGGTAGAAGCTTATAGAGTTAGGGAAGATCGTACACGGCCCTGCGAATGGTATTAAGGAATATAACCCGTCATCCATGTAATTGTAACAAACTAATCAACCGGTAATAGATAGCTAGGGAGTAGTGAAATCTAAGTAAACACATTTTCTCTTATTATTGTTTTCGCTACATTTACTTTAAGTTCATTTTATTTTATTTTGATTGCATCTGTAGTTATTTGGGTTAGTTGATTAGCAACTAATTCCGCCCACTCTTTCAAAACCCGAGATTTTTACTTGCTTTCCATAAAATATAAAAATACAAAAAGAATCATCCCTCACCTCTAGACCTAGTTTAATTGAGTTTTAACCCTAGCGAATACTATTCTTTGAGTTGAACGATCAATCCCCCGGTACTTGTCACTATACTATACTACAACGGTCAGGTACACTGCCTGGTGAGGATTGCAAGCTTCTCAAGATCCCTTGAGAGGTAAAACCTTTTGCGAGGGTGCAATTCCACGCATCAGTTCCAATGGTGGTGGAGTTGGTGATTTTGGAGAAAGATTTTCCATGTCTTCAAGAAATGGAAGAGGTGATGATGGTAGAGTCCCAAAAAGTTCCATGGGTTCTATCTTAGGTGATTTTGGAGGTGATGGTGATTTTGATGGTTGAGTTGGTGCCGATGGTGGTATTGGATCAATTGGTGTTTTTGTTGGTGGTGGAGTGTTTGTGACCTTTTGTGATTTTGGTGATGGTGTAGGAGTGACAAGGTTAAAAAAAATTTCTTCCTTGATGGGTGATGATATGGTAAGTGGTGATTCATCCGAAGGTGATGAGTTTAAGTTGATGGTTGAGTTGAAGCAACAAGGTTTGACGCTAATCCTAGCGGTTCTTCTAATGGGTCGAGATGGTGGTGATGAGTTGTCGGACTTTGTCATGGTGGTACAAGGATGGTAATGGGACGTTTGAGATGCAGGAAGGTGATGGTGAGGTGTGAGTACAAACTATCCAAGATGGATAAATTTATAGAGTTGAAAGAATTATGGAAGAAGTGTTTGGATTTGATGTTCTACCATACAAATTTTGAGGTTTCTAATGATTTAGATGGTTTATTAAGGTTGTCAAATCATTGGAAGTCAATCCAACGAAAAATGGTAGAGTAAGAAGACCAAGATATACACTAAATGCTATGTGGTCATGTCAAATGATTTGGATCAAATGTTCCACGGATTTCAAGGAACCTTTTAGAGAGTTCCTTACTTTACGTAGAAGGGTTCCTTGGGTTAATTTTGTTAAATTTGGATTTTTGGCGAGAAGAGGTTTCCTATTGGTTCTAATGAGCTAAAATGATCCTAATATATTTAATTAAGGTTAAGAAAGATGTTTCTCACTAAAGAAAATGATTTGGTGTTTGAGAAAATATAAAAATAAGAAAAATGAAGAATTTTCTGCAGGCACTCGGCGGAACCAAACGTTTACACAGGCGGAACCCTGAATTTGGTTCCGCCTGGTCCATTGGGCCAAATATGGGTTTACCCAGAAAATGCACTGTCGGAACCCTTTATTTGGTTCCGCCAGATCCGCCAGGTCTGAATTTGAGACAGAACAGTAAAAAGAGGGTCGAGATGATTTCCAAATTTTCCGAAAATTTCCAAAACATAAACTTAGTACTATATTTGATTAGGAAATGACAAAAATGAATATAAAAACGTTCTTACCGATAGACTTTGACGGGGGGGGGGGGGGGGCTAGCGATTTTCACTATACTTAGTGAAAATATGGAAATTTTGACAACACTTCAATGTTGTCTTCCTGCATATATGGTTGAAACAATACATTGTCCAAAGATAGCAAAAGATCCTAGAAGTACAAAAATGCGTAAAACACATAGTTTAACAACTACAAGGTTGAAAATTCTAGTTATGCCAAACACTCCTTAAACAAGTTCTCAAATGCGATCTATCTTCTTCTTGAGCTTTCCAAGGTACCTTCCAAAGCACTTCCACATCCCTTTTGTTTACTTGAATTCCTCAGACTCATTTTTAATTGTAGGAAGTTCTTGGAGATAATCAAGAGGAGCTAGCCTAGAGTTAGGAAGACCATCATCATCGCTCATGGATGAAGATGATGATGAAGGCGAAGGAGAAAGAGGATGTTTCCCTTGAGTCTTAGAGACTCTCTTACCACTTAGAGGGACAAATATGTGAGGAATGAGGGAATAGTCAAGGCTAATTCCCTTGTCGTTTGGTGGAATCGGTGAGATATATCTAAAGAGGTGGGTGAGAAGCATCCCGTATGGGAGAGCTATTGTTCCATTCAAAGGTATACTGGCCATTCTTTTAGCCATGAAATAAGACAAATTGAAAGGTTGTCTTGTAGAGATACTACAGAGCATTTAGCAAAGACATGTTTTAACATGATCTCTATTTCCTACGGAGCTTATGACATTAGCCCTAAGAACTTCTTCCCACTTCCTAAACTGAGGTTTAAGCTCATTGAGTTCCATTCCAAATGGGTCCTTATTGATTTCTTTTCATGAACGATTTTTCCTAGTGGTTGTAGTTCTTAAGAAAAGATGTTCGCGAAGCACTTCCTTACTAACAAGAGGAGTGGCATAAGTAGGGTTATGATGAGGCGAAAAATGAACCGTTTTTAGGGGGTCATTTAAGCCCGAATTTGAATTTATTTGATCAAATATTGCCCTAAATCATTCCTTTTGTCATTTTAGGTACTTTTGGAGTGAATTCTGGAAAAGGAAGCATTTTGGACGTTTTTGGAGCATAAAAGTGAATAAAACGGCAAAGTCTTAATTTTCCTTGCTGGGAACAGTCTTCATGTGACGGCGTCAAGAGTAAAACAAGAGGTGGAAGTGGTGACGATCCAGTGAAAACGTGACGGCGTCACCTTTGGCCGTCATGGTTCAAGATATGGTAACGGCCCAGAATAATATTACACATGACGGCGTCAAATCTGGATCTAGGCAATCCGATCTCATTATGGGCGGCGAGTTGACGGCGTCAGAAATTCCTTCTTGACGCCGTCACCCTGTAAAATCTGTATATAGTTTTGCAATTTTCATTCATAGAAGAGGGAACAAGTACGGTGTAACTTTGGAGAAACCCTAGCACGAATTTTACTGTTTTTTCAAGGGTTTTTACCCTTTAAAACCTTTCATGTCAATTTGAGATAAGTACTCTTTCAATTCAATCAATATGTCTATGTGTTGCTTGAATATATCTTACACTTGGCTTGAATTTAACATGCTAGGCTAGATATCTTGTGTGGTTGCTTAGATGTAGTGAAACCTAGATGTTAATTATGGGTTGATTGTTTGTTTATAGTTGTTACGGATGATTGTATTCGATGTTAGGCTTAAGAAAACTGGCAGACTTCCAATGGTGACATGCTTGAACGTCTTAAGAAACATGAACCAATGCGTACTAGGTTATTATGGTTGTATTTAATGCATGAGCAAATTCTAATGATCCAATGTTAGGAGCTTCTTAGCCGGCTCGACATAGGAGTGAAGTAGGAGCTTATAGAGTTGGGGAAGTACGTAAGCCACCCCACGAATGGTATTAAGGAATATGACCCGTCATCCATGCAATTGTAACAAACTATCAACCTGTAAAAGATATCTAGCGAGTAATGAAACCTAAGTAAACACAACTCTCTCTATTATTGTTCACACCACTAGTTTAATTAGCTTTATTTTCATTTCTGTTATTTTATTTTGATTGCATCTTAGTTATTGGGTTAGTTGATTAGCAACTAATTCCGCCCACTCTTCCAAAAACTGAGATTTTTAATTGCTTTTATAAAAATATAAAAATACAAAAAGAATCATCCCTTACCTCTAGACCTAGTTTTTAGGCTTTCTAATCCTAGCGACACTATTCCTGAGTTGAACGATCAATCCCCCGGTACTTTTCACTATACTATACTACAACGATCAGGTACACTGCCTGGTTGGGGTTGTAAGCTTTTTGAGATCCCTCGAGAGGTAAAGCCTGGTGCGATTCCCACGTATCAAGTTTTTGGCGCCGCTGCCGGGGAATAGTTATTGTCGAGGTTAGGATTTCCTTTTATTAGGTCTACTTGCTAGATTCCTTTCTAGTAAGATTTTATTTTTATTTTTAGGTTTTCTTTAGTCTATCTTATTTCTTTGTTTCCTTTGTTCGTAAACTATCTCGATGGATAACAATAGCATTGATCGTTTGATTCCTGTTATTCGTGTTTTTCGTCGTAGGATTTTCCAAATGCCCGCCCCAATCCCTTTAGTGGAAAATGAGAACCCACCTAACCTCTCACCTAACCATCACTTTGACAATAATTCTAAAATGGAGGAGTCTGACCATGATGATGACCATAGGGCTAGTCCTTTTTACTATTCAGACTCCGATGAGGACCTAGATGATGGTGACGTAATTAATGAGGGTAGGATGGAAGATGAAGTGGACCCTCTTAGGTATGTCAACCCTAGAACAAGGATTGAGAGTGATAGCTCATTTAATATGCAATTTCCTTGTAAGATTGGATTTAGGAGCTTTGATGCCTACCTTAACCATCTCTACCAATGAACATAATCTCGCGTAGTGAATACAATAAAATCATGGTAGATGAGTTAGAATATAAAGGAGATAATATTATTGACAGGGAAATGTCATTGTATGTGTTTGTAGGAAGCTTTGTTTATCTTGTTGAGTTCATGGTTATGGAGAATCTAGGAGAATTTATCGATAGTAAGTTAACCCAAGTTGTGTTTGGGAAACCCTTCAAAAGATTAACCAACCTTGATGAAAAACTTATGGAAGGGTTAATTACATTCTCGGATGTCGATGAGAATTTAGTTTACCAAATGCCACGTGCACACCCTAGATTCAAGGATTTTTCCATGGAGAAGTGTAGTAGGTATCTGCCCCTAGAAATGCTAAGTGAGAATGATAAAAGAAAAGGGCTTATATACACTTTGTGAACCAGGAAAAGAATTTTCAAAACTTCATAGAATCTTTGTATATAAACTTGCTTAAGTGTTTATTTCCGGCCTGAGATTGTTTATGTGATTTCATTCTTTGAATTGCCTTTTGCTTGTTATCTTGTTTTCATATTGTTTTTATTTTAATTTGTTTTATAAGTTATTGTTATTGCGTTAGTTGTTTATTTTTGTTTATTTGACATTTCTATTTTATTTGCTTATTTCTTATGTTTATTTCGTTCGAATGTTATAATCTGAAAATTAAAAAATCAAAAACACACAAAAAAATCCAGTAAATCGGCACTCTTTTCCTAAAGAACGTCGCACATCCAAAACCCAGAAAGCCGCCGCACTTATACTCAAGTGCGCCGCACCTTCCTATCTAAACCAAAAATAATCTTTTATCTAATTATCCTTATTTTCTATATATATAATAAAATTTTTAAAAAATAACTAAAAATAAAAATAAACAAATATTAAAAGATAAAAAAATATATATAAATATAAATATATAGATAAAATTTTGTTTTCTTCATTTTAAACATTTTATTTTTAAATTTTTATATATATTTAAAAAAATGTCTTTTTGCAAATTTCTTAAAGTTTGTATAAACCCTTTATCTAAATTAAATAAAAAATTGAAAAAGAAAACATGTAAACTTAAAAAGTCACAAAAGGAGTTTGTTCAAATCGAGACACTTAAATCTTCTATCGAACATCCTAACGTTAATGAAACTATCGTTTTAAAAATATCCGAAGAGGATGTCATACCCCAACCCGATTCACGACCCTTAATAATTCTCGATCCAGATGATCAACCCATGTGGGAAAGAACAAAGATTGTGGCACCAACTCCTGAATCTGCCATTTTTCGACCCGATGTTAATGACAACTTTGTTATCAATAGTACCCACTTAAAAATGATCTTAGAGAATAAATTCGATGGTCATCTACGGGCTGATCCGCATGGCCACATCCGTGAATTTCTCGCAATCTGCGACATGTTCAAATATGGTGAAACCCAAAGTGAAGCTGTTAAGCTTTTATTGTTTCCGTTCTCCTTATCTGATGAAGCTAAAATCTGGTTCAATGAACTCAGCGAAACATCAATTACATCGTGGGATCAAATGAGAAGAGCTTTTATAAGCAGATTCTTTCCACCTTCGTTATTTGAACATCTTTTACTCGAAATCAGGAAATTTTCTCAAAACTTATGTGAAAGTCTAACCGAAGCCTGGTTACGACTGAAAAATATGCTTGGAAAATGTTATGAGCACGGTTTGACAAAAAAAGATATCATTCAAACATTCTATCATGGTCTAGACGAACTTACTCAAGGAATTCTTGATGGAATAGCCGGAGGAATCTTCCTCTACAAAACTCCAAATCAAGCTTTCCAACTTCTTGAGGACAAAGTCCTTTTCCAACTTGACTGGTCCAACACACATCACCAATCTATTTCTTTCGCCAATGAAAGTAGCAATATCAATGATAATTCTTGATTGATGGAGAAGTTGGAGGCTTTAACAAATAAAATGGATTCCCGTTTTGAAAGCCTAAAAGAACTCCAAGAAATACGTAATAACTGCAAAAGTGATCATGATTCTAAAACCAACATGAACGATGACACACGGATGTGTGAACGTCATGAAGCGAATTACATCCAACTTGAAAATCAAAATTCTCATGATCATTATTCTCGCCTATCCCATTATGAACAACCTCAATCGAATAATAATTCTGAAAAAATGCTAACTGAATTGAACTACGAGGTAAAAAGAGATTTTGATGACTTTATAAGATCCGACGGTAAATTGAGAACTGTTCACGATAATCTTTTTGAAAATACATTTTATAAACCCATCGGGGTTCCACCACAAAAAGCTAAGCCCAACCTGAAACCTCTATCTTTAGGAAAAACCGTCACACAAGATCAACCTCAAATCGAAACTGATCTCGAAAAATCAATCAATAAATTCTTAGATGGTCAAAGAATTTCAAACGTGTTTGTCAAAAACTTAATCAATGACATGAATTTAAAAATGAAGCAAAATGAAAAGAATTATCAAACTATATTTAAAATTTTGGAACAAAAAATAGACGAGTTGTCGAAATCTCAAAACCACGTCTCTTCCGATCAAACCGGTAGGACTGACCCACCTCCAGCTCGTACTGAGCAACTGAATGCCGTATTCACCATGAGTGGAAAGTCCGATAACCCTCCAAAAAACCAAAAAGATCCACCACCACCTATCGTTGTTAACAACAAAACAGAAAAACATCAATCATTTAAAAACACAAAAAGGGACTACTATGTGGTCAACTCGAAAGAATCTCCATCACTTATGGAGTACATACCAAAAATACCATATCATGGACGTTTAGAAATGGATCACTCATAGTTGAACCGAATCGTAAAGGAATCTTAAATCCAGGGTGTAACACCCCCAAATTTATGATTTAGCAGCGGAAAAGTAATTTGGGTATTACGGGGAGGATCGAAGTTATAATCACATAAAACGGCTTAAAAGAAGCGTTCTGAAAGTTAGTTGTCATTCAAATAATATTTTTGATAAAAGATGAAACATTTGATTTAGAATCTCATTAAAAGATATAAAAGCTTGTAAGAATGACATATTTGATTTTTACACCATTTTAATTTTTCAGAATAATAAATACCCGCTCTGTGTCTTGTCCTGCTCCGTTAATTACCTGAGATACATATGCTTAAAAGTGTCAACACAAAGGTTGGTGAGTTCATAGAGTTTCATGGAAAACCATTTATTTTAATAGATTCTGGAATATTTAATAATAATTGTAATAAATACTAACAGTGATAGAACAAGTATTGAGTGATGTTGATTATAATCACAGATAATTCAAATATATATATATATATATATATATATATATATATATGTATATATTCAATCAAATTCAAGTATTAGATCATAATCCTAACATGAGACGGAAATTCATGATACTAATGTAGTGAGATTTATAATTCCAGTATAGTGAAATACTTATACAGCTGTATCTAAATATATGTTGAAGACATATATTTTCTTATGGATATTGCCCCAAGCCTCATGACACGCAAAACGTTAACAAAATACCGTAAAACGGAGGTGATCATCAAATCAATGATGATAGTATTGCCCTCGTGTAATAGGTGATTTGTCAATTCCTATTTTTACTCAAATATAGTGTATCACGACTAATACGACTAACCACATGCATGTGGCATTCCGTCAAGTATTAGTGGGATAGGATGTCAAGCCTCAACAGGTTTCGAAGCTATTCACTATATTCGCGCTCACATACAAGTGATTAATGGCTCATGATAAAGAAACTTTATGGCGATCAGGGTAATTTAGGCAATATCAAGGTAATAATGTAACTAGAGTATTTGTGCTCTTCCTAGCAATTATTTCTGTTGAAACATAGAAATATCATATAGAGATAATGGAATCATTCAGGATGTTATAGTATAGTCAAGTATCATGCCACAATAATCATTTTGGAAACATTATCATCTGAGTTCAGTATTTTAGTTAAGTAATTTGCCAATAACATATACATATCACATCTTAAGTCATAAACTTCATCAGGTAAATATAAATAAGGAAATTAATTTGAATCATGTAATTTATTCATATACTTATAAAATTATCAAAGCATATGTAAGCATGTATCTCCCCCAAAGAGTTAAAACAAGTATTAGAAATTGGGGCTATGACTCACCTTGATTGATACTGAAAAGATGAAAAGTAAAGTCGGATGAGATTATGATGACGGCTTTCAATATATAACATGATAAACAAATTTATCTGAGAATTTGACCAAATACTATTTGGTAAATGAATAACGATTAATGAATAATAATTAATCGTTATGATGAAAAGATGATATGCAAATGAAATTCTTATGTTTATAATAATATGACAAGTTATGTTATTATTTCTAAAGTTTTCCCTTTTTAACCATGATGATAATAATACGTAAAGATAATTAGTTAAAATATCGTTATATATATTATTAACGTAAAATTAACTAATATATAAATAAAATGTAATGAAAATGCATATGGCGTGATAGGGTGACGTAAAATAGAAAATAAAATAAGAATGTCAAATATAATATGTGGGTCCTTGTCCTTTTTCCAATTTTACACTTTTTACTCTAACGGCGTTAGCGTTGCACCTTTAGTCCTTATTTTATAATATTTGCATTTAAAGTCCAGTACTTGTCCAATAGTAATTCTTGAGCTTGGAAATTGATATAATGTCATTTTATATCCTATAGATTTTGTTTTTATCATTTTAGTCCTTACCTTTCATTGTTTGACAGTTTTAGTCCTTCTAGGTGTCGTTGATCAAAAGAAATTAAACGATGCATGTAACGTGAAAATGAAAGTGAAAGGAGTGTGTAACGAGACTTCTATGCCTTCCAAGATGGTGGCGTGTCACGTTTGTGGTCCTATATAATTAGGTATACGTAGAAATAAATAAGAAAAGTATACGTTCGATCATAAACTTGTACGATGCATGTGAAATGAAATATATGACGATATGAATTGGAAAGGTTCTCGAAATACTTACAACACTTCTAGTGAAGTAGAGGATTGAAATAAATGATTTGAAATACGAGTAAATGGCCACATTCGACTTATAACAAGTATACGAATTATACTTTTAATCCAATGCTCTCATTAAACCTCCAAAAGTACGTACGTATGTTTCTGGTCTTGTGGAGGTGATTTTATGAGAGAATGAGAGTTGAAAGAGAGTGTTGAACGGATGATGAAAGGTGGTGAAGAAGGAATAGATATATATGGAGTTTATGATACGTAAATTTCATATATTTCAAGAAACATGTAATACTATTCCATGTCAGTGATTCAAGGACTTTAGATTGTTTCTCTTACATCCTAAGACTTTAAGAAATGTATGTGAGAGCTAAGAAAAAAGTGGGTTGTCTTGTGATTCATAATATATGTCGATCACCACATTTTCTATGTTTACGATTTATAAAAGTCATGTAATACATGATTCTTAATGATATAACTCGACTATTATCATGGTAACATGATAGTAATAATATTAGAGTCACATAGGAACAAAACCGTAATCAAAACGGTTTAGTTTTGGATTTAAACTTATGTCGAGTTGGGTTGAGTTTTTGTCAAACACTTTGCCTTCTAAAAACGTATCAATACTCGACTTATGGATCTGAGATTCGACACACTAATAGTCGGCTAGGTGAGAAATAAGGTGGTGCAAAAACATATAGATGTCGTGTGTAAAAATCGAGATTATGAGAGTCGTTTTGTAGCATGTTACTAGTCGATATTTATGAAATATTATGGAATTGAAGTTGGGCTTGTGTCTTTGGGCTGATGAATAGTAATCGTGGTTTTTGGGCTGAAAATGATTAAGGGTCCGATTAGTGTAAATTTAGAATTAGGAAATATAATTAGAATTAAGTGAAATGTTTATGTATCGTTAAATGTGTCGAGAACTTGTTTCGTCATTTGGTGAATTTTGCAATATCGTAATTATGACCATTTAATATAATAAGAAAAATTTCAAATTTTTCTGTAAAAATGGTGATTAAAATAATAACAGAGATTAATATATAATTAAACATTGTTAATTATATGGATTTTTGCAGTTCTCTACAGTACCCACCTGTCACTCTGAATTTCATCCCGAAATTCAAGTTTGACGTGATTACTAGAGTAGAGAATTATGAGCAGAGGATTGTCGAGAGATTTTTATTCTAAAAATTAAGGAAACGTGATTCAGTTAGATTTATCTGTACTGGACAAGACAAAGTAACTGATGTATCTAAAGGCTGTGAACATTGAAAATAGTGATCCTGAATAGTGAAAAATTTATGGCTAGTGAACAGTATTCTAACGGTCGGGAATAGTGAATTCCAATGGCCGTGAATAGCGTTCTAACGGCTATATTTTAGCCTATAAATACCCATCTCTAATTTCCATTTCTTCCATCAACCATTTTCTTCTTATTTCACATCTCAAAATGTTGCACCTCATCACTATAGTAGCGATTGTATATGTAGTCCTTGCCTCTATCTACTTAGCGTATGTTCCAGATGAAGACTTTGGATTCTTGGTCGCGATCTTGATGTTTGTCGTACCCCTTACTGTCCTAGCCATTACCGTAGACAAGATATGGGGGTAATAATCTTGAGCTAGGGTTGTTTTAAAATTAAGTTCTTGTTGTGTTTTTATGTACTTTGAAATAAATATGGAATAATACTCGTTTTGTTTTTATGTTTAGGAATTTGTCTCATTATTATTTTTAATGGTTTGTTTATATTTATCTTTCGGCATAATTAGGGTGATTCATCCTGTGGTGGCTCTCGCTATTGTTTTGTTGGTGGGGGTCTTTGTTGCCATAGCGGATCAACCTATTGAAGATTCCATGATTTATATTGTAGTTATTGTAACATTAGCACTTCCAATGCTAATTATTTGTTTATGTATTAATTTTCACGGATTCTAATAAAATTTTCGCTATTTGATTTTTCTATCAGTCTTTGTGAATTATTAAGGTTTTCCTACTTGTACTTTTGTTGGTTTCTCATCATAATGATGAGGGAATAAGATAGGTATTTATTGTGGTTTGTCCAATATATTCTTTATGAACAGTTCATTTTATCTCCATATTTTGCTTTTAAATGAAGATTGTTATTTAGAAGATCTGAAATTATGACTGTTCCCTTCATAACATGATTCTTCCTAAATTAGACATAGTTGATCAGGCTATGTATAACTGAGGACTAAATGATGTGATGTTTGGCTCAATCATATTTTTCTCTAAATTGTTTTAGATGGTGTTCAACGTGTCGTTTTTATAATATAACACGTTATTTCTTTTAAGAATAGAGTAGGAAATTTTAGTGTTCATACTACGAATCAGAAATTGCTAGAGTAATAACAGTATATTGTTATTTGGTAAATGGAACAGAAATTGGAATTAACGTAGGCTATGATTATTACAAGGTAGATTTTTCGATACGGTAGAAAGATAGTTGTTATACTTAGGTTACATCCATCGTAACTTAAAGTAAAATACAAGAAAGAGATACAACTTAGGAAATTTTTTTGAACTAGAGTTTATTTATCTACAACAGGAATTTATTCATCTGCTTAAATCTAGTTATCATTCCCTTGATACTATCTAAGTCTTTAAAGATTCTTCATTTTCTTGCAAAAGTCTTGGCTTTCCAATTGATATCGTAGTTTGGACATTGGCTCTTGTAGTGCCCTTTTGCACCACATCCGTGACATACTACAGTTGTTGGTTGTCCTTTTCTGTCCAGAGTCTTACAGCTATTCGCCTTGTGACATGTTTTCTGACACTTCCTACACTTAACAATGCAGATTCCTGTGTGATGCTTCTTGCATTTTTGACACAGGGGTTGACTTCCACGATAACCACTTCCAGTAACAGGTGTGGCGAGGCATTCTCAACTAGCTTGTTGTTGGTATTCCAGCTGACGATGATAGTTGATACGATCTTCCAGATGTTTACGATAGCAGTCTTGAGCATTTGTGAAATTGCAGCAGATGGGTTGATGATTCCTCTTTCAGTGAGTTTTCGCTTTTGGTTATTTCCATTAGATATAACTCCTTGCCTAATCCCTTGGTTAGGGGTGATGGCAAGGTTAATCATTCTTTCTAGAGTTTTAAAGTGGGTTGGCCTATATTCCATGAAACTTTCATGGTTATGCTTACCAGGTATGCCCGTCTCTCTTCTCGGATAAACTATGGTAGTCCCTTCAAGTACCATTGACACGATGTTGTTTACCAATTTCTTGATGGCTTCAGGAGTCATGGTGATTTTTGATGATGATGGAGTATATGTATTGTTCATGTTGTCCATTTTCTGAAATCATTAAGGAAACTCAACATTAGAATTTATATAATATCAGAATACTTCAAATAATGAAGCTAATTATTTCATTGATGATAGACTAAATTGAATCCCTACTGTAATCTAATTTCAAGATATGTATGGGTTGTATCATAGATAAAGGATCAACTCTTGATATGGGATTACTAAGGAACAAACCGATTGTTTTTGCCAATGAAAGTGAAAGGAAAGGAGTGTGTAACGAGAATTCTAGGCCTTCCAAGATGGAGGCGTGTCACGTTTGTGGTCCTATATAATTAGGTATACGTAGAAATAAATAAGAAAAGTATACGTTCGGTCATAAATTTGTACGATGCATGTGAAATGAAATATATGACGATATGAATTGGAAAGTGATGAGTGCTCAAACACTCATCATTTTTGGTTAAATCTGAACTGCAAAACATACAAAAACACTCAGAAATGCATCAAAATACTGAAAATATTTCAAAATCGTGTTTTATATGTTTTAGATGCAAAATGAGTAAAAACAAATGAAAAACGTACAAAGTTTGCATAATTGGCAGTTTCAGTCCCCTGACTTTCAAAAATTAACAAAACTAGTCCCTGTGCATTTATTTTGCAAGAAAAGTCAACCCAAGTCCTTTTAAAATAAAAAGTTATTAAAAATAACACTTGGGTAAAAAGTTTTAAGAATTTACATGTTTGGCCCCTGAGATTTCAAATTTGGCAAAATAGGTCCCTGGGATTTCTAATTTTGGAAAATTGCAACTTTGATCCTTATGTTATTCACATGTGGGAATTTTGGTACTTATAATAAATTTTTGAAAGTTGCAATTTTAGCCCCTCACATTTCATAATTTACAAAAGTAGTCCATGTGGTGTTTTTTCTAATAAACCAAACGGATCCTTTTAATTACTTAGCCCACCCAAAAACCAAATACCAAATCCAATCTATCCACTTAACACCCCAAGCCCACACAACCAGCCCAATCCCTCCCATTTTAAATAAAAACCCACCGGTCAAAATCAGTCAACACCCTCACCCTTTCAAATTACTGTTCATCGTCCCTAATAACACCCCTAATCCCAGGAGCTGTGTTCCCCCCTCATCTCCAAACTCCAGCAACCATTCACCTTTTCATTAATATCTTTCACCAAACCCACACCAACTTCCCCCTGCTCATAAATCTCCTCACCTATCCCACTAAAACTACCCACTCCAATTTTTCCCGCCAAAAGGTTTTTGAACGGCTCAGATGAAATTAGCCCATCCAACGGCTTGGAAGTGTGTGGGAAAGACAAAGGGTACCCCAAAGACCTATATAAGTCAAGAAAGAGAAGCAGAAGAGGCAGTTAGGTTAAGTAGTTAGTTTTTATTTCATTTTAGTGTAATTTAGGTAAAATGTAGTTGAACTTATTGTAAACCTTCTAATTAAGCCTTGTAATCTCGGTTTCAGTACTCAATTTACCTTTTTAAATAAAAGTATTCAGTTCTTGTTGAAGTTCAGTGTTAGTTCATTTTTATGAAATAGAGTGAAATATCAAAGTTGCTCAAATAGCTTTCATAAGTTTAAATAAGTTAAATTTTTGTTTACTCAAGCTCAATATTGCTCAACATAGTTATTAGTAGGGTTAGTGATCAACAATAGCTGATTTAGCAAAACTTTTCCACAAGTTAACAAAAGTCAAAATCTTGGGTATCATTGTGACCAAGGGAAGTAGCAAGGTGTTTGGGATGGCTTTCTGTTTCATTTGAGCTTGGTGACAAGTTCTGATGAGCTTTGTGTTACTAAATTAAGGTTTGCTCTTTATGTCACATCTTTGGTTCTTGCACTAGTGTAATTATCTAGTTTAGTTCATGCTTGTTAGTGTGCTTATTTCCTGATCAAATAGCTTTTGTATGGCCCTTATAGCTTAAACCTTAGGTTGTGAATCAGTATTGATACCCAGGTTCACCATTGGCCCCTCAAACCATTAAACAGTCCCCCTAAGGGGTGTTTGGCTTAACCCTTCAATCTGTGTTTAGGACTAGCATTGGTGTTGGTTTTGGTTTCCATTAGTTGCTTTAGTTAATGTTAGCTCAGTGTAATCTTAAAAACAGTCCCATTTGAAGAAAAAAGTCAAAATCATACATCATCTTTTCATAACTGCTTACTGCGTGGATTTGTGAGATCATGACCATGTATAATGATGCATAAGTGTATGTTCTAGCTTAATTTAGCTTATTTACAACAAATAACACCAATCTCAGTTCATTAGATTCATCACAAATCCATTTTAGTCAACTTTCCAAGTTTTCTTCAAAAGTCAAATATGCATGTCTCAGTTTTTTTCAATATTTGCAAGATTTAATCTGATTTTTGTGTGATGATGTAGGATCTCAAACTTGTTCCTACTCATTTTATATCAGCTTATCTTTGTTATCCCACTTAGTTTGCATTTTTATGATTTTTGTACTCGGCCCCACTTAGCTCCAAAGTAGGCTGCAGGGCAATGTTATGCCCTGCTACACAGATACCCAGTCCACACCCCAACTTCCTAGGTCTCTCCAGGGTTCATAAGTGGGTCCCACAAGCTAAACTTGGGCTTTTTGGAAAGCCCTGGTGCCACACTTGTTGATTCTAGGATCCATTTGCCTTATAGCTTATTGGATAAGCTTGAAATCAAGCTTGAATAAGCCTGCAGGCCTGCTTGTTGAACCAACCCTTGGAATTGCTTATTACTTGTTAATAGCTTATTCTGAGTTCTTTTCATTGTTATTCTAGCTTATTTCAATCATTCTCATCATCTTGTACCTAAATCTACCCTTGGTTTCAGGTTCAAGCTTATTTCAAAGCTTTTAGCTTTGACAGTTGACCAAAGTCAACTGTCAAGCTAATAAGCACTTGTAGTGCTTATTCCTGAGATTCTACCAAGGTCCTTTTATTAAAATTTCATATTTTAGGTATTAAAGTAGTTTTGTAAAAAGAAAACTCAAAAAAATCAAATTTTCCTAAAGTGATAGCTTCTATTTAAGAAGCTTATTGCTTAAGTGGTTATTTTCCTTAAGCACTTTCTGTTTTTATAGTTTTCTTAAGTTCCTGTAGTTGTAAAACAATTTCTGTAATTTTTTCATATTTTTCTCTTTTCATTTAGTATTTTTAATAATTAATATTAGTTTTTATTAATTAATAATTAGTTAATAATTAATAGTAATTATTTAAATAGTCTTAAAAATATATTTTCTGTTTTAAAATTAGTTTTATATTATTTTAGATTTTTCTAAGTTTTAATTTTATTTTTCTAAGCTTATTTTACATTTTCCTATTATTTAGTATAATTTTAATTAGTTTAAATTAGTTTTTAATTAATAGTAATTATATAAAAAGTAGGAAATATATATTTTAAGTTTGAAAATTAGTTTTATAATATTTTAGATTTTTCCAAATTTATTTTTCATATTTTTAGTGTAATTTTATAATTAGTTATAATTTAGGTTAATTTAAATAATTAATAAGTAATAAATAAATAGTATTTAATTAATAATAATTAATTAAATAGTGTAAAAATTAATTCTAAATTTCTAAAAATTTTATTTTATTATTAGGATTGTAAAAATGTGATTTTTATCTTTGTAAGTATTTTATTTTACTAAAACTCGCGTTTTATTTTGTACGTTCACGTTACTTAAAACTGAACGTACGCGTTTTTAGGTTTAAATCATTTCTGGCTTTTCTGATTTCATAATCTTATTCATATAGCTTGTTTAAGCTATTTCTTTATAGATTCCCTAGTTTAATCACACTCAAACCCCTTTCCTGGCCAAATTCACCCGATCACAACCCCGTTTTATAACCATCACACCTCGTTGGGACATAACGACCCGGGGAAACCTCTATATTCCACGGAGATTAACTTTAGGCAGTTTGACTTTGTTAACCATTCCTTGGTCAATATAAGTTGACCGTTTGGAGCCAATCAAATTTTGGCGCCGCTGCCGGGGAGTTGTGTGCGTTTTCTAAACGGTTTTTCTGATTAGTGATTTTGGAATTCGTTCCATTGTATATTTATCCATCCTTTGTTCATATTTTCTTATTATCAAAACAAAACCGTTCCCGAAAACTTTTTAAACTCAGTTTTCAACGAACACAAAAAACACAAAAACATTTTCTTTATCATTTGTACAAAATGTTTATCCAAAAATCCAAAAACATTCTCCTTTACCCTCTCACCCTTTTGATTCTCATTTCCTCACCCTTTATACACATTTGATTCTTTCTATGTCTCATCCACACTTTCTGGTTTGCCAGTGGTGTGGTAGTCCTCATAATGGTGGCAATTGCCCCAGTTGAGGCATGGTAGAATCAGGAAACAGGTCTGTCTATAACCCAGATCCCTATTCCTACCATGACACGACTGATTTATTCCATCAGTTACCACACCATGAGTCTCAGCAGTTTTACTGTTGTGAGTATTGTGGTGGTTCACACTACAGTTCTGATTGTCAATCAGGAAACACGCTTGTCTATGAGCAGTTTCCTGATAACGATTATAACTTTAGCACATACGACTCACAGCCACATCAGTTTTGCTGTTGTGATCACTGTGGAGGTCCACACTTCAGCTCAGATTGTCAAATGGGTAATCCATATCCTTGTGACAATTTTGACACATCGTATTATGACGAACCTCCATCTCCACCAATTCCTCAAAGTCTTCTCCTTGATCTTTTGGATTTAGTGAAAGACTTGAGAGGAATAACACACACCCCAAATAATCCAAACCAAAAATCGATGGAAGAATTGTTAGCTGAAGAACAGGCTGCTAAAATAAATTCCCAAGATGCTTATGAAAGATCTATTAGGGAATCAATAGCAAAAGAAAAAGCAGCCAGATCTAGCTCTCGATTTCGTTTCATTCCTGATGACAGTGATGATGAGGATACTTTTGATATCCTTGGATTTTATAAAGATTCATCAGGTTCATCAGATGAAATTCCATCAGTTGAGATTCCATCTCAACCCACTGTTATCATACCCGAGGTTCCCACTCACTCTTTGAGCATGGGGGACGAGCATCTTGACACTGTTTCTCAAAAGGAATCGGACGAATTCATAAAGTCTAGTGTTGAGGACCTTGTTCCAATCCCAAGAGAGTCACAGGGAACTCTTGACCATATGTGTGATATTCCTCCTCCTCTATTCTTCCCATCTAATCATGATGAGATGTTCTCCGATTCTACTGATGACAATTCGTTATCTTGTGGAGACATCATTTATATGGAAGAATTACCTTCTGAGCTAGTTAGCTTAGAAGAAGAGAATGATGAGATTGACACTGAAATCAAAGATGAAGCACTTCGTGCAACATTATTGAATGTCGATCTCCTCATTTCTAAAATCGAGGCTTTCAAAATGAAACCTATTTCATCTCCTATCCCGATTAAGGATAGTGACATTTTCTCCGATGATCCTATTTCGGAGTTTGAAGCCTTTACTTTTGATCATATGGGAGAGAAGATTAGTGGCATTACCACTTCTCATTCTCAAATTTCTCTCCCCGATTATGATTCATTCACTTTTGAGGAGTTCTGCGATGAACTCACTCATATCATATCTCCACCGGAGTATGATAACTTTCACTTTGATCTAGACAAAGTTGATCTTTGTGTTATGGAGGGAAATATTCTCAACCTTGAGAATTTGATTGATATCAAAATCCCAACCCTCCCACCCATATGTCTAGATCATACGAGCTTTACTGATGAGATTCATGATACACCAATCATGAATTCTCTTTCTGATGATGATGAGTCAATCTTGATTGTCATCAAGATCTTTCTTCCCTTCTTCACCTACAGGGTGACTTCTCCTATTCTTCACTCCTTCGGGAATGAAGACACTATATTTGACCCCGGCATTTTCATGTATCATTATCTTGAGCCGGGATTATATCTCATCGGTGTGGAACTTTCACGTGCTTCAAATGTTTGTCCAAACGTCTTGAATAAAATTCCGATTGAGATTGTTTCTTCCACATCATGCTTCCCCAAGGACAAATGAATTCGGGGTCGATTCAAGCTAGCGACTCGGTAAACAAAAACAGTAGCATGCTTATAGGGTTTTCACCCTAAGTGTGGGGGAATCCCCCAGGCTATGATTACAAAAGTGGAAAACAAAATGGTGTTTTCCACGCTTAGCTTGTAATGTTGCCCTTTTACGTTCAAAGAGTCGGCATAATAGCCGGGACTTTGAATATTGAGGACAATATTCATCCTAAGTGTGTGGGGGGGGGGGTATTTCGCCATTCTAGCGAATTTTATCAAATTTTACTATATAATACCCCCGTTTTTGGCCAAAATTTCAAAAGTTTTTCACTAAAGTTTCAAATTTTTGTGGTTATCAGTCCGCCTTGTCTAACCGACAAAAGGGATTGGCTAGTCCAGGAGCAAACGGCTCTTGGTAAAGATATATCAAATCCGTTTATGGCTTGCAATTTGCCCAAAATTGTATGGTACCTCAACTCGCCATATCCTAAAACGCGAATGAGTTGGCTAGCCCGCAAGATTATGGCTTGTGGTAAAGGCAGTGGAAAATCCATAATTGGTAATCAGCTCACCAAGATGTTGACCATTCCATCAAGAGTTGGCTAGTCCAGAAGCAAACGGCTTTTGGTAAAGACTAATCAAATCCGTTGACAGCTGGTGGTTTGCTCAAAATCACACGGTTATCAGGTGTGCCACAGTTCTTACATCTGGCTACTCCAGAAGTGATGGCTTTTGGTAAAGAGTTTAATATCCATCAAGTTTTCAAAACATTTTATTGCTAGGGACTAGCAATAGTTTAGTGTGGGGGATTGATGAGTGCTCAAACACTCATCATTTTTGGTCAAATCTGAACTGCAAAATATACAAAAACACTCAGAAATGCATCAAAATACTGAAAATATTTCAAAATCGTGTTTTATATGTTTTAGATGCAAAATGAGTAAAAACAAATGAAAAACGTACAAAGTTTGCATAATTGGCAGTTTCAGTCCCCCGACTTTCAAAAATTAACAAAACTAGTCCCTGTGCATATATTTTGCAAGAAAATTCAACCCAAGTCCTTTTAAAATAAAAAGTTATTAAAAATAACACTTGGGTAAAAAGTTTTGAGAATTTACATGTTTGGCCCCTGAGATTTCAAATTTGGCAAAATAGGTCCCTGGGATTTCTAATTTTGGAAAATTGCAACTTTGATCCTTATGTTATTCACATGTGGGAATTTTGGTACTTATAATAAATTTTTGAAAGTTGCAATTTCAGCCCCTCACATTTCATAATTTACAAAAGTAGTCCTTGTGGTGTTTTTTCTAATAAACCAAACGGATCCTTTTAATTACTTAGCCCACCCAAAAACCAAATACCAAATCCAATCTATCCATTTAACACCCCAAGCCCACACAACCAGCCCAATCCCTCCCATTTTAAATAAAAACCCACCGGTCAAAATCAGTCAACACCCTCACCCTTTCAAATTACTGTTCATCGTCCCTAATAACACCCCTAATCCCAGGAGCTGTGTTCCCCCCTCCTCTCCAAACTCCACCAACCATTCACCTTTTCATTAATATCTTTCACCAAACCCACACCAACTTCCCCCTCCTCATTAAATCTCCTCACCTATCCCACTAAAACTACCCACTCCAATTTTTCCCGCCAAAAGGTTTTTGAACGGCTCAGATGAAATTAGCCCATCCAACGGCTTGGAAGTGTGTGGGAAAGACAAAAGGTACCCCAAAGACCTATATAAGTCAAGAAAGAGAAGCAGAAGAGGCAGTTAGGTTAAGTAGTTAGTTTTTATTTCATTTTAGTGTAATTTAGGTAAAATGTAGTTGAAATTATTGTAAACCTTCTAATTAAGCCTTGTAATCTCGGTTTCAGTACTCAATTTACCTTTTTAAATAAAAGTATTAAATAGAGTGAAATATCAAAGTTGCTCAAATAGCTTTCATAAGTTTAAATAAGTTTAATTTTGGTTTACTCAAGCTCAATATTGCTCAACATAGTTATTAGTGGGGTTAGTGATCAACAATAGCTAATTTAGCAAAACTTTTCCACAAGTTAACAAAAGTCAAAATCTTGGGTATCATTGTGACCAAGGGAAGTAGCAAGGTGTTTGGGATGGCTTTCTGTTTCATTTGAGCTTGGTGACAAGTTCTGATGAGCTTTGTGTTACTAAATTAAGGTTTGCTCTTTATGTCACATCTTTGGTTCTTGCACTAGTGTAATTATCTAGTTTAGTTCATGCTTGTTAGTGTGCTTATTTCCTGATCAAATAGCTTTTGTATGGCCCTTATAGCTTAAACCTTAGGTTGTGAATCAGTATTGATACCCAGGTTCACCATTGGCCCCTCAAACCATCAAACAGTCCCCCTAAGGGGTGTTTGGCTTAACCCTTCAATCTGTGTTAGGACTAGCATTGGTGTTGGTTTCGGTTTCCATTAGTTGCTTTAGTTAATGTTAGCTCGGTGTAATCTTAAAAACAGTCCCATTTGAAGAAAAAAGTCAAAATCATACATCATCTTTTCATAACTGCTTACTGTGTGGATTTGTGAGATCATGACCATGTATAATGATGCATAAGTATATGTTCTAGCTTAATTTAGCTTATTTACAACAAATAACACCAATCTCAGTTCATTAGAATCATCACAAATCCATTTTAGTCAACTTTCCAAGTTATCTTCAAAAGTCAAATATGCATGTCTCAGTTTTTTTCAATATTTTCAAGATTTAATCTAATTTTTGTGTGATGATGTAGGATCTCAAACTTGTTCCCACTCATTGTATATCAGCTTATCTTTGTTATCCCACTTAGTTTGCATTTTTATGATTTTTTTACTGGGCCCCACTTGGCTCCAAAGTAGGCTGCAGGGCAATGTTATACCCTGCTACACAGATACCCAGTCCACACCCCAACTTCCTAGGTCTCTCCAGGGTTCATAAGTGAGTCCCACAAGCTAAACTTGGGCTTTTTGGAAAGACCTGGTGCCACACTTGTTGATTCTAGGATCCATTTGCCTTATAGCTTATTGGATAAGCTTGAAATCAAGCTTGAATAAGCCTGCAGGCCTGCATGTTGAACCAACCCTTGGAATTGCTTATTACTTGTTAATAGCTTATTCTGAGTTCTTTTCATTGTTATTCTAGCCTATTTCAATCATTCTCATCATCTTGTACCTAAATCTACCATTGGTTTCAGGTTCAAGCTTATTTCAAAGCTTTTAGCTTTGACAGTTGACCAAAGTCAACTGTCAAGCTAATAAGCACTTGTAGTGCTTATTCTTGAGAATCTACCAAGGTCCTTTTATTAAAATTTCATATTTTAGGTATTAAATTAGTTTTGTAAAAAGAAAACTCAAAAAAAATCAAATTTTCCTAAAGTGATAGCTTCTATTTAAGAAGCTTATTGCTTAAGTGCTTATTTTCCTTAAGCACTTTCTGTTTTTATAATTTTCTTAAGTTCCTGTAGTTGTAAAATAATTTCTGTAATTTTTTCATATTTTTCTCTTTTCATTTAGTATTTTTAATAATTAATATTAGTTTTTATTAATTAATAATTAGTTAATAATTAATAGTAATTATTTAAATAGTCTTAAAAATATATTTTCTGTTTTAAAATTAGTTTTATATTATTTTAGATTTTTCTAAGTTTTAATTTTATTTTTCTAAGATTATTTTACATTTTCCTATTATTTAGTATAATTTTAATTAGTTTAAATTAGTTTTTAATTAATAGTAATTATATAAAAAGTAGGAAAAATATATTTTAAGTTTGAAAATTAGTTTTATAATATTTTAGATTTTTCCAAATTTATTTTTCATATTTTTAGTGTAATTTCATAATTAGTTATAATTTAGGTTAATTTAAATAATTAATAAGTAATAAATAAATAGTATTTAATTAATAATAATTAATTAAATAGTGTAAGAATTAAGTCTAAATTTCTAAAAAGTTTATTTTATTATTAGGATTGTAAAAATGTGATTTTCATCTTTGTAAGTATTTTATTTTACTAAAACTCGCGTTTTATTTTGTACGTTCACGTTACTTAAAACTGAACGTACGCGTTTTTAGGTTTAAATCGTTTCTGGTTTTTCTGATTTCTTAATCTTATTCATATAGCTTGTTTAAGCTATTTCTTTGTAGATTCCCTAGTTTAATCACACTCAAACCCCTTTCCTGTCCAAATTCACCCGATCACAATCCCGTTTTATAACCATCACACCTCGTCGGGACATAACGACCCGGGGAAACCCCTATATTCCCCGGAGATTGACTTTAGGCAGTTTGATTTTGTTGACCATTCCTTGGTCAATATAAGTTGACCGTTTTGAGCCAATCAGAAAGGTTCTCGAAATACTTACAACACTTCTAGTGAAGTAGAGGATTGAAAGAAATGATTTGAAATACGAGTAAATCGCCACGTTGGATTTATAACAAGTATACGAATTATACTTTTAATCCAATGCTCTCGTTAAACCTCCAAAAGTACGTACGTATGTTTCTGGTCTTGTGGAGGTGATTTTATGTGAGAATGAGAGTTGAAAGAGAGTGTTGAATGGATGATGAAAGGTGGTGAAGAAGGAATAGATATATGGAGTTTATGATACGTAAATTTCATATATTTCAAGAAACATGTAATACTATTCCATGTCAGTGATTCAAGGACTTTAGATTGTTTCTATTACATCCTAAGACTTTAATAAATGTATGTGAGAGCTAAGAAAAAGGTGGGTTATCTTGTGATTCATAATATATGTCGATCACCACATTTTCTATGTTTATGATTTATAAAAATCGTGTAATAGATGATTTTTAATGATATAACTCGACTATTATCATGGTAACATGATAGTAATAATATTAGAGTCACATAGGAACAAACCGTAATCAAAACGGTTTAGTTTTGGATTTAAACTTATGTCGAGTTGGGTTGAGTTTTTGTCAAACACTTTGCCTTCTAAAAACGTATCAATACTCGACTTATGGATCTGACATTCGACAAACTAATAGTCGGCTAGGTGAGAAATGAGGTGGTGCAAAAACATATAGATGTCGTGTGTAAAAATCGAGATTACGAGAGTCGTTTTGTAGCATGTTACTAGTCGATATTTATGAAATATTATGGAATTGAAGTTGGGCTTGTGTCTTTGGGCTGATGAATAGTAATCGTAGTTTTTGGGCTGAAAATGATTAAGGGTCTGATTAGTGTAAATTTAGAATTAGGAAATATAATTAGAATTAAGTGAAATATTTATGTATCGTTAAATGTGTCGAGAACTTGTTTCGTCATTTGGTGAATTTTGCAATATCGTAATTGATGACGTATAGTCTATATATGGGCCACGAGCCCAAATGATAAACATTACTAAGGCCCAAAACCACCACGCGTGGGCTATTGTAATTTGGGCCGCATCAATAATGAGAACCGGCTCACGTAAGCCCAAACCCAATTAAGCTATACACGGTATAGATAAGGATCATCTATCTATGGAATAGATATCCTTACCCGGATAAGCACCATGAGTGCGAAACGTAAGGAGCACGAACCCTACAAGGATTCTGCGCCTATATAAGGAATGACATAACTCTCATTCAAGGTACGATTCAAAAACCTTAACTCTTTACGAGAACCCTAAATCGATTACTTACTCTCACGCCGGAGTCTAATCGTGGGAGACAATCCCACGATAAGCCTAACGGTGTTGTTTATTTTCTTAGTGCGCAGGTTACAAGTACTAAGAAGCGAATTGGTACGAGAGCTAGAGCCCATAATCAGGAACGCCCAACTTTTGTATCAACAAGTGGCGCCATCCGTGGGACCCTACTAAGAACTTAAAACTAGAATGACAAAGAATAAGAATTCGAGCCAGCGGATTCCGCAGCCAGAAAAACGTGACCCCCAGAGGAAGAATCAACAAGATTCGACCCCTAGGCAGGTTGTTGGAACAACCAGCGCACCTGGTCACCAAGAGGTAGGGACAACCCAACCTCTTCCAGCGGTAGAACTACCTGTAAGGACTACCCAAATCACCCCAGTGGTCCCAAGCGTTGAGGAACTCCAGCGCACCCTCTTCACCACTCCTACCCGCAGTGAACAACACTGTGCCACCAGGCGCACCTAACCAAGATAGGGTGCCTAATACAGAGGCGGACATTCTTGCAGTAACTGAGGACACACCCAATTTAACGTTGGGAAATTTTGTATCCCAAAATTATGAAACCTTAACTGCCCTCATGCAAGAAGAAGCAAGGAGAAGGGCAAGCACGAGCCTACAAGCTTGACTCAATTTTGGTCCTGAACGCGAACCATCACCACTGCGCCACCCACGAGGAAGACGCGCAGAGTGTACCACTATCCATGATAGGCTGGGTACGACATTTGATTCACAGTACTCAGAAGACAGCGCGAGGCACACTAATGTTCACTCCAGACTTGGCAGTCGAGCGATACCAGACCGATTAGGACCTCAGCATTCGCCAAGCCAAGGATCCTCTAAACCTGGGAGTAAGAGGATTCACAACAGATTGGGGAAAAGAAGATCCCATGTGAAAGTCCCTCAAGCTCTTCTTCTGAAAGAAGCCTGCGCAAGCGCCGAAAAAGAGACTACCCTTCCTCCAGTGACTCCTCGGACAACGAGGATAAAGAAACAGGACACTGGAAGTCAAGAGGAAGACGTCGCGAAGAAGAGAACGAAGATATGTCTCTTCCATGGCGTCGCCAGAAAGTTGACGCGTTTACACGACGCATCAGCAATTAGTCAGACCGCAAACGCAGGCGTATGCCCACTAATGTGAAAACATATGATGGAACAGGTGATCCGGATGATCATCTAAAAGTTTTCGAATCAGCCGCCACTATCGAAAACTGGCCACAGCCTGTGTGGTGCCACATGTTTAATTCTACGTCAGTAGGGAACGCGCGCACATGGTTTAGCAAACTCCCATGTAGGAGCATCGGTGGGTTCGAGGAATTACGGAAAGCATACCGCCTCAACTTCACCCAGAGAAAGAAGTGCGCTAAAAATCCTGTTGAACTAGCAAGAGTAAAACAGCGCCAAGGGGAATCAACCAGTGCTTTTATGGAACGCTTCAAGGATGAGTGCATACAAGTAAAAGCATGTCCAGAAATCCTAAAAATTTCCGGGTTCATGAATGGGATTAATAACCCAGAACTTATCCGAAAGCTAAATGACAAAGTTCCCCAGACTTTCGATGAGCTAACAAAGCGCACCAGATCCTTTATACAAGGAGAAGCAGCTATTGCGGACAGCAAAAAGGGTTATTCGAATTATAGGTAGCAAGAGCAGCCTAGGAGACAATCCAACGATCAGAATAACAACCGCAGCAGGAATTACCGCAGCGGAAGAGACAATGACAAGTATACCACTCTCACAAAAACTCCGAGGGAAATATTTGTAACAGAAGGTGCAAACTTCCCAAAGCCACCACCAATGCGCACCGCAGAGGAAAAGCGCATAGAGAATGGATACTGTGAGTACCATGGTCAAAAAGGCCATACAACTAACGAGTGCGTCCAGCTAAGACAACTAATTGAAAAGTTAGTAAGAGAAGGCAGAATGGACCACCTTGTAAAAAACATCATAGAAGGAAAAGACAAACAAAGGAACGGGGGTAAGAAAGAGCCCCCCAAAGAAAAAGCTGATACCATATACATGATACAGTCATGGCAGCGCAAGATAAAGCAAAAAGTCAGCCAGAAATTCTCTCCAAAAAAAGAGATATCTTTCCCTACTCTAGCTGCGAACAACGCAGTTGTAGAACCTCTAACTATTGAAGTACATACGGGAGGACATGATATCCACCGCATGTACATTGACGGAGGAGCATCCGCAGACATCCTGTATGATCATTGTTTCAAAAGACTGCGACCTGAAATCCAAAGTCAATTGATACCAGCAACAACGTCATTGACTGGATTCACAGGAGAAAAGATCTGGCCCATGGGGCAGTTACGCTTGCTGGTGGTCGTAGGAGATGAACAAAACTTAACCGCAACATGGATAAATTTCACGGCAATAAAGTCTCCCTCACCATACAATGGTATCGTTGGGAGACCTGGAATATCATCCATGCGCGCTGTACCATCCACAGCGCACAGAATGCTTAAGTTTCCAGTGGAAGGAGGAGTTGTCACCCTCTATAACACAACATTACCACCTAGAGAATGCAATGCGGTAACAACTGAAGTAGAGACTATTCCAGAACAGCGCACAGAAAAAACACCAAATCTAAAAGTCGCTATTCATCCCGATTACCCGGAACAACAAGTTTCGATTGGTGGATCTTTATCCGACAAAGGTAAAGCAGCCATATGCGCACTCTTACAGAAGAACCTGGACATCTTCGCATGGGAACCAAAAGACATGACGGGAGTGCCACGCTCTATCACAGAGCATAAGCTACAAATCCGACAAGGATATCCCCCAATACGACAAAAGAAGCGCGGCCAGGCCCCAGATCGTGCAAAGGCTATTCTGGAAGAAGTACATAAGCTCGTAGACGCAGGCATCATGCACGAAGTGTACTACCACGACTGGCTCTCTAACCCAGTTATGGTAAAGAAGAGCGATGGCAGTTGGAGAATGTGCGTGGACTTCACGGACTTCAACAAAGCATGTCCACAGGACTGCTATCCACTGCCAGAAATAGACTGGAAGGTAGAATCCCTGTGTGAATACCCTTTCAAATGCTTACTAGACGCATACAAAGGGTATCATCGAATTCAGATGGCAGTCGAAGATGAAGAAAAAACAGCTTTCCACACCAATCAAGGAATGTACTGCTACACAAAAATGCCTTTTGGCTTAAAAAACGCAGGCGCGACATACCAACGACTGGTGGACACAGCTTTCGAGAAACAAGTAGTCCGCAACTTGGAGGTCTACGTTGACAACCTTGTCATCAAAACCGACACAGAGGATGAATTGGTGCGCGACATCGAGGAAACGTTCAGAACATTGGGATGAATAAACATGAAGTTAAATCCCAAGAAGTGCACCTCTGGCGCAACCGAAGGCATGTTCCTTGGATACTTAATAGAGCCCGATGGAATCAAGCCTTGTCCAAAAAAAACAAAGGCTGTTATTGATCTCCCCTCACCGCGCACACTTAAAGAAGTCCAGTCATTGAATGGAAAGTTAGCAGGGCTAAACCGTTTCTTATCTAAATCAGCAGACAAGTCACTCCCTCTCTTTAAAAAACTCACGAAGTGCACAAAAAAGGGAGATTTTCGCTGGACCGAAGAAGCGGAGGAAGCTTTCCAACAACTTAAACACCATCTGTCATCTCTTCCCAAACTCGTCGCACCGCGACCAGGGGAAGAGCTAATCATGTACTTATCGGCAACTCATGGAGCAGTTAGCGCAGTACTATTGACAGATAGGAACTCCGTCCAGACACCCATATACTTTGTAAGCAAAGTCCTGAAGAAGACAGAGACTAACTACAACGCTATGGAAAAGCTGGTCTTAGCTCTAGCATTCGCATCCAAAAGGCTGCGCAGATACTTTCAAGCGCACCCAATAGCTGTAATCACCGATCAGCCAATCAAACAAGTTATCTCTAAACCTGACGCATCAGGACGGTTACAAAAATGGAGTGTACTGCTAAGAGAATATAACATCTCGTATAGACCGCGCACTGCAATCAAAGGACAAATTGATGCGTGGGAATCGCACCAGGCTTTACCTCTCAAGGGATCTTGAGAAGCTTACAACCCCCACCAGGCAGTGTACCTGATCGTTGTAGTATAGTATAGTAACAAGTACCGGGGGATTGATCGTTCAGCTAGGAATAGTGTCGCTAGGATTAGAAAACCTAAATACTAGTTCTAAAGGTGAGGGATGATTATTTTTGTATTTTTATATTTTTTTGAAAGCAATTAAAAATCTCGGGTTTGAAGGATTTGGGCGGAATTAGTTGCTAATCAACTAACCCAATACTAAGATGCAATCAAAATAAAATACAAGAAATGAAAATAAACTAAATTATACTAAAGTTGTGAGCAGTAAATGGAGAAAATGTGTTTACTTAGATTTCACTACTCCCTAGACATCTTTTACACGTTAATTACTTGTTATAATTGCATGGATGACGGATCGTATTCCTTAATACCATTCATGGGGTGGCACACATAACTCCCCAATTCTATGAGCTCTTATCTCCTCCTACACCATGCCCAGCACAACTATAGGGATTGTAAACAGTGGCTCATGCATTAAATACAACCAATAAAGACCTAGTGCGCCTCGGTTCATGTTTCTTAAGACGTTCAAGCATGTTACCAATTGGAGATCTGCCAGTTTTCTTAAGCCTAACATATAAATCATTCATCCAAGACAAGAATAAACAAGTAATCAACACATAAATAACATCTAGGTTTCATTAGATCTAAGCAAACACAAGATAGATCTAGCCTAGCATGATGAAATTAAGATAAGAACAAGATATAGACAACCAACACATAGACATATTGATTGAATTAAAGGAACACTTATCTTAATTACAATGAAAGGTATCAAGGGTTTGGAACCCTTGAAAAACCTGTAAAAGTTGCACCAAAATCGTACTTAGGGTTTCTCCAAAACTTCTCTCTTCTAATGTGAAAATTAGAAAACTATATATAGAAAAATGGGTCTGACGGCGTCAAGACAAACATTGTGACGCCGTCACCTCGCCGCCAAAACTATTCTCAGACTGCCTTGATCTACATTTGACGCCGTCAAGACTTAAACAGTTCCAGGCCGTCATAACTTTTTACTCTTGACGCCCTACCTTCGTGACGCCGTCAAATCTGTACTGGGTCGTCATGGACTTCTGCTCTTGACGCCGTCAGAGAATTACTCTTGACGCCGTCACCTACTGTTCCCAGCCTGGAAAATTAAGACTTTGGCGTTTTCTTCACTTTTATGCTCCAAAAACGTCCGAATTGCTTCCTTTTCCAGATTTCTCTCCCAAAGTACCTAAAATCACAAAAGGAACGATTTAGGGCAATATTTGATCAAATAAATTCGAATTCGGGCTTAAATGACCCCCTAAAAACGGATCATTTTTCGCCTCATCATATACCCTTACACTTGAGATTGGCTTGTCCTCAAGCAAATGCGCTTTTATTCTACTCAAAAGACAAGTTAGGGGTCATTTAACACTAATATAAAAGTAATTACAACAAATAATCGTTCCACTAAAGACCAATAGACAAGCACGGAGGTCATACACTAGCACCTCACAAATAGTGTTTAGATACTCACATCTCTCGGGTGTAATAAAATGTAAATTACAATATGGAAACGGAAGATATCTCTCACTACCTGTCATAGCAAAATAGATTACCATAGGCTTGGGAAAGGATCAAACCTCCACCACATGGCGTAAGCACCTAGGATAAACTATCAAAGGGGTCTTTTAAAGGGTTGTAACGTTAGGTATAGGGATATGAAATACACGGTTTTGTTGGATAAAGGAAGTTTTACTGGTGGCGAGTTAACAATCTTGGTTAATTACATGTACAATATGGCGTTGCTAAGCCAAGACTAGACTCGACTTAAGCTAATAAATGAAAAATAACAAAAAATATAAAATGAACATAGAATGAAACGGGATGGTAGTCCGTATGTTTTTTCTCTTTTTCCTTTTCTATTTTTTTTTTTTTTTTTTTTTTTTTTTTTGCATACACTCTTACCCTACCATCCAAAATAATACATCATAGGGGATGAACATTCCCCTTACACTTGAATCTTTACATACTTTACATTAAACTAATCTAATGACTCGAATTAAGAAAATCAAAACACTTGGAGCACTTTTAAGATTAACGTACATATGGGGGTAATAAATGATGTTCTTCCCCATTACTCCATAAAATAAGTACTTACCCATGAGTCCCAATCGTCCCAAAACAATATGTACAAGGATATGACTCGACTTAGCAACCATGTAATCAATTAGACAGTTAACTTAGGGTTTAACAAATAACAATAATGCACTAAAAATGAGCGCATACACGGAAGGCTAAGGCGATTTGGTTGTACATTTAAGTGGGGTGTAACAAATTCTTCCTTTAAGTAAAATGCTTAAAGTTAGAAACGAAAAGATAGGCTCGGAGGGGTGTACTAGGGGTTTCGTGTACTAAAAATGAGTACAACGCTAAGGGTGTGGGAAAATTAGTTGACTTAACTAGCCAAGTAATATGACATAAATGGTCAAGTAATTATGATACGAGTTTAACACAAGGGTGATCCTAATGCCTCTTATCATGTAGTAAATCCTACCACAAGAATGTAGTCTCACTAGCGGTCTCGGGATGCATCACTAACGCAAGTTCTAGAATCTAAATGCTACCGGTACACTCATAAGCACTAATAGTAAATGCTTTTCCTATCAAATCTAAAGGCGAACCTCACATATTTGGGTTGAAAATTTTTCTGAATATACGGTTATGTGCTATTCATACAATCTCCTATCCATGAGACGCTTGCTATGGCTAAAGTTTCACTCCTAAATGTTGTAAAAAAATTTAAATTTGGCGCTAAAATTGCACTAACAAGTATTTCTCATAGTTTTATTACACATCTACCATTAAACAAAACAAACTCAAGCGAAAGTGCATATGTAAGGTATCATCTTTTTACCCTCCCCTTACACTTAAGATGAACATTGTCCCCAATGTTCAAGTAAAGAATGTAAAAGTTAAAAAGTAAAAAGAATGAAATCAAATACTCCCCTGATTCGCTCGGTATGGATAATAGGGTGGCCAGGTTAAATCTTCCTCCAAGAAAATGAACAATCAAAGCTTCCCTTCCAGAATGTAAATCATCTTCTTGTCATACATAACCTGTAAAACCTGATAAAATAGACAAGACAACCTCGCGTAAAATCGGCGGCATCCTATATAAGTTACTAAATCCTAGAAAACAAGATAAGATATAATGCTTGTGGAATGAAGTTTGCAGATCTCCTGGAGATTATAAAACTTAATAATTCACAAAAACCATAAGACTCCGTTAGAAAAACAAAACCGGTAAAATTTCCAGATTTTTACACTTGACGCCGTCAAGAGTAAATTCATGACGCCGTCAGGATTGACCTGCAGAAATTCTTATGTTAAGTTTCTGGAAAATTTCTGGAAAAACTTGGTCCTACTTCCTGAAAAATCCTGCAAAACTTCATTATGACTCAATACAAGCATTTGACTCTAACAAATACGAATACACATGTTCATTTAATATTGTGGAGAATCATGATCGGTTTGTTTCTTAAAAACATATTTGGGGTTTCCCCTTACACTTATCTTTTGCAAAAATACCTTTAGGTGGAGTTAAGACTAGGCCAAAACAACAAAGTAAAGTATTTCCACTATTTAGTTTAGAAACATGATCTACCAACAATAAAAATTAAGCATGCATACGGAAGCAAATAACAAACAAACAAATAAAATCACACAAAACATGGGTTGCCTCCCAAGAAGCGCTTTTCTTTATTTACGAGTCTTGTAGCTAGACTCAAGGTCATGGGTTAACGTGTATCGCTTATGCTCACATAACCAAGTATGAGCCATCTAATAGTCGCCTCATCTTTCTTATATTCGTCTCCTAACTCTAAGCATCCGCGATAGTATCTTTTATTCTTTTCATGAGTATACTTAAGTCCTTTTCTCTTATCATTCTCACTTAGCATCTCTATGGGCGGATACCTACTACACTTTTCCATGGGAAAATCCTTAAACCTAGGGTGTGTGCGGGGCATTTGATAGACAAAATCTTCTTCCCCATCCGAGAATGTAATTAACCCTTCTATGAGTTTTTCATCAAGGTTGGTCAACTGTTTGAAGGGTTTTCCAAACACAACTTGGGTCAACTTATCATCAATAAATTCTCCTAGATTCTCCATAACCATGAACTCAACAAGATAGACCAAGCTTCCTACAAACACATGCAATGGTATTGCCCTAGCAATAATGTTTTCTCCTTTGTATTCTAACTCATCTACCATGATTTTATTGTATTCATTACGCGAGATTACGTTCATTGGAAAAGATGAGTTAAGATAGGCGTTAAAGCTCTTAAATCCGATCTTACCAGGAAATTGCATGTTAAATGAACTATCACACTCAATCCTAGTTCTAGGGTCGACATACCTAAGAGGGTTTATTTCCTCTTCCATTCTATCCTCATTAATCACATCACCATCATCAAGATCCTCATCGGAGTCTGAATAGTAGAAAGGACTAGCCCTACGGTCATCATCATGATCAGACTCTTCTAACTCAAAATTATTGTCAAAGTGGTGGTTTGGTGAGAGGTTAGGTGTGTTCTCATTTTCTGCTAAAGGAAGTGGGGCGAGCATTTGGAAGATCCTATGACGAAAAGCACGAATAACAGGAATCAAACGATCAATGTTATTGTGATCCATCGAAATAGTTTACGAACAAAGGCACAAAGAAATAAGATAGACTAAAGAGAACCTAAATTTAAAAATAAAATCTTACTAGAAAGGAATCTAGCAAGTAGACCTAATAAAAAGAAATTCTAACCTAGACAATAACTATTTCCCCGGTCTGCGGCGCCAAAAACTTGATGCGTGGGAATCGCACCAGGCTTTACCTCTCAAGGGATCTTGAGAAGCTTACAACCCCCACCAGGCAGTGTACCTGATCGTTGTAGTATAGTATAGTGACAAGTACCGGGGGATTAATCGTTCAGCTAGGAATAGTGTCGCTAGGATTAGAAAACCTAAATACTAGTTCTAAAGGTGAGGGATGATTATTTTTGTATTTTTATATTTTTTTGAAAGCAATTAAAAATCTCGGGTTTGAAGGATTTGGGCGGAATTAGTTGCTAATCAACTAACCCAATACTAAGATGCAATCAAAATAAAATACAAGAAATGAAAATAAACTAAATTATACTAAAGTTGTGAGCAGTAAATGGAGAAAATGTGTTTACTTAGATTTCACTACTCCCTAGACATCTTTTACACGTTAATTACTTGTTATAATTGCATGGATGACGGATCGTATTCCTTAATACCATTCATGGGGTGGCACACATAACTCCCCAATTCTATGAGCTCTTATCTCCTCCTACACCATGCCCAGCACAACTATAGGGATTGTAAACAGTGGCTCATGCATTAAATACAACCAATAAAGACCTAGTGCGCCTCGGTTCATGTTTCTTAAGACGTTCAAGCATGTTACCAATTGGAGATCTGCCAGTTTTCTTAAGCCTAACATATAAATCATTCATCCAAGACAAGAATAAACAAGTAATCAACAAATAAATAACATCTAGGTTTCATTAGATCTAAGCAAACACAAGATAGATCTAGCCTAGCATGATGAAATTAAGATAAGAACAAGATATAGACAACCAACACATAGACATATTGATTGAATTAAAGGAACACTTATCTTAATTACAATGAAAGGTATCAAGGGTTTGGAACCCTTGAAAAACCTGTAAAAGTTGCACCAAAATCGTACTTAGGGTTTCTCCAAAACTTCTCTCTTCTAATGTGAAAATTAGAAAACTATATATAGAAAAATGGGTCTGACGGCGTCAAGACAAACATTGTGACGCCGTCACCACGCGGCCAAAACTATTCTCGGACTTCCTTGATCTACATTTGACGCCGTCAAGACTTAAACATTTCCAGGCCGTCATGACTTTTTACTCTTGATGCCCTACCTTCGTGACGCCGTCAAATCTGTACTGGGTCGTCATGGACTTCTGCTCTTGACGCCGTCATAGAATTACTCTTGACGCCGTCACCTACTGTTCCCAGCATGGAAAATTAAGACTTTGGCGTTTTCTTCACTTTTATGCTCCAAAAACGTCCGAATTGCTTCCTTTTCCAGATTTCTCTTCCAAAGTACCTAAAATCACAAAAGGAATGATTTAGGGCAATATTTGATCAAATAAATTCGAATTCGGGCTTAAATGACCCCCTAAAAACGGATCATTTTTCGCCTCATCACAAATCTTAGCCGATTTCATCGTGGAGAAGCCAGATAGCGACAGCCCAACATCTGCAACAAAAACAGATCTACAGGAACCCTGGATTCTGTTCACAGATGGGTCTTCATGTGTAGATGGATCGGGCGCAGGCCTTATTCTCACAAATCCAGAAGGTATGGAATTCACCTATGCGCTGCGCTTTGAATTTACAGCCACAAACAATGAGGCAGAATACGAAGCCCTACTAGCCGGACTACGCATCGCAATCCAAACGGGTGTACGCAACCTGGAAGCAAACGTAGATTCTCGGCTAGTCGCTAACCATGTGTTAGGTGAATATGAAGCCAAGGATGAACACATGATCCAATACCTGGAAAAGACCAAGTCCTTAATTAAAAACTTTGATAGGTTCACAATAAAATAGGTGACCAGAGGAGACAACAGGAAGGCTGATGCGCTCAGTAAGATCGCATCCACAAGCTTCGCGCACCTCTCAAAACAGGTATTGGTAGAAACCCTAAAAAACAAGTCAATCTTGGAGATGGAGATATCCATAGTGATAGAGGAACAAGATCCTACATGGATGACACCTATCATTGAATTCATCAGCAAGGGAATCTTACCACAAGATCATAAGGACGCACGAAGAGTGCGGCTCACAGCGCAACGATTTGAACTACGAGACAACATACTCTATCGACGCTCTTTCTTACAACCCTGGCTCAGATGTGTTGGACCTCTTCAAGCAGACTACGTACTCCGAGAAATCCACGCTGGATCATGTAGCATGCACTCAGGGCCGCGATCTGTGGTGGCAAGCGCTCTACGGTCAGGGTATTATTGGCCAACCATGCATCGCGACGCACGCGATCTGATAAAGAAATGTAGCAATTGTCAAGTACATAGGCCAATCCCGCGCCGACCACAACAAGAGCTAACACCCATTACCTCACCATGGCCATTTTATAAATGGGGCATCGACATTGCGGGACCCTTTCCAGTTGCAGCAGGAGGAGTAAAGTCCCTCATTGTAGCCATAGACTACTTTACGAAGTGGATTGAAGCAAAGGCGGTGGTGAACATCACAGGGAACCAAGTCAAACGGTTTGTCTGGGACAACATTGTTTGTCGCTTCGGACTACCGGGAGAGATTATATCAGACAACGGAAAACAATTATGTGATAACCCATTCAAAGATTGGTGCGCGCAATTGAACATCACGCAACACTTCGCTTCAGTAAAACACCCACAAACCAATGGCCTAGTTGAGCGCGCAAACCGCAGTCTAGGGGAAGGAATAAAAGTGCGCCTTGACAGACACAAAGGAAGGTGGGTGGATGAGCTCTCGCATGTCTTATGGGCGCATCGCACAACAATCAAAACCAGTACTGGCGACACGCCATTCTCCCTCGTCTATGGAACAGAAGCCGTCATACCAGCTGAGATAGGAATGCCAACTATACGAACAGCAGAGGTCAACGTCACAACAAATGACGAGGAACGGTGCATAGACTTGGACTTACAGGAAGAAAGGCGTGAACGCGCAGCTATACGCGAAGCAAAGGCTAAGGCAAAAATGAAGAAGTATTATGATGCAAAGGTCAAACACACTTCATTCAGGCCAGGAGACTTTGTATACCGCGCCAACGATGCGAGTCACGCAGAAGACACAGGCAAGCTCGGACCAAAATGGGAAGGACCTTACGAGGTCACAGATGCACTCGGCAACGGTGCATACAGATTGCGCGACATGGAAGGTCACGACCTAGCGAGCACTTGGAACATCTGCAATCTCAAAAGATGTTACTTTTAGGCTACGGCCATTACACAGACACCTTTGCATCCTAAGAGGTGCCCAATAAGTGTTTGTTTTTCTTTTCTTTCCTAGGAATTGTATTTTTATTTTTTCAAAAAACTTGCAAGTATCAATAAAAATGTTATGGTTTCTAGCTAACTTCATAGCGTATTTCACTTTATTGCGTACATACTTATATATGTCAATATTGTTATCTTATATCTTTGCCTACATGGCGTGCATGCACTAATTAAAGACCCACGAAGGCATAAAGGATGAGTAAACCTACTAATTCACTCGTTGTAAGAGGGTTGCAAACCCATCAACATTGGATCACGTATCCTTGCTAAGCGCTTTACTTTTGAGACGTCAAGGTAAGTTTCACGTGCGCATCCCACGACGGGTGCGCAAATATTAAGTACAGTGTACAAGCTTAGCAAATAACGAGCCAAGACACTTGGTCAAAAAACTTAGCAAACAATGCAAGTATATTTCTTAAAGTCACGCACTTAACGAGCCAATACACTTGGTCAAATAACAAAACTTAGCAAACAATGCAAGTATATTTCTTAAAATCACGCAGCCAATACACTTGGTTAAATAATTAAACTTAGCAAACAATGCAAGTATATTTCTTAAGTCACGCACTTAATCAACAAAAAGGTATCTTATTCAACATTTTTACACAAAAATTACAAGGAAAGATACACTTCATTATTTACATAATACATATACAAAAAGCCTACACGCTATGGCGATGCTAAGGGCTATCCTCTGGAGCAGCAGAACTCCCTGCCTCCTGAAGCTTTCTCAGAATCAAGGCGTCCTTGGGAGATACGGTAGGAACACTCACGGGAACCCCATCAGACCTGGGGATGTGTGCAGCACCCACGCCACACAACACTGCCTTACCCTGAATGCCTCTCTTCTGGGCAGCCCTCTGCGCGTGGCGCTCTAGAACCTCTTTCAAGGGAATCTCCCTCTCAAGAGCAAACGGGGTGAGGATGTGGCGAGGCTGCGCGAACACGGGAATCTGCAGCTGCGACACTTCAGGCTTCAAAAAGTAATCTGGTTGCGCCTCTGCATCCTCTAAAAGGTGGCGCTCCAAAGTCAACCCTGCCATAAGTACATCTATGGGGTTGTCTTGGTCACGCTCCAACCTGCCAATGTGCGGCAACTCGAGGACCTTCAACCCTGCCATAGCCTGCATCAACTCATCATACGCAGCCGCATCATAACCAGGGACTTCTGCCAAGTCCTTGATCAGAAGCTTGGCCTCATGGAGATCCTCCATAGCCTGCGACTTCCCACGAGCCACCGCACAATGAACCACCTTCCCAAAGGCGTCCAACACCTCTTGGGACTCAAGAGTGCCCATAGCTGCCAGGCGCAGCCCGTGGCTAATCAACCACCTACATCAAAGACAATTTGTGTTAAGGAAAATCATAGCAACAAAAAATATTATAAAGAAGAAGAGTAAAAAGGAAATACCTGCGCTCAGCAATGGTCGACATCAAATGAGGGTATAACTCCTCATTGTACTCGATGATCAGGCCGCGCAGCTTGTTCTCCTGAACCTGGATGATCTTCTCCATATCCTCCTTGAACTTGGCAATGCTAGCAAAGTGCTCCACCTTCTTCTCCTCCAAGAATCGCACGGCCCAAGTCATGTCAGACTTATAATGATGAAGCTGCCCACGTGCCTGCTCCACCTCAGCCAGCGCGGACAACTTCTCATGGGTGACCTTCTCAGTGTACACCCTGGAGGACTCCAACTCCGCCTGCGCTTCCGCCAGCTGCGCACGGAGCCTAGCTATCTCCTCATCCTTCTGGGCGAGGGTACTGCTCTCCCCAACATACCTCTTCTTCAACTGAGCCACCAACTCAGCCTGACGCGCAGCAGTCACAGCCAACTCATCCATCAACTGCTGCGCCTCTCCACCCTCATCAACCTTGGCTTTCCCCTCCTTGTTTTCATTCTGCGAAGAGGAAACCACATCCACAAAGACTCCATCATTCTTCGCGGCATCATCCCTACAAGACATGAAGAGGACAGTTAGTACATATTGTGACAAGTAATATCCAAGAAACATAATAGAGACGCAGATACTTACAGAAATGGAGAGGCCTCGACAGCCTTCTTATCTGCGCCAGGAGCGGATGTCTTCTCCTCCGCAGACGACTCCGTATCCCCAATAAGGTAGCGTCATCTCTTATTAGGGCCACTGCTCCCAGCCTCCCCTTTGCGCTTAATATTCTGCGCTACCTCCTCCTTCAGTACCTCCTCAGGCTTGAGGATTTCCACGCTGTCATAAGACTCAGCGCGCGCCTCCTCCTCTTGCGCCATCTCCACGTTTGGCGCCACGCTTTGCACAGGCGTTACCTGGAGTGGCGGCGTAGTCTCAGGGACAACCTCCGGCAGCACGGTCAAGCGACCCTCAGTCGCCTCCAGTAGTGGTTGCTCACCCTCCCTTAGAGGGCGCACCCCCACAGTCACCTGCTTCGGTTTCTCCAGCTTAACAACGGCGAACAGATCCATCTCTGCGCACATAAACAAAACAACAAAGAAGAAAGGATTAGTTATTAAAGGTGCGCATACAAAAAAGACTTGCAAAATTTGAAGTAGAAGGGACGAACACCCACCCCGGCCTTCCTCACTAATAAAAGTTGGCACCTCGTCAACAGCGCCAAAATAATTGCGACTCAACCCTACGTGCACCAAAAACTCCTCCGGATAAGGGTTAATGGATAGGCGGTTGGCATCAAGAGTCTGCGCATCAGTCAGCCTATAGGAACCGGGTGCGGGGCGCCCATCCCTTGGCAAAGTATCCTGAGTATAAAACTCATAGGGCGATGGAAAAACCACATCATCAACCCAGAAAAAATGCTCCCTCCAATTTCTTAGGGAGTCTACCTTCTCAGTGTAACACTGAAGCGCCCTCGGGTGCTTCGCAAAAGATACCCATCCATTTGACCACGTCGTGTGGTAAAAGGAGCGAAACAGGGCAATGGTCGGTTCTATCGCAAGTAAACGGCAGTTTACTTCAAAATTCGACACCTTAGCCGCACCTATACAGTGCAGCTGTGAGATGTGAAGGCGATAGTGGTTGAGCAAATCGCTCAGAAAAATAGATATTGGTACACGGTAATTCGCGTACTCGAAGAATTTCGTGTATAACCCTATTTTCCCTTCGGGGAAATCGGCTATACACGCGTCAACATTTGGAGCCTCTGGACGCACATCCAGAGGAATGAAATAGTCAGACGTAAACTGAGTAACATCATTCTCCGTCATCGCAGAGCGAAAGTCCTCTAACTGGGCAACCATTTTCATAATTCTACCGGGAAACGCACACAAAATTACCTACCGAAACGATTATTTTCTTTACAAAAGATAGCTTTCAAGAAAGTGAGCAATGGTGAGTGTGTGTTTTACTGTGTGTTCTTGTAAAAATGGGGCAGTGACTATTATATAGGGAGTAAAAAACCCTAGATGATGTCCACGTGGATCCCACTCACAAAAACATGTGGCTAGAACCGAAACGGTACATGCACTTTTTCCCGATTTACGAGGGCCACGTGGACACAACCTCCGATTTCCGAGGTATTTCCTTGAAATATCTAGGACCAGGTACATTGCACCCCACAAAAGGGCGGCAATATTTCAATGTTCTCCTGCCACGCTTACCGCTGTTAAGATTAGTCTAACATCCATGGCTACGAGCCGCGCACACTAGACTGGGGGGACATGATGACGTATAGTCTATATATGGGCCACGAGCCCAAATGATAAACATTACTAAGGCCCAAAACCACCACGCATGGGCTATTGTAATTTGGGCCGCATCAATAATGGGAACAGGCTCACGTAAGCCCAAACCCAATTAAGCTATACACGGTATAGATAAGGATCATCTATCTATGGAATAGATATCCTTACCCGGATAAGCACCATGAGTGCGAAACGTAAGGAGCACGAACCCTACAAGGATTCTGCGCCTATATAAGGAATGACATAACTCTCATTCAAGGTACGATTCAAAAACCCTAACTCTTTACGAGAACCCTAAATCGATTACTTACTCTCACGCCGGAGTCTAATCGTGGGAGACAATCCCACGATAAGCCTAACGGTGTTGTTTATTTTCTTAGTGCGCAGGTTACAAGTACTAAGAAGCGAATTGGTACGAGAGCTAGAGCCCATAATCAGGAACGCCCAACTTTTGTATCAACAGTAATCATGACCATTTAATATAATTAGAAAAATTTCAATTTTTTCTCTAAAAATGGTGATTAAAATAATGACAGAGATTAATATATAATTAAATGTTGTTAGTTATATGGATTTTTGCAGTTCTCTACACAAGGTGTAAAGGCTTGTTGCATATGCTTAATGCAACCGTGTTGCCTACGAAAGTGTGCTTTAGTATTTTACACTTTTTCTTCGTAGTTTTGTTTATTTTGCAGATTAAATAAATAAGTGGAGGTTGGTTGGATGGTTTGCTTAACACTTGGGGAGCTGATACTTTTGGATCGTTATATTTGTTGGTTAAAGTCCACATGCTTATTATGGCATGCTACTCGGCACTATATCTATCAGAATTCAACCAATCACTTAAAAGCCCGGGAAGTCTTGTTTCTCTTATATTTATTTTTCCCATTTTTCCTGCTTTTGAGTTATTTTCTAATTACGCATATTGCTTAAACTTAAGTGTGGGAGGGAAATGAATTTGAAACATGAGACTAATTCTTAAAACTGACTGAAAATTTTGTTTGCCCTTTTAGAATAAAACTTGGTAAATAAATAAAGTTTTTGAATTCAGAGATGTGTCCCGATTGATAGAGCAGATCCGACTCGGGATCGATGACTTTACTTGCGCATTTATAACCATTACCACTAAAATGTGAGGATTTTGAGCCTATATCGGCATATGTCTTTTATGCTTGATTTCTTTGTTTTTGAGTGTGTCGGTGATTTATTCGATTCTAGAACTTATGCTTGAAATCATTACGAGACCGCAGTGAGATCACATTCGTGTGATATAGGTATTTATATGTGATAAAGAGGCAACTTAGGACTTAACCCTAATGAGCATTCCAAATTAACATATTATTTAGCTAATTACACTGATTAGCTATCCACCCCAATAAAACCCTTTTGTAGCACTCATCTTTAGTGCTAGATAACCCTAGTTTAACCTACATAGCCATCCTTTTTCATTTCTTACATCCACTATAAAAAAAATATATATATAACCTTTAGCCTAAACCTTACCCCTTGTCGAAAGTTTATTCAGTTGGTTGCGAGTTGCTTGGTTGTTCAGATGATTTTTGGTTAATAGTTCGTTTTGCTATAAGTATTGTGTCATTTTAACAAAGATGAAGATGGCCAGCTTCGTATTTCTATTTTCTGTGGTGTGTGCTTATATTAAGTTTGGGGGAATTATTGATTGTGTGAATGTGGATAATGGATGATGAAAAAATGAAAAAAAAATGAAATAAAAAAAAATGTGAAAAAAAATCGAAAAAAGAAAAAAAAAAGAAAAAAAATGATGAATTATGAATAAGAGTTGGCTTGCCAACTAAAGCGATTGTAGAGGTAGAGATGTTCGATTACCTAATTAGTTTTTGGTTTGTGACTAGCAACATGGGTTCTTGGACTTTTCGACATTTCTAATTTTCTTTTAAAACCAATTCAAGTATATATTTCCCATACCTTATCCATATCCTTATTAACCCTTAGCCTTATAACCAGAATAAAAGTCCTCTTTTGATATTTATACCTGGTGCTTACGCCATGTCGATACAGTTTTGTTTCTTGTACAAGCATATGGTAATTTAATAAATCATGTCTGAGTTTTTGAGTTTGATTTTTTTATATTCTCCATCATCTAAATAATGAGTGTGAGTGAATTATACTTTTCCTTATTCGTGAGATGCTTGGTCATGTTAATCACAGCTTAAGAATCATTGGGTATTGTCAAACATCTCTATGTTCCATATTAAAAAATCCAAAAATATTTTTCATAATTCTATTTTTGTTTTGTAAAGCTTATTTGTTCCTTTTATTTGCTTGAGGACAAGCAAATATTTAAGTGTGGGGGTGCTTGCGCTTTCTTATAAAAACCAAAACTATATTCGATAATTTCATAGCATTAATTTTTTTTCTTTTGTCATTTAGGAATTTCTTTTTAAATATTCTTTTCTTAGATTTGCTTAAGGGCAAGAAAAGATTTAAGTGTGGGGGTATTTGATAATGCTCAAACGATACATATTTTTATGCGCGTTATCGATGCTTTTATACTTATATATTGATGATTTATATGGACTTTCGATACTTAATTGCATGAAAATACATTTCAAGTCCAATTGATAAAGAACTTCAAGAATCAAGATAAAGTGTACACATCCAAGACAATTCTATGCTAAACAATATGTCACCTATCCAAGTAGAAAATCACGCCGCTCTTTGTGTCTATATACGCCGGTTACGTGGGCGTAAAAGTCTTATACATATCTGAGTCAGCATCGTCAAGAGCGGCGATATTAAGAATAAAGCGCGCCGGTCTTCAGTTCTAATAATGACCCTTTTGGCGCCAAGAAAAGTATTGAAGTACGCCGGTGTTAAGAACAATGTTCGCCGATGTTTTGAAAGAATCAGAAGTAAAGATTTGAAGCTTAAACGAAGAAGGAAACTTAAGTAAAGATCTCCCGACACACCTCCACTGTTTTGGTCATATCTTTAGCATACGGACTCGGTTTTACCTCCCGTTTTCGGCCATGGAAAGCTAAGAGAATTATCTACAACTTTGGTCTGATTTCACCCCCGAAACTAGCGTGCTTCCTTGGAAAACCGCCATACTTTAAGGACAGATCAGAACTAGTCACATTTATAGCTTCCATTGAATGCCTAACCAATCATATCTCATCCCTTGGTCCCCAAGGGTGTTCCTAGACTATAAATAGACCCCAAAACCAGAGCTCTATCCATCATCTCATTAGAAATCATCTTTTCCCAAGAATACCACTTGGAAGAATGATTTTGGGATTAAGGTCTAACAAACCTTTATTCCTAACACCCTTAGTCGTGTACCTTTGGTATACTTTCTGAGTTCACAGAAGATTGGTGGTCTCCATTTGTTCATTCCAGAAGTATTTGGTTTAGTTTTGCTATTGGAATTATTAGTTACTGGTTGTGGGCGAATCCTTGATTTCAGATTCCAAGTCTTGTAAACATTTCCATTCGCAAACATTGGTACTTTCTTATTTACATTTTTTATAAAGTATTCTGAACTTTTGGTTTATAATATGTTTTTCATCATGTTGATTATGGAGTAATCATTTTATGTTTGTTTTAATCATTTATTTGAACCATCTCATTGCTTAGTTATAATCTTGGTTATATGCACGTTTTGGTTAATTTGATAAGTGAGAATCATTTTGACCTTAGCACCATTTGTAAACATTCTGAGAGAACTAGGATTCTCTTGGAACGACTTGGACTTACCTAGGCTATACTACACACGAAAGGGTACACTGCCCGTGTAGTGTCTTTAGTCGATTAACCGGTATTTCTAGCATTATAAATTTAAAGCTTTTGACACACATCAAAGTTTTTGGCGCCGCTACTGGGGAATTGTTTAGTTGTTATCAGTTTGTTTACTTGGTTGTGCTTTCTATTTACTTAAATGTGTTCTTAATTGAATATAATTGGGAAATCCGTGCTTCTGAGTCTGCAAGTACGCCGGTTTTTACACCAAGACCGCCGCACATCTGGAAAATTTCAAATAAAACGGATATTTTCAAAACGCCTAACCGCCGTACTTTTGACTAAGTACACCGGTGTCGTGAATCTTTCTTACTTTTTTGTTACAAAATCTGAAAAACACAGCAGTCTTTACATCAAAAGCCGCCGCACACTTTGTGAACCAGGAAAAGAATTTTCAAAACTTCATAGCATCTTTGTATATAAACTTGCTTAAGTGTTTATTTCCGGCCTGAGATTGTTTATGTAATTTCATTCTTTGAATTGCCGTTTGCTTGTTATCTTGTTTTCATATTGTTTTTATTTTAATTTGTTTTATGAGTTATTGTTATTGCGTTAGTTGTTTATTTTTGCTTATTTGACATTTCTGTTTTATTTGCTTATTTCTTATGTTTATTTCGTTCGATTGTTATAATCTAAAAATTAAAAAATCAAAAACACAAAAAAAATTCAGAAAATCGGCGCTCTTTTCCTAAAGAACGCCACACATCCAAAACCAAAAAAGCCGCCGCACTTATACTCAAGTGCGCTGCACCTTCCTATCTGAACCAAAAATAATCTTTTATCTAATTATCCTTTTTTTCTATATATATAATAAAATTTAAAAAAAAATAACTAAAAATAAAAATAAACAAATATTAAAAGATAAAAAAATATATATAAATATAAATATATTGATAAAATATTGTTTTCTTCATTTTAAACATTTTATTTTTAAACTTTTTATATATATAAAAAAAATGTCTTTTTGCAAATTTCTTAAAGTTTGTATAAACCCGTTATCTAAATTAAATAAAAAATTGAAAAAGAAAACATGTAAACTTAAAAAGTCACAAAAGGAGTTTGTTCAAATCGAGACATTTAAATCTTCTATCGAACATCCTAACGTTAATGAAACTATCGTTTTAAAAATATCCGAAGAGGATGTCATACCCCAACCCGATTCACCACCCTTAATAATTCTCGATCCTGATGATCAACCCATGTGGGAAAGAACAAAGATTGTGGCACCAACTCCTGGTTCTGCCATTGTTCGACCCGATGTTAATGACAACTTTGTTATCAATAGTACCCACTTAAAAATGATCTTAGAGAATAAATTCGATGGTCATCTGCGGGCCGATCCGCATGGCCACATCCGTGAATTTCTCGCAATCTGCGACATGTTCAAATACTGTAAAACCCAAAGTGAAGCTGTTAAGCTTTTATTGTTTCCTTTCTCCTTATCTGATGAAGCTAAAATCTGGTTCAATGAACTCAGTGAAACATCAATTACATCGTGGGATCAAATGAGAAGAGCTTTTATAAGCAGATTCTTTCCACCTTCGTTATTTGAACATCTTTTACTCGAAATCAGAAAATTTTCTCAAAACTTATGTGAAAGTCTAACCGAAGCCTGGTTACGACTAAAAAATATGCTTCGAAAATGTTATGGGCACGGTTTGACCAAAAAAGATATCATTCAAACATTCTATCATGGTCTAGACGAACTTACTCAAGGAATTCTTGACGGAATAGCCGGAGGAATCTTCCTCTACAAAACTCCAAATCAAGCTTTCCAACTTCTTGAGGACAAAGTCCTTTTCCAACTTGACTGGTCCAACAAACATCACCAATCTGTTTCTTTCGCCAATGAAAGTAGCAATATCAATGATAATTCTCGATTGATGGAGAAGTTGGAGGCTTTAACAAATAAAATGGATTCCCGTTTTCAAAGCCTAAAAGAACTCCAAGAAATACGTAACAACTGCAAAAGTGATCATGATTCTAAAACCAACATGAACGATGACACACGGATGTGTGAACGTCATGAAGCGAATTACATCCTACTTGAAAATCAAAATTCTCATGATCATTATTCTCGCCTATCCCATTATGAACAACCTCAATCGAATAATAATTCTGAAAAAACGCTCACTGAATTGAACTACGAGGTAAAAAGAGATTTTGATGACTTTATAAGATCCTACGATAAATTGAGAACTATTCACGATAATCTTTTTGAAAATCATTTTATAAACCCATCGGGGTTCCACTACAAAAAGCTAAGCTCAACCTGAAACCTCTATCTTTAGGAAAAACCGTCACACAAGATAAACCTCAAATCGAAAACGGATCTCGAAAAATCAATCAATAAATTTTTAGATGGTTAAAGAATTTCAAACATGTTTGTCAAAACCTTAATCAATGACCTGAATTTAAAAATGAAGCAAAATGAAAAGAATTATCAAACTATATTTAAAAATTTGGAACAAAAAATAGACGAGCTGTCGAAATCTCAAAACCACGTCTCTTCCGATCGAACCAGTAGGACTGACCCACCTCCAGCTCATACTGAGCAACTGAATGCCGTATTCACCATGAGTGGAAAGTTCGATAACCCTCCAAAAAACCAAAAAGATCCACCACCACCACATATCGTCGTTAACAACAAAACAGAAAAACGTCAATCATATAAAAACACAAAAAGGGATTACTATGTGGTCAAATCGAAAGAATCTCCATCACTTATGGAGTACATACCAAAAATACCATATCCTGGATGTTTAGAAATGGATCACTCATATTTGAACCGAATCATAAAGGAATCTTAAATCCAGGGTGTAAAGGCTTGTTGCATATGCTTAATGCAACCGTGTTGCCTACGAAAGTGCGCTTTAGTATTTTACTCGTTTTCTTTGTAGTTTTGTTTATTTTGCAGATTAAATAAATAAGTGGAGGTTGGTTGGATGGTTTGCTTAAAACTTGGGGAGCTAATACTTTTGGATCGTTATATTTGTTGGTTGAAGTCCACATGCTTATAATGGCGTGCTACTCGGCACTATATCTTTCTGAATTCAACCAATCACTTAAAAGCCCGGGAATAAGAGTTGGCGTGCCAACTAAAGCGATTGTAGAGGCAGAGATATTAGATTACCTAATTGGTTTTTGGTTTGTGACTAGCAACATGGGTTCTTGGACTATTCGACATTTCTATTTTTTTTTAAAACCAATTCAAGTATATATTTCCCATGCCTTATCCATATCCTTATTAACCCTTAGCCTTATAACCCGAATAAAAGTCCTATTTTGATATTTATACCTGGTGCTTACACCATATCGGTACAGTTTTGTTTCTTGTACAAGTATATGGTAATTTAATGAATCATGTCTGAGTATTTGAGTGTGATTTTTTTATATTCTCCATCATATAAATAATGAGTGTGAGTGAATTATACTTTTCCTTATTCGTGAGGTACTTGGTCATGTTAATCATAGCTTAAGAATCATTGGGTATTGTCAAACATCTCTGTGTTCCATATTAAAAGAGCCAAAAATATTTTTCATAATTCTATTTTTGTTTTGTAAAGCTTATTTGTTCCTTTTAGTTGCTTGAGGACAAGCAAACTTTTAAGTGTGGGGGTGCTTGCGCTTCTTGCGATTTCTTATAAAAACCAAAAATATTTTCAATAATTTCATAGCATTAAATTTTTTTTCTTTTGTCATTTAGGAACTTCTTTTTAAATATTCTTTTCTTAGATTTGCTTGAGGGCAAGCAAAGATTTAAGTGTGGGGGTATTTGAAAACGCTCAAATTATACATATTTCTATGCGCGTTATCGATGTTTTTATGCTTATATATTGATAATTTATATGGACTTTCGATACTTTATTGCATGAAAATACATTTCAGGTCCAATCGATAAAGAACTTCAAGAATCAAGATAAAGTGTACACATCCAAGACAATTATATGCTAAAACAATATGTCACCTATCCAAGTAGAAAAGCACGCCGCTCTTTGTGTCTATACGCCGGTTATGTAGGCGTAAAAGTCTTATACATATTTGAGTCAACATCGTCAAGAGCGGCGATCTTAAGAATAAAGCGCGCCGGTCTTCAGTTCTAATAATGACCCTTTGGCTCCAAGAAAAGTATTGAAGAACGCCGGTGTTAAGAACAATGTTCGCCGATGTTTTGGGAGAATCAGAAGTAAAGATTTGAAGCTTAAATGAAGAATGTAACTCAAGTAAAGATCTCCCAACACACCTCCACTCTTTTGGTCATATCTTGAGCATACGGACTCGGTTTTACCTACCCGGCTACGGAAATCTAAGAGAATTATCTACAAATTTGGTCGGGTTTCACTCCCGAAACCGGCGTGCTTCCTTGGAAAACCGCCTTACTTTAAGGACAGATCAGAACTAGTCACATTTATAGCTTCCATTGAGTTCCTAACCAATCATATCTCATCCCTTGGTCCCCGAGGGTGTTCCTAGCCTATAAATAAACCCCAAAACCGGATCTCTATCCGTCATCTCATTATAAATCATTTTTTCCCAAGAATACCACTTGGAAGAAGGATTTTGGGATTAAGGTCTGACAAACCTTTATTCCAAACACCCTTAGTCGTGTACCTTTGGTATACTTTCTGAGTTCACAGAAGATTGGTGGTCTCCATTTCTTCATTACAGAAGTATTTGGTTTAGTTTTGCTATTGGAATTATTGGTTATTGGTTGTAGGCGAATCCTTGATTTCGGATTCCTAGCCTTGTAAACATTTCCATTCGCAAACATTGGTACTTTCTTATTTACATTTTTGATAAAGTATTCTGAATTTGTGGTTTATAATATGTTTGTCATCATGTTGAATATGGAGTTATCATTTTCTTTTTGTTTTAATCATTTACTTGAACCATCTCATTGCTTAGTTATAATTTTGGTTATATGCACGTTTTGGTTAATTTGATAAATGACAATCATTTTGACCTTAGCACCATTTGTAAACATTCTGAGAGAACTACGATTCACTTGGGACGACCTGGACTTACCTAGGCTATACTACACACGAAAGGGTACACTGCCCGTGTTGTGTCTTTAGTCGATTAACCGGTATTTCTAGCATTATAAATTTAAAGCTTTTGACGCACATCAAATCTTCTTAAAAACGAGCACATAGACAAGTACTAATCGTAATGTCGGATCTACTAGTCGTGAGAACAAGTAGACTTCCAAACATTTCTCTACGTTTAGTGTTATCTACGGATTCACTTATATCATTCTTGGTAAGTAAAATGAAACTTAATTCGTTGTGTACTTATGAAGAACTAGGAATGTCTCAAGTGATTATACCTTGCTTTTGGAGCTTGCTTAAGACTTTAAAGAGTGTGCTATGTTTCTTGACACTACATTTTCTTTATCTATTTAGAAAGGTCCATTTTGTTCCGATAATGGTTTGACTCTTTGGTTGAGGAGATAATGTCCAATGATCATTTTTATCAAATTGGTTTTAATCCTAATTATGACCCATGATTTATGACTTTGTCTAAATTGTTCGACTCAACGGTTGACACATGACAAAAGACGTTACTTACATTTTGAACTTTTGTTCTTAATGTTCTTCCATTAATGATTCTTATGACACTATCCAATGGATGACTTTTAGATTGACAATTTTTAATAGTTCATTTTCCTTGTCATTATCCAAGCATTCTTATCTTTACCATTATTTGACTTTCGACTAAGTCATCATCTACCAAAGGTGATGTCTTAGAAGGAGGTGGACTTTTCTCGAATGTTACGTTCAACGATTCCTCGATTCTTTTAGATCACCTTGAATAAAACAATATAAAGTTTGCTATTTTGTGAAAACCCAAGAAGTACACCATCATAAGACTTTGGGTCAAATTTGATGAGATACTCCTTGGTGTTAAGTATAAAGAATTTACTCCCAAATACTTTAAACTATATGTTATTTATCTTTGTTTTATTTGTATGGATTTTTATTTAAGAGTGGTCGAATAAAGACACGATTTGAAAAATTAGTTGTTGGTCATCTTATCACTTAGGAGATTCTTAGTTAGCTCACTAGTAGACAAGTATTAAGTGAGTCTTACTCAATTGTCTATTCTCAAAAGTTTAAAGAAATGAAACACCTTATGTCTCCCAAATGTTGTCATGTGAAAATTCTTTGACCATAGTGGTTCCAATTCCCGTTAAGACCAACTACGAAAACAAACTACTTATGATATGGACGACTAATACTCCGAAAGATAAATCTTAAACAAGAAACAATATTTAGTGAGTTAAAAGAGATCGTACCTTTTGAGTTACATAGAGAGGCTACCAAGAATGACATTCATCGTGCATATCATCCTATCATGTAGAAAAGCTTGGATACTCAAATACTCAAGAATCCGAGGTGGTTAGTCAAACATATTTAACGGCACATGATAAAAATGATGTAAAGAAGTATAAGAACATTTATATTCTTTGACTTTTTATCACTCACTTTGAAGAATGAGTTGTTTCTAAATTTCTCTCCTTGGCTTCACAAACATTATTTGTTTTGATTTACTAGTTGATGGTGTATTTGAGTTAAATCCTAACCCGGTTTTATCTTTAAATAACTTTTGACTATTTAATAGGTTTTCAAGAGATTTTGAACTTTCTTCAAATTTAGCTAACATTTTTCCCTTTTCATTGTGTCTTTTAATTTCATGTTTGTAGTCCAGACATATTTTGCATTCTAGATCAATCTCAACATTATTCCCTAGTATAGACATTTTATCTTCTAACATTATTTCTTTTTCAAAATTGTTCTCAAGAGGACTTGAGGGTTCATTGTTAAAGATTGTTTTTAGGTTCATGTTACTAAAATACTTACTCATTTTCTAGTTTAGAGAATTCTAAAATGAATGTGTCAAAGCAAAAATGTCCGGTTTCAAGTTGTACATTTCTTGTAGTTTTATCTATTTGACAATCACAAACCAGATAGTTGTTAACATCTTCGTTCGTGTCGCTCCATGATTCGTAAGTGAGTTCTCTTCGAGCTTGACACATGTTTTCTTCGTCACTAATACCTTCATTAAAAACATTTAAACTCTTAGCACTTGTATTTACTTCAACTAAGAATTTATCCATTAGTTTTTCTAAGATTACTAACTTATATGTAAGATCAAATTGATCATCCTTGACTTGACATATTTCTTGATGAAAGTTTGAGAGATTTTCCAAATATCATTAGCCGTTTGACAAAAATACACTCTTTCATATTCAATTCTTGGTAAAGCTTTATAGATTATTATTTTAGCTTTAATGTTTTTGTCAATTTTGAGATAATCATCTTGATTTTCAAAACTTGTTTTTGTTGGTTTAAAATCACCAATGGAAATAATATGCCAAAGATCTTGATCTATTGATCTTACATAGTTTTCAAATTTATTTTCCATTCAAGAAAATTTTCTTTTTCAAATAGCGGTGGTCTTTGTGTATCCTGCCCTTCTTTGATATTTTCAAAATCCATTGATCGATCCAAGTTTTAAAATACAATATATTTTAAATATCTTGAGTAATGTAGCTCTTGATGCCAATTGTAGAAAACTAGAATGGGGGTTGAATAGTTTACCGTTTTTTATCTTTATTGTCTTTGTTAGCTTTATGTGTAATCAACAATCAAAACTAATAAGCAATGAGTAATGTGCAAGAGTAAAGTAAGAAACGATCAAACCACAACACGAATGTTTATCGTGGTTCGGCTACAAGGACTCTTTTTCCTTGCCCAACTCCATGCCCCGAGTATCCAACTCAAAAGTATCCTTCACTAGTCAACAAGCTCCTTTCATCTGTAGAGAAAACCTTACAATCTTCGCTTACACTTTATCCAGTACAAAGCTAAATATCGGGTTCAAGTTCAAGGTAGAACCAACCTAACGTTGCCTATAAAATATTTCCGACACTAAGCTAGATGTCGAGTTCTTTTACAAAGGTACAACCAGTCCCGGCACTCTATATATTTTGAGGACTAAAATACTAACCGATCACTATAGATAATATACAAACAAATGATGTATAAACTATAAGAGTTTACACAATGTAAAGCTACCAAGTGTTGCAACGTTGTGTTGAAACTTGTAGTCTTTTCAGATGAAATTTTGGACTTCTTTGCTACAAAAGAGGATCACAAAAATGAGATGCTACTGAGTTAGATGAAAGAAATGAGTATGTATGTGTAAAGTATAGCTAAAAGTGATGAAGGATTTCTTGGATATGACTTGCTATTTATAGGCAAGAACTTCATCACAACCACGGATCAGGCGGAACCCTTTTGAGGGTTCCGTCCGTGTGGGACTTTGGTTCCGCCAGAACAGACATCAAATCACCAAGAAATCTTTCGATATCTTTGTCAAGTCTACTCAAGATCATTCAAGGTCAACTTGTAAGATATGTTGAGTGAGAATCAAACTAAGATATGCATGAAATCTTACAAAGTCAACTTGATAATACATGTATGATGTAATTCATGATGTAAACATATATTTCCAATTTTAGACTTTTACTAATATGAAAGTGAACTTGTAAAAGTATTTTTGTATCATCTTGGAATAATGTTTGAATAACGTGTTTAGTAAGTAACTGAGTTACTAAAGATGTTTAAAACTTTTAACTCAATTAAGACACATTATTTAGTAAAACTTACTAAATACGTTTTGACGCTTATACGTTTAATAATGAATAATGTAGCAAATGTAATGTTTACTTAGAAATAAAGTTTCTATATGTGAGACTTATACTATAGTTATACTTTGCTAGAAAATAAAGTTTATACTTTGTCTACAACAAAATATTAGCAAAGATCGTAAAATATAAATAACGTTTTTAGACGATATTTGTATTAACACGGAATTTTATAACTAAACATGGACAAACTAAACAATTGTCAAATTTATGTAGAAAAACAATTTTTTTATAAATCATCCCTTTAAGAAAAGTTTGTTTTTATAATAAACTGCAAAACATAATACTAACAAATGCTTCAACCTGGTCCTACCTTTCTAGGTGGCATGTAGAAAGGAAAGTATTATCAATAGATTTTAACTTTTGACTATAATTTACTCTCAACAGATATACATAGCTGTATACTACCCTTCCCAATTACCAATACACGGTTTTTCACTTTTCACATTTCTCTCACTTGCATATCACCGGCCTTCATCATCTCCGTAATCTTATGGCCGGAATTCGTAACTTTTTTTTCCTGCAAATCACATTTACCGTAATCTTCTCCGTTGTTTTCTCTCATATATATCTAAGGTAGTTGAGCCGGTTGAAGGGGGCTGAGCACCCTCCAGCCCCCTACTGGCTCCGTCACCGCATATAGCCCTATATCTGGTATCCATCATGATCATTAAGAAAAATATAAAAAAAATCAAACAACCACCACATTCCAAGTTAAACTATATTTTCATCCGAGCCATTATAAACATGTACCTAGCTGACTCTACAATATATTGTGCTTATAAATACTCTTTAAATGTATTTCGGATCAGTATTATACAGGCGATCGAGTGTACACGTGATACGTGGGAATTGGCCCTCGCAACAGGTTTTACCTCTCAAGAGATCTTGAGAAGCTTACAACCCCCACCAGGCAGTGTACCTGATCGTTGTAGTATAGTATAGTGACAAGTACCGGGGGAGTGATCGTTCAACTCAGGAATAGTGTCGCTAGGATCAGAAAGCCTACTAAACTAGATCTAGAGGTGAGGGATGATTCTTTTTGTATTTTTTTTTTATATTTTATGGAAAGCAAGTAAACTCTCGGGTTTTGAAGGAGTGGGCGGAATTAGTTGCTAGCCAACTAACCCAATTAACTAATGATGCAATCAAAATAAAATAAAAGAAATGAAAATTAAACTAATTTACTAATGTGGTGGAAACAATAATGAGAAAAGTTGTGTTTACTTAGATTTCATTACTCTCTAGATATCTTTTACCGGTTGATTAGCTTGTTACAATTGCATGGATGACGGGTTATATTCCTTAATACCAGTCGTAGGGCCATGTACAATATTCCCTAACTCTATAAGATCCTACTTCACTCCTATGTCGAGCCGATTAAAAGCTCCTAACATGGGATCATTAGAATTCACTTATGCATTAAATACAACCGAAAATCGTAGTACACCTCCGATCATATTTCTTAAGACGTTCAAGCAAGTTACCAATAGAATTCTGCCAGATTACTTAAGCCTTACATCGAATACAATCATCCGTAACAATTAGAAACAAACAATCAACCCATAATCAACATCTAAGTTTCACTACATCTAAACAAACACAATAAAAGCCTAGCCTAACATGTTAAAAGAAAGATAAACATAAGATAGAATCAAACAATACATAGACATATTGAATAATTATTGGAGAACTTATCTTTATTAAAACATGGAAGAAAGAAGGGTTTGAAACCCCTTCAATTTGCAGGAAATTCGACCTAGGGTTTGTGCACAACTTGTTCCACTTTGTTTCACACTTTACAATGAAAAATTGGAAAAATATATATAGAAATAGCATCCTGACGGCGTCATGCATTAGCCTCTGACGCCGTTAACTCGCCTCCAAGTTGAAATTCGTATTGCCTAGATCCACTTCTGACACCGTCATGTAGAAATAAGCTCTGGGCCGTCACATGTATTTGGACCCTGACGGCCTTGGTGACGCCGTCAGGCCATTAACAAAGAAAATGTTCTAGGCCGTCACGTTATAAGTTCCACGTCCACCTCTTTTGTCACACTTGACGCCATCATGCGTTATTGCTTGACGTCGTCAGGTACTGTTCCCAGCAAGGAATTTGAGACTTTGCCGTTTTCTTCACTTTTATGCTCCAAAAACGTCCAAAATGCTTCCTTTTCCATATTTCTCCTCAAAAGTACCTAAAATGACAAAAGGAACGATTTAGGGCAATATTTGATCAAATAATCTCGACTTCGGGCTTAAATGACCCCTTAAAAGCGGTACACTTTTCGCCTCATCAAATACCCTTACACTTGAGATTTGCTTGTCCTCAAGCAAATGCGCTTTTATTCTAATCAAAATACAAGTTAGAGGTCATTTAACACTAATATAAAAGTAATTACAACAAATAATCGTTCCACTAAAAACCAAAAACAAGCACGGAGGTTATATACTAGCACCTCACAAATAGTGTTTAGATACTCACATCTCTCGGGTGTAATAAAGTATATATCACAATATGGAAATGGAAAACATCTCTCACTACCTGTCATAGCAAATAGATTACCATAGGCTTGGGAAATGATCAAACCTCCACCACTTGGCCTAAGAACCTAGGATAAACTATAAAAGAGGTCTTTTAAAGGGTTATAACGTTAGGTGTAGGGATATGGAAAACACGGTTTTGTTGGATAAAGGCAATATTTACTGGTGGCGAGTTAATCATCTTGGTTAATTACATATACAATATGGCGTTGCTAAGCCAAGATTCGACTCAACTTAAGCTAATAAATAAAAAATAACAAAAACATAAGACAAACATAGAATAAAACGGGATGGTAGTCCGTATGTTTTTTCTCTTTTCTTTTTTTTCTATTTTTTTTCTTTTTCTTGATTTTTTCGATTTTTTTTTATTTATTTTTTTTAGATACACTTTTACCCTACCATCCAAAATAATACATCATAGGGAATGTACATTCCCCTTACACTTGAATTTTTACATACTTTACAATAAACTACTCTAATGACTCGAATCAAGATAATCAAAACACTTTGAGTAATTTTTAAGATTAATGCACATATGGGGGTAATATATGATGTTCTTCCCCATTACTCCAAAACACTTGTACTTTACCCATGAGTCCCAATCATCCCATAGCAATATGTACAAGATATGACTCGACTTAACAACCATGTAATCAATTAGATAATTAACTAAGGGTTTAAACATGTAACAATAATGTACTAAAGATGAGTGCATACACGGAAGGCTAAGGAGATTTGGTTGCACATTTGGGTGGGTTGTAACAAATTTTTCCTTTAAGTAAGATGCTTAAAGTTAGAAACGAAAAGATAGGCTCGGAGGGGTGTACTAGGGGTATCGTGTACTAAAAATGAGTACAACGCTAAGGTGTGGGAAAAATTAGTTGACTTCGTTAGTCAAGTAATATGACTTAAATGGTCAAGTAATTATGATACGGGTTTAACACAAGGGTGATCCTAATGCCTCTTATCATGTAGTAAATTCTACTACACGAATGTAGTCTCACTAGCGGTCTCGGGATGCATCACTAACGCAAGTTCTAGAATCTAAATGCTACCGGTATACTCATAAGCACTAATAATGAATGTTTTTCCTATCAAATCTAAAGGTGACCCTCACATATTTGGGTGGAAATTTTTTCTGAATGGTACGGTTTTGTGCTAGTCATACAACTCCTATCCATGAGACGCTTGTTAAGGCTAAAGTTTCACTCCTAAATGTTGTAAAAAAATTTAAATTTGGCGCTAAAATTACACTAACAAGTATTTCTCTTAGTTTTATTACACACCTACCATCAAACAAACAAACTCAAGTGCAATAGTATCCTATAAGGTATCATCATTTACCCTCCCCTTACACTTAGGATGAACATTGTCCCCAATGTTCAATTAAAGGATGTAAGAGTAAAATAGGTAAAAGAATGAAAACAAATACTCCCCTGATTCGTTCGGTGTGGATAGTGTGTCAACAAGGTTAGATCTTCCTCCAAGAAAATGAACGTTGAAAGCTTCCCTCCAGAAATATAAATCATCTTCTTGTCATATATAACCTGTTAAACTTGAGAAAATAATCAAGGCAAACCTCGCGTAAAATCGGCGGCAATCTATATATACTAAAAAATCCTAGAAAACAATTTAAGATATAATACTTGTGGAATGAATGTTTGCAGATTTCCTGGAGTTTATAAAACTAAAGAATCAACAAAAACTTTAAGACTCCAGTTTAAACAAAACTCGCAAAATTTTTCAGAATTTTGGTACCTGACGCCGTCAGGTTGTAACTCCTGACGCCGTCAGAATGTTCTTGGAAAAATTTTATGTTAAGTTTCCGGAAAATTTCTGTAAAAACTCATGCCTTATTTCCTGGAAAATCATGCAAAACATCATTATGACTCGATACAAGCATTTGACTCTAACAAATACTAATATACATGTTCATTTAATATTGTGGCGAATCAAGATCATTTTCGTTCTTATAAACAAATTTGGGTTTCCCTTACACTTAGCTTTTGCAAAATACCTTTATATGTAATTAAGATGAAGTAAAAAACAAAATAAAGCATTTTCGCAATTTAGTTTGAAACATGATCTACCAACAATAAAAATAAAACATGCATACGGAAACAAATAAAATCAAACAAACAAAAATCAAACAAATAAAGCTAATAAAACAACCACAATAATGAGAATCCTAAATGCATAGAAGGAAATAGTAAATAATAACCAATGGACAACAGAGGCCAAATCCAACACTATTACAGACCGAATTGTTCAAATCATACAACCAAAGATAAATTGTTCAGAAATCATGATACTACCATAAAAACATCACTAGGGAGGGGGACCAAAGCGGTAGTCATAACCAGGAGGTAGATGTCCGGTGTACCCATAGGGTGGATAATCCTGCTCATGACCGGGGAATGGGTCAATCTGCAAGTGAGGCTCGATGTGATAATGGGTCGATGGATGCTGCATCTGGCGGATTGTGTGATCGTACATCCAATCAAACCTCTGGTCAGTAGTGGCCCTCCATGCGTCCATCTGACCCATCCAGGCCCCCTGATGAGCCTGCCAATCTCCCCGACCCATGTGCCGGTAGTAGTCCGCAGAGCCAACCTCATAATCCCCATACTGCTGCTGCTGGGGTGCACCCTCATCATCATCCTCATCATCATCAGCAACAGTAGCCACTTCCCCTACAACATACCTAGCAAAAGTCCCGTCCCCCAACTCCATCACAATACTCATTTCCTTGAGGGACTTGGCCCTCACCACCCTGCATGCACCACAATCACTCAAGTATCCAATGATCTCCAGCATAAGGATCCCATAAGAACGAGCCAGGCGGGTCACAAACATCCCTCCATAGATCTTATCACCATCCCTCTCCCTCTACACTTGTCTTCAGATAACTCGCCACCCAAAATGGGATGTTACAATACACATCCTCTGAAAACATGGTGTACAGGTGGAAAAGGTCAGAAGTAGTGACGCGGTGAGTGGAGCCATGGCGTCCTGCCAAACTGTAGGTGATGCATCTGTGGGCTAACCAGACCCTAGGATCCCTAATGGAGGCCGCCCCAATAGTCGAGGTATACACCCTGTTCCTAATACTCGGCCAGAACATAACACACCTCAACTCATTCCTCATCGTCTCACCACCCAACAATCTCTGCATAAACCCACCCTGAATAGCCTCATGCTGACTATACAAACCCAATCTCTAACCAAACTCTGTAACTGAGCAAGTCCTAAGCTCTCCCCCCAGCCTAAAATAAATGGTAGTACCACCCATATCTATTCTAGCCTCAGCCAAATCGAAGTGAAAAGTAGCAAAGAATTCTCGCACCAACTCACTATAAACTGTTTCCCTTATCCTAAACAACCTTTCCCATTGAAGACCTATAAATGCATCAGTTTGGATCCTTTCAAGAAAATCATTCTCGAGGCCCTGGGCCCTCAAGAAGTCCCAATCAATCACTGCCCCCCCCCCTCGTCGATCTGGTGGTAGAGTAATTTAGCATATTTGGTTGTAGAGGCGTTATCCTCAAACACACCTCAACTATGAACCGTGTCACCCAAGTTCACGCGTTGAGATCTTGAAGAACTCCCTCGATGTTGTTGGGTGCGCTTGCTCATTTTCTTGGAAAAAGATGGAATGGAATGGAAATGATTAGAATAAGAGTTCAATGGAGTCAAGCTGTCAGACCCTTCTGACGCCGTCAGACCACAAAGCCTGACGCCGTCAGACCCAGCAGATATTGAGCCATGCAATTACGAGGGAAAAATCAATTTTCAAACTCTAAATCCATGAGCCAAACACCCCTTTTTACAGAAAACATAGGTGGGGGATCAAAAAATTTGTGGTGTGAAAATTTTTTTCGCAATTGACTCATGAATCCTATCAATCACTACTACCCAATGCCTTAATTATGGTTACACAACACCTATAGAAGGGCATTACTAGTTCTAAGAATGAATTAATGTTAGAGTTTCGGATGATGGGGGTATTCAAAATTGGTGGATCCTAAGGATAATTGAATGAATAAGGATGAAGAAAAGTTACTTACCACTTGGAGATCGGTCACGGAAGATGTTGGATTTGATCTTGAAAGCTCGGTGGTGAAGTATCAATTGGATATGAGTTGTGGGGTATGTGTTGAAAGTGATGGATATGAGGTTAATATTGCTGAGAATGCGAGGTGACGGCGTCAAGAGTAAATTCTGACGCCGTCAGATACCCGGATAAGGGGTACTTTGTAACAATTCCAAGTTTAGTCCCTGCACTTTTGTTAATAGCTAATCAAGGGTATAAACTATGAATAGCCATTCCCCGTTAGTGGAGTCCACCAGGGTCAAACGTTTTGTTACTGTCACGAAGTGAGGTGTGGTTACGAATAGGGTTGGTCATGGTCCCACTTAAGTCGTAATCTTCATATTGGTAATCAATGGGTAGGGGAAGGAGTTGTTTCATAGAGGTTTCTGAAGCTGAAGTGTTTTTGAGGTGCACCCTTTTCACACCAGGTTTAAAGCCAAAGGAACGTTTCTTATGCAAATTAGGGAGCGTGACTTGTAGACTTCCAACGAAGATGTTATGAAATTGAAAGTTCTTCTCTTCTTGAGGAAGCTTATAGAAGTAAGGTGTAATTGAAGGTGAATCACTTGGAGAAGTTTTTTTTATTATCCTCTCCGTCACACACCAAAGGGGTTGGGAGTTCAAAGATTTTTTTGATTTTCCTCGGTGTGGATTTTTCCCTAATCTTCTCCTTAATTCTTGATATAAATTCATCAGCCAAGTCCATAAAAGCATTCCTAGTGCTTTCCATGCGAGTTTCTAAGTGCTGAATCTGTTTCTCCTGATTATTCATGAAGGTTATCATTATCCCTTCGAACTCCTCTTGTCGTGAACGTTCAGGAAAAGTGTATTTACTAATTGCACTCACATGTCTATCAGGACTCACTGCGGCTTCAGCTGCAGGCATTTTGGCCCTCATTAATTCCTTAACCTGCTTCTCGATATTCTCCAATAATTATTCTTGGGTTGCGTTTACGTAATCTAGATTCCCTTCTTTTGAGAACATCGGATCTTCCCATCCTTCTTCTTTGTATTGTGCTAAACCCTCAAGAACTTCCCAGCACTTATCAACGCTAAGTCTGTTTAGTCTACCATTGGCAACGTAATCTATGGCTCTTCTCATTTGATAATCAACTTTATCGTAGAAGATTTGAATTTGGAGCCAAGGTTCTATGCCATGATGAGGGACTTTTTGGAGCAAGTCCTTGAAACGAGTCCATGCTTCATAGAAAGTTTCACCTTGACATTGTTGGAACATCAAGATATCATTTCTAAGCTTGGTAGTTCTCCCCGGTGGGAAAAATTGAGCAAGGAAATAAGAAGTGAGATCATCCCAAGAGGTGATGGATCCCACGGGAAAACGTTCAAGCCATTGACTAGCTTGGTCACGTAGAGAGAATTGGAATAGACGTAATCGGGTCAACTCTCTAGTTGCAACATCAAGGTCTATGGAATCTACGATTTTTAGGAAATCCTTGAGATGTTGATTAGGATCTTCGGAATGAAGTCCATGGAATGCGCATCCGCTTTGCACCAACCGGATGGTGTCGGATCGCAAAGGAGACACATTGGCTCCTTGAGTGAGCTCAATGGTGTTTTGATAGCCTTGGTGGCTAGGATGGGAGTACTCTCCTAAGGTTCGGGGTATAGGAGGTTGGTTTGCTAGTGGTGGGTTTTTTGGATGGTTTTGTTGTGGTGGGTTGATGGGATCAAAGAGATTACCACCTTCTATGATGGCGGATGGTAAGAGTTACGAACAAAGAAACGAAGAAATAAATAGACTAAAGAAACCTATAAAAATAAAATAAAAATCTTACTAGATAAGAATCTAGCAGGTAGACCTAATAAAAAGAAATTCTAACCTAGACAATAACTATTCCCCGGCAATGGCGCCAAAAACTTGATACGTGGGAATTGCGCCCTCGCAACAGGTTTTACCTCTCAAAGGATATTGAATAGCTTAAAACCCCCACCAGGCAATGTACCTGATCGTTGTAGTATAGTATAGTGACAAGTACCGGGGGATTGATCGTTCAACTCAGGAATAATGTCGCTAGGATCAGAAAGCCTACTAAACTAGGTCTAGAGGTGAGGGATGATTCTTTTTGTATTTTTTTATATTTTATGGAAAGCAAGTAAACTCTCGGGTTTTGAGGAGTGGGCAGAATTAGTTGCTAGCCAACTAACCCAATTAACTAATGATGCAATCAAAATAAAATAAAAGAAATGAAAATTAAACTAATTTACTAATGTGGTGGAAACAATAATGAGAAAAGTTTTGTTTACTTAGATTTCATTACTCCCTAGATATCTTTTACCAGTTGATTAGCTTGTTACAATTGCATGGATGACGGGTTATATTCCTTAATACCAGTCGTAGGGCCGTGTACAATATTCCCTAACTCTATAAGATCCTACTTCACTCCTATGTCGAGCCGATTAAAAGCTTCTAACATGGGATCATTAGAATTCACTTATGCATTAAATACAACCAAAAATCGTAGTACACCTCCGATCATGTTTCTTAAGATGTTCAAGCAACTTACCAATGGAAGTCTGCTAGTTTTCTTAAGCCTAACATCGAATACAATCATCCGTAACTATTATAAACAAACAATCAACCCATAATCAACATCTAGGTTTCACTACATCTAAGCAAACACAATAAAAGCCTAGCCTAACATGTTAAAAGAAAGATAAGCATAAGATAGAATCAAACAATACATAGACATATTGAATGATTATTCGAGAACTTATCTTTATTAAAACATGGAAGAAAGAAGGGTTTGAAACCGCTTCAATATGCAGGAAATTCGACCTAGGGTTTCTGCACAACTTGTTCCACTTTGTTCCACACTTTACAATGAAAAATTGGAAAAATATATATAGACATAGCATCCTGACGGCGTCATGTATTAGCCTCTGACGCCGTCAACTCGCCGCCAAGTTGACATTCGTATTGCCTAGATCCACTTCTGACGTCGTCATGTAGAAATAAGCTCTGGGCCGTCACATGTATTTGGACCCTGACGGCCTTGGTGACGCCGTCAGGCCATTAACAAAGAAAATGTTCTGGGCCGTCACGTTATAAGTTCCACGTACACCTCTTTTGTCACACTTGACGCCGTCATGTGTTATTGCTTGACGTCGTCAGGTACTGTTCCCAGCAAGGAATTTGAGACTTTGCCGTTTTCTTCACTTTTATGCTCCAAAAACGTCCAAAATGCTTCCTTTTCCAGATTTCTACTCAAAAGTACCTAAAATGATAAAAGGAACGATTTAGGGCAATATTTGATCAAATAATCTCGAATCCGGGCTTAAATAACCCCTTAAAAGCAGTACACTTTTCGCCTCATCAACACGTACATATTTAGAAAGATTAACATGTCGGGATAAATTTGTATAATGTACTACATACATACTCAATTTTTGGATTCACTACTCTTTGACAGCTAAGTCTGATCAAGGTACAAACTTGCATTTCAACTTACCAAAAATGTGGTTAATTCCGTTCAACTAGCATGTTCATGGCATGGAATCGTGGACTAAGGTTCCAACTTTCATATTACTATTGTTTTCTAGCACTCAAAGTCTCAAACTTTCTACATATTTAACCTAGGTTTTAATAGTGAATTAGTGTTCTGTTTCAAATGAATCCATTGGTAGGACTGGACTGATATGCATACAACATAACACTAAGCTGTCCAATTTTTTAGGATATAGCTCATAGATATTAAAAAACAACAAACTAAATTTCTTTTGAAGATAAAGTTAGCCAATAAGTCATGGTGTAAAGGTAGAGGGTGTAGTAGTCTTGGTGTAAGGGTGGAGGGTGTGGTGAGGGGTTTTCTTTTATCACATCAGTTTCACTCAGGGTCCGTTGGGTTTCTAAGTGGGTTTGTATTAAGATTTAGATTTGGGTAACTTTAGAAAAAAGAAATTGTATATATTTAAATATATTTTATAATAAATTTTAAAGAAAAAATATTATTTAAATAATAAAATGACAAAAGTGACCCACATATATATATAGAGAGTAACAAATAAAGAGGGCCTACAAAATACACAACCCAAGTTGAAACCGACCTAAGAGCATTTGGTATCGTAACATGATACCTGCGTTAAAGGATATATTTTGTGCGTTAAAGTGGCGTTAACCACACCGAGTATCCAAGTTAAAGTTGCGTTAACGTGCCACGTTAAGCACGTAACGCAACGTAAGGGCCATTTGTGTTTAAAAAAAATCACTTCACCCCCTTACACGTCACAAACTAACCGTTATTTAAAAAAAAAATACATATTCAGTCCCTTAACGTTAAACTAACGGCTATATTACCTAAATATTAAAAATAAAAAAAATCAAAACCATTTTTCCACCATTATAAATACCAACTAAACACACAATTTTTTTCTTCACACATCCACTACTAAATCTGAAGTTTATATACTTCCTCTATAACAAAGAAACCTTGTTCATTCACAATGGATCCAAATCAAAGTGACGAATTATCTCGGCACTGGTCAGACTGGTAGGTATTATATGTGTTTGATTGTTTATACGAACCAAGAAAAGGGAATAACAAAATTGTTATATCTCTTATCTTTTTTCTTTGTTCGGATATGAATTGAAGTTAAGTCTTCAAAATGATCTGTGATGATAAACGTGTATGACTCTTAAGATATTTAAAGATCTTTGCATGAGTTACACAGATCTGAGATCGTTGATTGTTTACTTTGTTTTTGTTGTGATTCAGTTAAGGACAAATGATGGTTAAACTGATGTCCACATGAGAGTCGTGAGTAGTTGGAGATGGGGTTAGAATTGATGTTGGATTTGTTGTAGTTGAGGATGTGGGCTTTTGGTGGTTGGTTCTTGTTAGCTGTTGTTTCTGGTCTCGTATTCCTTCTCATTTCCATTTGTTTATGTTTTAAATTGCGATGACTGGTCATGGACTAATTGCGATAACTTTGACTTTTTGAATTCCGACAGTCCAATTCCGATGAGCCAAGTTCCGACGAGTGAATTGCGATAAACCTTTGTCCAATTGCGACAGTTTAATTCTGATGGGTTATCGAATTTTGACGGGTCTGTCGGAATTGCTTTACAAGCAATTTCGATGAACTAGGGTTTTGTCTGAATTGCTTTACAAGCAATTCCAATAAAAGTGGGTTTTGACTTTTTGACCATTTTTCTGACCATAATTACGACCAGTTTTCGACTAGTTATCTGACCACTCATCCGACCAGTTTTCTAACCATGTTATCACCACTTTTTGACCATAAAAGTTTCTCGGTAGGTACAAAAAGTCATAAAAGAAAGAGTACAAAATCTGCTTGGACAAAAAGTTAGACACAAAACAGATTTGTAAACCTGATAAAGACCAAGACCTTTTGACCATAAAGATACATAAAAACATGTATAGAAACTGTTAACCATAAAGGACGAGAAAAAATTTTCCCAGATCCGAAAAATTCGGGTAAAAACAGCTTCAAACACATGATACGAACCACAAAAATCAATCAAAAAGTAACACCATAGCTCTGATGCCAATTGTAGGACTGATAATACTAAGATTTATGTGGTTCGGGAGGTCGGGGAAGCTAAAAATAAAGAATAGACATGGTATATTATTAGCTTCAAGAAAGAGAAGATGTGTGTGTTTTCTAGAGAGAGAAAGGGAAAACACATACACCTTGATAATACAAATGAGACATCCAACCTCCTAGTGAGTATTTATACAACAAGACTAGCCTAACTTAGCACTATTGACTAAACTAATCCTTGTACATAGAAAGTATTGCAATTCCCAACAATGACATAACTTCAAACGCTAATAGACATAGATGACGAAACTGATTTTGAGTTTATAATTGCCGTGTACAAGTATCAGCAACACTTAGAACAAGAAGCAGCTCATCCTCACATGACTCGTACCCTGATATTTTGTGAACGTGACCTTGCCGAAGAACGTTTGCGTAATAACTATTTCATTCAAGGTTGTATATAGACACACCGTTATTTTCGTAGAAGGTTTCGTATGAGCCGGAAACTATTCCTAAAAATAGTCAAAGGAATTGAATCCTATACTTCCGATCCTCTTCCAGATCATTTTAAATTCTTTAGTGTAGGACCCGACGCTATGGGTCGAATGAGTAAAAGTGTTTTTATGAAGTGTACATCTGCCATACGCCAATTGGCATACGGCAGCTCACCCAATGCATTTGATGAGTATTTGCAAATGGGTGAGTGTACTACACATGATTGTCTTGATAATTTTAACAAGTGCATTATGGATTTGTTTATGCTGGAGTATTTAAGAAAGCCAACATGGTCCGACGTTTAAAGTATTTGCGAAAATAATGAGCGTGAACATGTTTTTCCGGGAATGATTGGTAGCATTGATTGCATACATTGGGCGTGGAGAAATTGTTCGGTGGTTAACAAGGGCAATTTGGTAGGGGTGATAAAAGATATTAATGTTTTAGATAACTATCCTTTATTCGATGACATTCTTGATAACGAAGCCCCAAGAGCACCTTATATGGTAAATGGAAGAATGTATGAACATGGGTATTACTTAGCTGACGGAATTTACCCATAGTGGGCAACTTTCGTCAAATCCTTCTCGGAAACGACTGATGAAAAATATGGTTATTTTAAAAGTAAACAAGAAAGTGCACGAAAGGATGTCGAACGTGCTTTTGGTGTGCTTCAAGGACGTTTTGGTGTGCTTCAAGGACGTTGGGGTATACTACAACAACCGGCACGTCAATATGAAATTGTCAGGATAAGTAGAATCATGTATTCTTGCATTATTTTGCATAACATGATTTTAAAAGATCAAAAGTTTGTAGTACGTAAGTATGGCGAAATGTGGGTTGATCCGTCACTACGTATGAGGCAAGAAAGATGGGTCGACAGATGTGATACCCATCATCGCAAGGCAAGGAAAATACGCGACCAAGAAATGCATACTTAACTCCAACAAGACTTATGGAGCATGTTTGACAGAAACATCTTCAACGACAACAACAACAACAACAACAACAAGATTTCAAAGACGATGGATAAGTATATGTAATTCGTATGGTTTAAGTTTCCTATGTTTCAGTTTTTTTAATCGTTGTAATTTTTATTTTAAGTTTTTTTATATTTCGTATTGTATTTTAAGATTTAATGTTATGTGGTTTATTAAATGAATTGTTAGTTTTAGTTTAGGGGTTGAATTTCAAAATAATTGAGTTAAGGTTGATTGATAATGCTTTTTTTTTTTTTTTTTTTTTTTTTTTTTTTTTTTTTAAATTATTTTGAGTTAAGGTGAAAAGGTTAAAAATGATGTGGCGCTTATGTGACACTGTGTTAAAATTTAACTCAAGTTATGATAGCAAATGCTCTAAGTGTCCTCCTATCACCTTTTGATTCAAATTATCATTCCCTTTTACAAAAGAAAAACCAAACAACTAATTTATGTCTTTTTAATACAAAAACCATTCCAAAGTGCAAAACGAACGAGCCCTCAATTTTTTTCTTTTCTCCAAAACGTTTTCATTCAACCGTTGCAACACCTTCTCCCTATTTCATTATTTTTTTAATAATTTCTATTATTTAAAAATACCCCCAAAACATAAATACTGCTTACAACACAAAAAAAATAATAGTATTTCACTCTCTTCCACTCACAATATAATATGCAACACTCAACTCCGAGTTGGGAAAAAAAGTTGTTTTCCCGAAACTGGGGTGAGGTGATTGGCCCTTTCCTGAAAAGGAAGACCTTATTCCAGAAAGTTTCCCTAGGCCACACCCTTTACACTAATAAAGACTCTCACGCGACTTTCATCTCCCCTGCTATATCAGCTTTCTCTTTCACAGACTACTTCCTGACCAATGTGGTATAATAAGGCGATCCAAACTAGCTACAAAAACAAAAATAAATTTTAAATAAAACATCTCACACACAAACATGCATACAAGTAAGTCGCCTGCACAACTCACTTCTTATTTTCTTACCTAAGCTACCGAATCGTGTATCACAAGTGTAATAGGGTTGACCGAGTGAGACTAGTTGGTGGAGGATAGATCGACCGAGTATTTTGCCACTATTACATGTAAGCCTTTTTTTTCTTTCTTTTTTTTTTGGATTTTGTTAAGTGAAAAAAAAATGGTTAATTCACAAATATTTTACTAAACTTTCCATAAAAGTTCGCCTAAGTTACTGAACTTTTATTTTGTTCACTTAGGTTACGGAACTTATAAACCATGACATTTGGGGTCACTGAACTTATAAAAAATATTCATAAACAACACTAAACTTGTAAAAACATGACATTTATGTTACTTAACATATCAAAAAATATACGATTAAGTCACTCCTACCAACACCAATAAATGCTTCCTATAAGTTCAGTAACTTAAATGAACACTAAGTGAACAAAATGAAAGTTTAGTAACCTAGGCAAACTTTTTTAGAACGTTTAGTAATATATTTGTATATTAACCCAAAAAAGAATATTATTGTCTCACGTCCAAGTCAAAGTAAACGGCGGTGAACATTGTAACGAGTTAAAATGCTATTTTCCCTCGTGACACAACCTATCAAAATTTTCTTCAATGACTTTAATATTATTATGTGTTTTGTTTTCTTCATAAGTTTTACTCCCTCCGTCTCATTATAAGTGTCCAGTTTGATTTTTCTTGGTCTTTCTTGTTTAACTTTAACCTTAAATAATTTTATGTATGTTATATAATACTTGATGAAAATTATATCAATGAAAATACGTTTAAAATCAAATCCATTCATATATTTTGCATCAAGTATTATATAACACACATAAATGTATTCAAGGTCAAAGTTGAACAAGTTAGACCTTAAAAAGTCAAATTGGACACTTATAATGGGACGGAGGTAGAAATATATAACACCCTCATAACATTTAGCATATACGGAGTAATGCTATTTTGACAATGTTTTTCACTTGTGGTAATGAAAGTTCAAGTTCAACACCAGTTTCACGAAATATATGCTAGATTATAACTAGTTATAATTCTTCTATCGATTTTGAGAATGTTTTTTACTCGTGGATTTAGCCTCTATAGCTTCTAAAAAATAAAAATCATGCATGTTTTAAAGTTATTACTAATTTCTATATAAAGCACTTCGCAGTCAATTTTAAACGATATCTAGAATATAATGCAATTTTGGAATTTTCGTGATTCAACTACAAATTATACGCTCGGTTTTTTAGAGGGATGTAGGATGAGTCAAATTTTAGAGTTTACTTCGTAGTTGTTTTTGGAATTTTCTTTATGTGTAGAGTCAAGATGCCATTCACCGTGGAAAATGACACTACAATCATACCTATTGACTTTTGTACCAAACATTTTTTTCAATTACTTATGAGTAGCGCCAGAATAATTTGTTCTTATATATGTTTGACACACTAATTTATACCAGTACTATTTTTAGTCGGCTTAATTTAGAACTACGGAGTAATAAATTTTGATTCACTTTATAGTGTAACATGCCTTCTTGAATTGTAGTTTCAGGTTGAGTTTCAGCTTGATTGAAATAAGGAGTATCATAAATCATAATAATTTAACCTATTTACTATATTGGCTACTTATCAAATTTCTTGTAAAAAAGTATGTCAATGACTCAAAGCCTCCAATGAAGTCGATAAAACAATTTAATTAACATGTGCCGAGTGTATCCAAGATAGGGATGTTTGACGAGGCCTCTTTACGATGTTGTTCCTTGCATCTCCCTCTCAGACTTCTCAATTTGCTTGTTCTAGCTGATGTATCTGATCCGATCCTTCTCATACTTGTCACGGTAGATCCATGTAATGAAAACATCAACTGTGTAATATGTAAATTTTCATTTCAAATGATCATGGTGTTTCCTGACTATATCGTCATGGTAGTATTTCAAGGAGCAATTAGAGGGAACAAGCTGCTAGAGAAGACTTTTAGTTTTTCCTTCTATTCGAGGGTACGACTATTGCTGTAGGAATGTGGACAAATTTAAAGATGTTAAGGTGATGTATCCTGTACTATACGACTAATTAAGGAGGTACTACATAAACTATATCTAATCAATTTTGTATTGGGTAGGGTAGTTGAATCAAAAGATCCATATGTGTTGTTTGCTTATTAAAAGACTTTGAATTTTAATCTGTTTAGCACTTTAAATCAGAAATGTTTGAATCTAAATAAATATTATTGTTTGTATTTTTTGGTAAAAAGATGTCTGAATGAAATAAATGTAATGCAGTTTCACTCTTATGAAACATAAACGGTCCTAAACATTTTGTCAAAAATCTAACTCTAACACATGAAGACAAAACATTCAAGGACATTATGTCACAATTTGATCTCATAAAGTAATCATATATTGTTGATATGCTATAATTCCAATGTTGTTAACTAGCTATGTATTATTATTCTTTGAAAGCCTTAGGTGTTCGGGCATTTTCATTATCATCATAATATCATTTTTAACATTCTTTGTATAGCGCGAAAAAAAAATAAAAAAATAAAAAAACTGACTTGACATAATTTTCTTTAAGTTAATGATATGTACACATTGAATTTTACTTTGCACACATACAATTCCCATTTTATATGTCCAAAGTAAAATCTCATGTGTATATATCAATTCTCATTTCTATATTATCGATGTTAAAGGAAAAGTTGAAAAAATGTAAACTAGAAGATTATATATATATATATATATATATATATATATATATATATATATATATATATATATATATATATATATATATATATATATATATATATATACTACCTTATAATGTATTTAGGATATCTATATTTAGAAGTCTTAAAATGTTTAAGGCTAAAAACATTTCTTTAATAAGAAAGATGCATACATATATAATTAAAAGCCTAGAACTTTAAGTGTCTTTAAAAAGTTTGGGTTATTACAAGTATTGCTTTCAATGCTTGTAATCTTTTAAGACTTACAAGAAAAGAAGCATAGTGTACATCACTTTAATGCACATAATTTTCAGACTTACAAGACAAGAAACATAGTGTACACCACTTTAATGCACATATTAAAAAAAACATCACATTAATACTATTTAATATAGTTAATTAATTAATTGGTCAATAAATGCAATTAATACAGTTATTAAAACACCGTTACATAAGAAATACAAATCATCAAACATATTGTACAACCAAATAAAACACAATTCATACATTAAATGTCACTAATAAAAATAATAAAGCATATTATACAAATATTTAAGTCCGAATGGGCAATGGGCCAAATGGACTTGAGCCCCAACAGGTGCAGGCCATACTGGGTCGAGCCCGAATGGGCACGGGCTAAACGAAATTCTTGATACCCATAAATTTATTATAAAAAAAAACATAATAAACTAAAATACATGATTCACCGGAAAATTTAATTTCAGGGTACCTGCCGCTACAACGCGCGGGTACCCTGCTAGTATATATATATATATATATATATATATATATATATATATATATATATATATATATATATATATATATATATATATGAGTGAGTGAGTGAGAGAGAAAAGAGTTAAAAGACATTAAAAGTTCGAGGTTGCAGGAGTTCGAGGGTTGCAGCTTTGGTGTTTGAGGTTCGTGGTTCAATGAGTGTTAAGGGTTGTGGATTTGGTGTCAACGGTTTAACGAGTGATGAGGGTCGTGGTTTTGGTGTTGAGGGTCATGGTTTTGGTGTTTGAGGTACGAGTTCAACGATATTTTAGAGGATCATTTAGTGCGATGTTGTTAGTAATTGTTCAGAGGGTGTTGGGAGTTTGTGATCTTTTCTAGTAAATTTTGATGGACATTTTCAGTTTCGTAATCCGAGGCGTTGTTTTGGTTTGCTTTGATTGAAGAAGGTTGTCTAAAGGGTCGACAAAAGTCATGACTTGCCAATCGATGGTCCTATAATCTAGGTTGAATGTGCGGTCCTATAATTTTCAGTCTTGTTATGTTTAAAGTTTCAACGAGTTTTATAGTGGTCTGGGCCATGGTCCGTACTCTACTGGCTTTCATGCTTTAAATAGGATGATTGTGCGGAGTAGTTATACATTTGTTGGTTTTGGACGTCATGAAGATTCTTCTTCGGTTGGTGAATTTTTACAACTATAATTTTATGGTTATTGTAGCTGCAAGGTTTATGTGTCTAAATCTTATTTCCTGTTGGGGTCACTAACTCATTGTTTTAATATTTATATTATATAGCTATATCCTGCTTTTAGAACGCTGGGTACAATGCATGTTATAAGGTAAGTTATCTTTCGGCTATCTTTAATCCATTTTTTTTAATCCTATAACATCAAAAAGAAACATCATCCTTTAAGTTTTAAGTACATGATTGGCTCCAAACGGTCAACCTAAATTGACCAGGTGATGGTCAACAAGGTCAAACTGCCTAGAGTCAATGCTTCGTGGAATATAGGGTTTCCCCGGGTCGTTATGTCTCAACGAGGTGTGATGGTTATGAAACGGTTTCGTGATCGGGTGAATTTGGATGAAAAGTGTTTTGTGAGTGATCTGAACTAAGGAATTTACAATAAAATAGCTTAAAGAAGCTATATGAATAAGACGGGAAAGTTACAAAAACCAGAAACGATTAAAATCTAAAAACGCGTACGTTACGTTTAAATAAAACGCGAACGTACAAAATAAAAAGTTAAAACGGAAATCTGAAAACACCCAGGGGGTGAAAATGACTTTTTTTACAAACCTAAAGGTAAAAGAAAATTTTTAGAAAATTAAAATCAAATTTTACACTATTTAATTATTTAATATTAATTAATTACTAATTATTACTCCCTCCGTCCCAAAATTATTGTCCCCTATTGACTTTTTCGGTCTTTCTTTCTCAACTTTGACTCTAAATATTTTTGTTTGTGTTATACAATTTTTGATAAGAATTATACCAAATGAAAATACATTTAAAACTCAATCCGTTCATATATTTTGTATCAAGTATTATGTAATATAAACAAAAATACTTAAGGTCAAAGTTGAAAAGTAAAGACCGAAAAAGTCAATAGGGGACAATAATTTTGGGACGGAGGTAGTACTTATTAATAATATTTAAGTAACTAAAATACAATATAATATTATTAAAATACTAAAAAGGTGAAAATAAAATTTTTAAAACTATAAAATAACTAAAAATAAGTTTTAAAATTAAAAATAAGTGTTTTTGTCTTTTTGTGCTTTTTCTATTAATTAATTACTAATTATCTAATTAACTATTTTAAATTAGGAAAAATACTAAATGAACAGTAAAAATGCTAAGAAAATTTCTAAAATTATTTTACAACATATAAAAGTTGTAAAAAATATAAAAACTAGATTTTACTTAATAAAAACTAATTATGCTATTTTAAACTAATTATTAATTAATTTCTAATAAAACTAATATTAAATATAATAAATACCAAATGATGAAATAAAAATCTGATAAAATTATTATAACTACTTTAACTTAATAGGAAATTAAGAAAAATATAAAAAAAACTAAGTTCTTAATAAAAATATAAAAATGAAAATTAAAATTAAATAAAATTAAATAGAAACTATCACTTAAAAATACTTTTGATTTTTCTTGGATTTTTTCTTTTACAAACTTATTTAATACCTAAAAACTAACAATTTTTGTAAAAACAAGTTTTATGGAGCTTAAAAATAAGCTGAGTATAAGCTAATTGACCCAACAGTTGACTTTGTTTGACCACCAAGGAAAATGAGCTAAATTGGGCTTAAGTGGGACCCACAATGGTTAAACCTGGTCCAAATAAGTTAATGAAACATGTATAAGCTGGAAAAAGCACAATTGGACCTCAGAATAAGCAATAAGGCACAATTAAGCACTTGGATCCTTGTTTTGGAACTAAAAATGGGACAGATTTGTGAGCTTGATTCAGGTGGGACCCAGGGGTTCCCAGGTCAAAGCCATGGTCAAAATGGGGTGTGTGGTAGGAGGGGGGTTGTAAGGAACCAAGGTGGGGGCTTGGGGCCCACTGAGTTGGCTGGAAAACCACCACCAAGTGGTGGTGGTGGTGGTGGTGGTATCTGCTGCACAGAGCAGATAGCTGCCCTGCAGCTCACTTTGGGTGTTTATAAAATCTCACCAAAAATTCCTAAAAATAAGATGAAACCTGATTTCCGAAGCTCTACTGTGGGACAACAAACCCTTAAAATTTCACCCTCTGAATCCTTCTACAAAAATCATTAAAAATCTTTGAATTTCAGGTTTTGTACAAAAGAGTGAGTTTGACTTTTCACAATTTTTTAAATAGTTGACTAAAATGAAATTGCATTGCTCCTAAATGATTCAAAAGGAAGTAATAAGCTGTAAAAGGACTTGACTAAGCTATAAAAACTATATTGGCAACTAAATGAGAGCTTATGTACTCCAACACTGTGACAGTTAACTAAAATTGAAGAACAAAGGAAATTTTGACTTTTAACTAATGAGCTACTGATTAATTGACCTAAATGAGTTACATATATCTAATACAACATATATCAACCAGAAGTAGCAACCAAATCCTATTATCACACAGCTAAACCATCTAATCCAAACACTCCTTTATGAGGGTGACAAATGGATTTTTGAAGTAAGGTACTGTTTCAGGCCATGTCACTGATTTTAATAGCTATAATATGATGATATGAACTTAGTTAAGCATAAAAACACAAGTGATAACAGCAAATTCTCATGAACAATTATAGACCAAATTTGACAGTTAAAATGACAATAAGAGCACTGATGAGTTCAAGTGAACAACCAAGCAAACTTAAGCATTATTATGACTAAAATACACCTAAAAGACATAGAGAACCATATATAAGCAGGTAATAAGCTATAGCACAGTAAAACATTAAAATTGTAAAAAAAAGCTTACATATTGAATTCAGGCCAAGAACATGGAACCAAGGACCAATACCCAACCTAACAGCTTCCAAAAGCTTCTAATCCCATGAATTTCCATTTCCACCATGCTCCTTTTCTCCATCATTCTTTGCAAACAGATTTTTTTATTTTTCTATTATTTTTTTGTATTTTTGATGATTTTTTGGATTTTTGAACTAGAGCTAGTTTTTAATGCTCAGGAGCTTGGGGAAGTCTATAAATAAGCTAAATGAGCTTAAACAAATAAGAAACAACAACTTATAATCTTTGGACAAGAAATTGAGATTTCACTAAAAAATTGAAATTTGGAAATTAGAAGCTGGAACTTGAATTTTATTAAACTTGAAACTTAGATTAACCAGGAATAAACAAATTACAACTTAAGTCTTACTGGAAATTGAAAATTACAATAAATTCGAAATTAACTAAATTAAACTAAAAACTATACTATACTACCCAACTATTCTTTCTTCTCTTTTCTTGACTTTATAGACTGAGGAGAGGTCCTAGCACTTTTCCCACTTCATTTTTGGGCCCTAGGATGAGAAAGATTCAATCTTGGCCGTTCAAAATAATTTTAGCGCGAAAAGGTTTTTGGCAGGTTGTAGTTTGCTTGTGAGAGATTGATGGCATTTAATGTATCTTGGAGGGTTGTGTTTGGAGGGGGGAACAAAACATGGGATGAGGAGGGGGAGGTTGAGTATGGCAGAGGATTACCAGGCAAGTGGTGGGGGAGAAGGAGAGGTCAAAGTTTGTTTGACCGTTTTTTATTTAAAACGGTTTGTGGTATTGGATGGGAGGTGGGCTGAAGTAGTGGGCTTAGGTGGATCAGGGGTGCACATGGGCTGGGGTGATGGTTTTTGGGTTGTGTTTGTTTTGGTTTTGGGTTTTAAAATATTTAAGGGTCCGTTTGTTTACATAACAAAACACCACAAGGACCATTATTGTAATTTAGTGAAAGTTGAGGGGGGTGCTGTGGTGTTTTACCCAAGTAACCATAAGGATCAAACCTGCCATTTGTCAATTGTACAAAGACCACAAATAATATTTTTCATTTAAAAATACCCGAGGACCATTTTTGTAAAATTTAAAAGTTGAGGGACTTTTTCTGTAAATTTCCCAAACTTATGATCCAAGGGCTATTTGTGATAACTTATGATTTTCCAAGAACCAAAAATGATTTTTCATCCAAAAATTTCCACCAGGGACTAAATCTGCCAAAATCTGAAACTCCAGGGACCAAAAGTGTAAATTTCCAAAACTTTTCCAATTTTTCACCAAAGGACAAAATATGACAACTTACGATTGTAAAAGGACCTTTGGTGATAATTTTCCATATTTTGAATATCCAGGGACTAGTTTTGTCATTTTATGAAAGTTGGGGGACTGAAACTGCCAATTTTGCAAACTTTGTGCGTTTTTCATTTGTTTTTGCTCGTTTTGCATCTAAAACATATAAAACACAATTTTGAAATATTTTCAGTATTTTGATGCATTTCTGAGTGTTTTTGTATGTTTTGCAGTTCAGGTTAGACCAAAAATGATGAGTGTTTGAGCACTCATCAGTACACAGGGCCCATTTTTTTTATTTAATTTACATTAAAAGAAAAGGAAACACAATTGAACTCATTATAATCTTGGCGAAAGACCCTCCAACACTAATGCCGATACAATCATAGAACAAATTATAAGAACTGAAATCCTATAACATGGTACTATAAGACAAAACATAATGGGTGTCAATCCCCCCACCCCCCAGACAACTTTGTTGTCCACCCCAACCAAACACGTTCCCTTTACTAAAACTTTTTTTTGGGTAAGGGGTTACCCCGGTGAATTTTATTAAAAATAATAAAAAATCAATACATTGAGAGTTCATGGACCTATAGAGTGTCTAAAGGCCTAATATGATGTAGATTACATCATAACATCCGGGTCATATAACCAAAGTACAAAAACTAAGTACTCCTATCGATATTCCATTCATTCCTTATACGAGAAACATCAGCAGAGTCCTTCAACATGAGAGACATTAACTTCAACCGGGTTGTCAAGAAGATTAACTCAAAAACTTGATCCACTTGACGAACTTTCTTCTTGAAAATTCTATTGTTCCTTTCTTGCCAAATATAGTACACAGTAGCCCCAAACAAAATTTTAGCCACAACAACTCTAGCCAAATTTTGTGAGCAACATATTAAATCTTGTTCACAAAATTCCTCCACAAGTTGTCAATATCTGCAACATGCATGGATAAATGATCGAGCCTTAATCCATACCTGCATAGAGAAAACACACTCGAAAAATAGGTGTGAATGCGAATCACGAACAAGGTTACATAGAGGACACCGCATATCCTCTAAGATGACCGAATCTGCTACTTCCCATGCATGTAGCTTGTCTTGCGTCTTTAACTTTTCACCTATTAGTAACCATATAAGAAACGCATGGCGGAGAATACATTGAGAAAACCAAACCACATTGAACCACTCAATCACAGGAGCACGGGGCCGAATAGCTTGCCATGCATGCGTGATGAGTGCGCAAACACTCATCATTTTTATTATATTTAAACTGCCAAAACATACAAAAACAATCGAAAAGTAATCAAAATACTTAAATTATCCCAGGGATTGTGTTTTATGTGTTTTAAATGCAAAATGTGCAAAAACAAAGGAAAAACGCATAAAGTTTGCAAAATTGGCAGTTTCAGTCCCCCAAGTTTCAAAATTAGTCCCTATGCATTTATTTTGAAAGAAAAAGTCAACCCAAGGTTTTGAAAGTCAAAAATTACAAAAATATTATGCTTGGGTCAAAAATCACAAAATTTACATGTTAGGTCCCTGTACTTTCAAAAATGGCAAAATAGGTCCCTGGAAAATTTTGAAAAATGGAAAAATGACAAACTTGGTCCTTGTATTATTGGTATTGGCAACATTGGTTCTTGTGAGATACTTTGGGGAAATTACATTTACACCCCTCGACTTTGGTGAAATTACAATATTGGTCCTTGTTACAACACTAATAAACCAAATGGACCCTTATCTTACAAAACCAAAACCAATCCAAGTCAAACACCCCAAGGCCTGATCCAAATACCCCAGCCCATCACCACCATCCGGCCCACTCCCTTTTAATAATAAAAACCTCCCAGTCAAACATCCAGGTTTGACTTCCATCTTCCCCACCATCCCCGTTTTCCTGCTCCATGTTCCCCCCCCCCTCCTCTTCTCCACAAAACATGCACCAACCTTCAATAAATACTCACCTACACCCAACCAACCCCCTCCTCATAATTAACCTCACCAAATCCCACTCAAACCCTCCCAATTCAGTTTTCCCGCCAAAACCAAATCAAAGGCCAAGATCAAGTAAAAGCAATCCAATGGCTGAGGGCAAGTGGGAAAGAAAGAGAAGATTTCCAAGGTCTATATAAATCAAGAAAAAAGGAAAGAAGAATGAGTAGAGTAGTAGTAGAGTAGTATTAGCATAATTGTAGTTTTAATTCAATCGTTTAGTAAAATTTATCACTTTCTTTGTATTCTTAAGCTTTCAAGTGTTATTCCTACTCAATTCAGTGTATTGTGAGACGTTTTCAAATATCAATTTCAAGTTTCGTTTAATATTCAAATTGTGCAAGTTTTACCTTAAAGTTTAATTCGTAGTTAAAAGTGTTTGTTTGTGTTTTTATGAACTGAGTTAGCACACTTAAGCCTTTAGATAGCTTATTCAGGCTATCAGTTACCATAAAAGTTAGTGTAGTTTCAAAAAGCAAAATACCAAAAAAAAAATTAGTGAAAAATAGAAAAAGAAAAATCAAAAAGGAGAGAAGCAGTGAAGGAGATCATGGGTTAGAGTCCATTTGGGGACATTAGGTTGGGTTCTTGTTCAAATTCAAAGGATAAATTGTAAGTTTACTCCATTAAATTTCCATTTTCAGTTTCAATAGGGGTGTTTGGTTAATACTGTTTGGGTGTGCTTTTATTATTATTTGTAAAATTTGCTGGTTCAATTAAGTTCCCTAGGCCTAAGTAAACTTATTTTGTTCATCCCTGTGGTCACAATCTCAGAAAAGTCAAAATAATAGCTTTGGTACCCTCACAGTTAACTGTGAGGGATTTGAGTCCCATAAACTTTCATTCTATCTCATAATTGATAAATGTAGCTTAAAGTAGGTTTTCTATAACTTATTACAACCTTATTAGCTTATAGGATCTCTCAGAAATTCAACAAAGTCAACATAGGTGTTTTAAGTGAAAAGTCAAAATTCATCTTTCTCAAATTTTTCCAAAGTTGCACGAATTTTATGGAATTTTGTGGTTAGCTTTAAGGTTTGAAAACTCTTGAGTAGTAAGTCTACCAGTTAGTCTATAAGATTCCATGTTTCTCTTAATTTTTGGAATTTTTCTTATTGCTTAATTTGTGGCTTAAAGTAGCCTGCAGGGCAAGGTGTTGCCCTGCACTCAGATACTCATTCTCAGACCCCATTTTCAATGGCTTGCCATGGTCTCCATAGTGGGCCCCACCTGTTGATTGTTGGCTTATTGGAAATCCAATAAGCCAGTATTCAAGGCTTATAGCTTATTTTAGGTTTTAGGGGTCATTAACTTGGGCTGCAGGCCCCATTTACTTTGTCCCACTTTTCCATTTACACTGATCCATCAGTGTAATCTTGCCAATTCATAAGCTTATTATGAGCTTGTAAGTGGGCCCTATCCTTTTCATTTTAGCTTTTTGAGAAGCTTTTTAATCCTTCTTACTAGATTTGTGCTTATTTTTGCCTAAGAAAGTTCTGCTCATAGCTTATTTCACCCTTAAAGGTTGCCTAGTCACACTTATGCACTGAGTGAATCAGTGCAATAAGCCAAAGTTCCAAGGCTTATCAAATGCTTATTTGTGGGTCCCAACCCTTGAACCTTGGCTTTTTGGAACACCCACCAGCTCAGCTTGCCATTTTAGCCCTTTATTTGTGCTTATCAGCTTATCTCATAAGCTTATTTAGCTATTAAAGTTGACTGCAGGCCTAGTGGTTGACTGTGGTGATCTCAAGTGCTTATTTGCTTAAATGTAGCTTATCCATGGTGCTTATGACTTTCTTTTTTGTTTATTCCTAGTCACACAGACCTTTTGTATCTTATTCTCCATTGTGGAATCTGATTATAGCTTTTCAAGTAGCTTTTGCACATCCCAAAATCCTAATAAGCTACTTGTTCAAACCTGTTAAGCACTTATCACTCCACAGTGCTTATTTCTCATTTTCAACCAATTTGCCTTTTTTAAAGTAGCTTATTTTTAGGTGTAAATCAGTTTTGTAAAAAAGAAAATCCAAAAAAGCAAATGTTCCTAAAGTGATAGCTTCTATTTAAGAAGCTTATTGCTTAAGTGCTTATTTTCCTTAAGCATTTCCTGTTTCTATAATTTTCTTAAGTTCCTGTAGTTGTAAAATAATTTCTGTAATTTTTTCATATTTTTCTCTTTTCATTTAGCATTTTTAATAATTCATATTAGTTTTTATTAATTAATAATTAGTTAATAATTAATAGTAATTATTTAAATAGTCTTAAAAATATATTTTCTATTTTAAAATTAGTTTTATATTATTTTAGATTTTTCTAAGTTTTAATTTTATTTTTCTAAGCTTATTTTACATTTTCCTATTATTTAGTGTAATTTTAATTAGTTTAAATTAGTTTTTAATTAATAGTAATTATATAAAAAGTAGGAAAAATATATTTTAAGTTTGAAAATTAGTTTTATAATATTTTAGATTTTTCCAAATTTATTTTTCATATTTTTAGTGTAATTTCATAATTAGTTATAGTTTAGGTTAATTTAAATAATTAATAAGTAATTAATAAATAGTATTTAATTAATAATAATTAATTAAATAGTGTAAAAATTAATTTTAATTTTCTAAAAAGTTTATTTTATTATTAGGATTGTAAAAATGTGATTTTCATCTTTGTAAGTATTTTATTTTACTAAAACTCGCGTTTTATTTTGTACGTTCACGTTACTTAAAACTGAACGTACAAGTTTTTAGGTTTTAATCGTTTATGGTTTTTCCAAACTTCCCGTCTTGTTTATATAGCTTATTTAAGCTATTACTTTGTAGATTCCTTAGTTAAATCAATCTCACAAACCTTTTCTTGTCCAAATTCACCCGATCACATAACCGTTTGTTAACCATCACACCTCGTCGGGACATAATGACCCGGGGAAACACTATATTCCGCGGAGCATTGACTCTAGGCAGTTTGACCTAGTTGACCATCCTTTGGTCAATTAAGTTGACCATTTGGAGCCAATCAAAATTTTGGCGCCGCTGCCGGGGAGCATGTGCGCGTTTATCTAAAAAACGGTTTGCTGATTAGTGATTTTGGAATTCATCTCTTTGTATATTATCCATCTTTGTTCATATTTTTCCATAAAAACCCAAAAATATTTTTCCTTACCCTCTATCCGTTTGATTCTACCTTCTTACACCCATCTCATGCATAATTCATATGGCGTCTCTCGGCTACACGTGTTTTCACTGTAAAAGCCTGATTGAGAACGGCTTTCGATGTCTCCGGTGTATTTGTGAGAAATGTGGCAATAATTGTAGTAATAGATTTTGTAATGTGTGCAATCTGTTCATAAGTCCAAATTCTCTCAATGATTCACCAAATTCTTCCAACTACCCTTCTCAGCCCGAGATACGTGCTATTAATGACAAACCTTCAAGAATTGATCCTTACCTTTCACGGTTTACGGTTAAAAGTTTGTCAAGCAAACGTGCTGAGCTTAGGGCAGTAACTGAAAAGAACGACTTACCCAATCTTCACATTTATCAAAAACAAAAACCCGAGACCATAACGGAAGTGGTGGAAATTCCTAGCTCTCAGAGCACACCACTTGTCCCACCTCCAGATTCTGTTCCTTGTGTCGGTTATGGTGAGCCGTTTTTCGGTTTTCCATGTCGTTGGTGTACATGTGTACAATGTGGTAATGATATTCAAAACGGTAGTTGTTTGTTTTGTGGGTCGAGTAATTCATTTGCTTATGATCCTAATCAGAACTCATTCAACGACTCTTCAAATTTTTCCAATTACCCATCACATTCATACGAGCAAGAATCATATTATCCAAATTTCAATGATGCTTCGTATCAAAATACACCAAGCCAAACTCAACAGTTTTACTGTTGTGAGTACTGTGGAGGTCCTCACTTTAGCTCGGATTTTCAAACAGGGAATCCCTTTCCTTGTAACAATTATGACTATTCGTTTCAAGAACCACCTCCACAGTACCAAATGATTCAAGCAACTCCTCAGCAAACCCAACAAGACAATTATCTAGAGATCCTAGATTTATTAAAAGAAGTTAAGGAGTTGGGTACCACAACACTTCATAATGCACCCAGTGTTTCTTGTGTAAATTGTGGGGGTCCTCATGATGATTATCAATGTCAACCTTCCGGTTTTGACAAATCCCCACCCCCGCAATTTTCATTTACTCTAAATTCACATGAGAAATACATGGCTGAATTATTGACTGAAGAGCAGGTTGCTAAAATTGATTCCAAAGATGCTTTTGAAAAAGCTGTTAGGGAATCATTTGCAAAAGAAAAAGCAGCCAGATCCAGCTCTCAATTTCGTTTCATTCCTGATGACAGTGATGATGAAGATATCCTTGATGATGATTCATCTAGTTCATCAGATGAAATCCCGTCAGTTGAGATTCCATCTCAACCTGCTGTTATCACACCCGAAGTTCACACTCACTCTCTGATCATGGGGGATGAGCATCTTAGCACTGTTCCTAATAAGGAATCGGACGAATTAATAAAGTCTAGTGTTGAGATCCTTGTCCCAACCCCGAGAGAGTCACAGGGAACTTTTGATCATATGTGTGATATTCCTCCTCCTCTATTCTTCCCATCTAATCATGATGAGATGTTCTCTGATTCTACTGATGACAATTCGTTATCTTGTGGAGACATCATTTATATGGAAGAATTACCTTCTGAGCTAGCCAGCTTAGAAGAAGAGAATGACGAGATTGACACTGAAATCAAGGATGAAGCACTACGTGCAACATTATTGAATGTCGATCTCCTCATTTCTAAAATCGAGGCTTTCAAAATGAAACCTATTTCATCTCCTATCCCCATAAAGGATAGTGACATTTTCTCCGATGATCCTATTCCGGAGTTTGAAGCCTTTACCTTTGATCATATGGGAGAGAAGATTAGTGGCAGTACCACTTCTCATTCTCAAATTTCTCTCCCCGAGTATGATACGTTCACCTTTGAGGAGTTCTCCGGTGAACTCACTCATATCATATCTCCACCGGAGTATGATAACTTTCACTTTGATCTAGACAAAGATTGTTGACATAAATTAATGCCTAAAAACATTATTAACATGTTATCAATATCTCTATGTTTTGATTATCACAAAATATAAACTCATAGAACTAAAACTTGTGACATAAACAAGTATTTAGTGATTAATATTTCTCTTTACATCCAAATCACTTAAGGTATGAATAAACAAAGTGTTTAGTGCAATTTATGATCAAAGGGGTATTTAATTAACTAATGCAAAGTTTATTTAATTATATAAACATATTATATATTTTTGAAAAACACTTTTGGTAATAAAGAAAAATGTTTTATTCATACTAAATATATGAATTCAAATTTTTAACCAAAAACAGTTAGTTTTTCACCAAATAAACTTTCCCCACTAAAAGACAAAGAATCTGGCCGTTTCAGCTGGGCGGCCCCCTTAATTATAAAGGGCGGTCCCCTTAATTTTAAGGGGGCCGGCCATGAATTAAGGGGACCGGCCACGCTCCTCTGTCAGATTCTTTTGCCTATAAATACCACCTTAAACCTGGATTTTTTTTTTCACCTTTTGCACCCCAAAACTTTCTGTTCTAGATCTCATTTCTATTCTCCAAATCCTTTGATCATAAATACATTATCCTTTGTTTCAAAGTGATTCTTACATCATCCTCTCAAGTGCAAGAGAAGAATACTTCTATCCTCCAAGACAAGAAGTATTACAACTTGTTGTGACCTCCACATCCAAGTTGTTGGTGCATCATCAAGAATATCTACATATATCTTTGTGTAGTGTGTTGTGAATATTTGATTGTAGATAGTTGTGATTAGGAATATAGATAGTGTGATTGGCTAGTAGATTGTAGTGAAGATTATTGGTGTGTAGAAGATAGGCGTGAACTAGATTGTAGTGAAGACTATTGGTGTGTTGAAGATAGGTGTGTAGTTAGTTGGTGTGAAGTAGTTGTGAAGAAGGTGTGATTTCGTTGTGACGAAGCTTTGGTGTGTAAGTGGTGTGTATATTGGTGTGTAAGGTTTCTCCGCCATAAGGAGCTTGTTGACATAGTGAAGAAAACTCTCGAGTAGGTGACTCGAGGAGTGGAGTAGGGCAAGGAAGGTGTCCTTGTAGCCGAACCACTATAAATCCTTTGTCTCGCGGTTAGATCTTTCCATATCTTACTTATTATCTTGCTTATATCGTTATTACATTTGTAGACGTAGACGTATATATATAGTTGCTCATATAGTACTAGTATTGATTTTACTTAAAGATCAAACGAAAGTTTCATTCACAAAACAAAGTTTTTAAAATCAAACTAAAAAGGTTACATACATATAATTGATCATTTCGATCAAGTATAGTTTTCATACAAAATATAACTAAGGATTATAAGATAAACGATTACGTACTTATCTCTTGTATATAGCTAGAATTGTTTATATTATGCATGTGTTGATTTCACATACTTAGCTTACATTATTATTATTGTTCATACTTAGATATACATGTTCATATTGTTCAAGATTTGAGTTCACATAAGATTGAATCAAAGTTTTAAAAGCAAACAAGGTTTTAAAACTAAACCAAGTTTTCATAATAAAATTAAAAAGACGTAAAACTATTCAACCCCCCCTTCTAGTTTTCCACAATTGGTACCAGAGCCACGTCTAGCAAGATTTTTAAAATATATTGTATTTTAAAACTTGTAACGATCTATGGAATCTGAAAAATATTTAGAAGGGCAATCTATGCAAAGACCACCACTATTTGAAAGTGATGGATTTTTATATTGGAAAAATCGATTCGAAACTTATGTGAAATCAAAGGATCTAGATCTTTGGCATGTTATTACCTTTGGTGATTTTCCTCCTATTCAATATAATTTTGAAACTAAAAAGGATGAAATTGTATCTTTTGAAAAACAAAATGATGATTTGAAAAAGAAACTATCAAAAAATAATGAGGCTAAAATGGTTATTTATAATGCGTTACCACGCAAAGAATATGAAAGAATTTTTATGTGTAAAACCGCAAAAGAAATTTGGGATTCTTTACTAATCACTCACCAAGGTAATAGTCAAGTTAAAGAGAACAAAATAGATCTTCTTGTTCAACAATATGAACAATTTACAATTCCGGAGGAGGAATCAATAGATAATGCTTTTGCTAGGTTTAACACCATCATCACAAGTTTAAAAGCACTTGATGAGAATCTTTCTAGTAAGAATTTTGTTAGGAAATTTCTTAGGGCTCTTCATCCAAAATGGCGAGCTAAAGTTACGGCGATTGAAGAATCGAAGAACTTGTCAACTCTTCAACTTGATGAGTTGATCGGCAACCTGAAAGTCTACGAAGCAATAATAAAGAAAGACTTCGAGATGGTTAATGGAAAAAGAGAGCAAAGCAAGTCAATTGCGTTGAAAGCTAGGAAGGAATCTAGTAACGAGGATAGCTCAACCTCCGAAAGTGATGACGAAGAATATGTGATGGCCGTAAGAGACTTCAAGAAATTCTTCAAAAGGCGAGGAAAATTCGTTAGACAACCGCATGATGAAAGGAAAGCAAACCAAAGAAATAAAGATGACAAAAATGGCAAAAGTGATAGGAAGTGCTTCAAATGTGGTGATCCAAATCATCTCATCGGAAAATGTCCAATGATGTCAAGAAATCAAAAGGCGTTTGTTGGAGGAGCTTGGAGTGATAGCGATGACGATGAGAAAGAAATCACAAATGAGGAGAAATGTCTTATGGCTAAGACATCAAGCGAGGTACGTTCCGAAACCAAATACTTTAGTGACGAAAATTTATCATTAGACAAAAAAGACCTAGATAGTGAATATAATAGGTTATGCAAATTAGGTCAAAAGGTTATAGCTAAAAATAAGTCACTAAAACATATTAATAATCTATTAGAAAATGAAGTACTCGAATTAAAAATTAGACTACAACATATGGAAAAAGGAAAAGAAGTTTTTATAGAATGTAAAACATGCATAGAGGTTAATAATGAAAATGAAAAACTTAAAGATGAAATTTTCAAACTTGACAAGTTTAAAAATAGTAGTAACCCACTTAAGAAAATAATAAGTGCTCAAGAAACTTCGGGAGATAAAACCGGTCTAGGATTAACTTCAACTAATGTTTCAACTAGTGAAAATAAAAGTATAAAGTTTGAATGTGAATCTAGTAAACAAAAATCATTAGAATCAAATCCTAAGTATATATTTACAAAAGATAGAAAAATACCCATTGCGAATGATGAAAAAGTAAAAACTTTTTATAAACCATCCTTAAAGACCGAAGTAGGATCCTCTAAACCTAAATTAAGATCTAAAACTCCACCACCAAGAAAACCTAACAATCATCATCCAAGATCTAAAAAATCTCAACCTAGAAGAAATCAAAATAGACAATATTACAATAACACTAGAAATCAAATGTGGAATTATCAACCAAGTTACAATCCTTGGGAAATATTACTACAATACATGCATCCTTGCCAAATGTTAAATATGTTTGGACCAAACAACTTTGGACCAATGAGACAATGGGGACCAAGTGGCTAAATTGTCAATCTTGGAAGAAGTTGGAATATCATCTACAAATGTCTTCTATAAGTCAACATGGTCACTTGAAGTGCTTGAAGATATTCCATTGAAGACTAAAAGGTACGCGTTTCTTTTAAGTTCATCACTATAATTTGCATGCTTAGATAAATGATTAGTTAGATTAATGCTTAGTACATAATTGCTTATATTCTTATAACCTAGAAACATCATTGGTTGACTTTCCTAGGAATAAGATAAAATTGTTCATTGCCGAACAAAATAGAAAATGGAAATCTTCTATATCCACTATTAGGAAACTCATGGTGATGAAGTGAAATGAGTTAAGTGGATCAATCGTTAATATAGAAGTAGGATTAGATCCCTCGCGTAAGAAAACTATGGATGAAACAAGCTCTCGTAGAATATGGCATTAAGATAGATAAGCGTGCAAAAACAAAGGAACTATAGATGTTAGGTTATACCCCGTTCAACCCTCTCGCATCTAACATATATATTTTAGTCATCACTTCCTTTAGGATCATAGGATTTGTAGAAACGATAGCATGAGATAATAGTAGGCTTGACCAATCCTCTTGAGCATGAGATCTTTAATAAACATCTTTTAAAATATATGATTAATGATATTTGTTGTCAAAATCTAATATCGTTAAAAATATGCAAAAACCTCATATTTTAGAAAATAGTTTTTCAAATAACTATCCCACTTTTAAATAAGATGTTTTCACTATATATATCCACAATTTTGTTTTGATCAAAACCAAAGATTGAGAAAATTTTCTTTATCCTTCATTAACACTTTTTGAAGTAAAACCGAATCTATTTTATTCAATTAACTCTCATATCTACATGAAAACCTACTTTCAAACATTGTTGAATAATGCTAAAAACGTCTCTTTAAATCATGCATGGTGATCTCATATTTGTCATATATATTTATATAAATGACACTTATAAGTGAACTAAATCAAATCAAGAGGACCATGGTTTGTCTATTAAGACTTTATTTGTAACAAGTCTAGAAACCCATGTTATCATAATACACATTAGGATTAATCCTCCTAGTTATGTAGTTATGAAATACTTGATGTTGCTTATTGTTTCCTAGCTCTTATATTTTGCTTGCTAGATGAGTATGTTTGCATGATAGATGAAATTGCTTGATTACTTAATCTCCTTGGTTAACATGCTTTAGCTACATAATTGCCTACATAATTTGTCTATGTTTAATTGCCTCAAAGAGTTGGACTTGTTTGAAACCAAAAACACAACCTTTCTGCAATTCACTACCAAAAACCCTTTTCTGGCAATCTGGGAATCACCAGATGGGCGGCCCCCTTAAATCATAAGGCGGCCCCCTTAATTATTAAGGGGACCGGCCTCCAATTAAGGGGACCGGCCATCTGATGATCAAAGGTGCTGTTTCCCTTTTCTACCTTTTAGCCCACTTCATCCTACACTTCCCAAAATTCACAAACTTATTCTATCCTCAACCTTCCATAAAAGTTTATCCATCCTTGATCCCACCAATCCTACATTATAAAACACTCTCATTCCTCTCAATCTCCACTCATCTCATCATTTCCTCTCCCATTAAACCAAAACCACCAAGAAATTTGTTTGGAGAAGAAAGCCTAACTTCCTTTAAAATTCCGTCAAACCAAATGAGGTTGTCAAACATCCAACACCAAATTCCTCCTATGTTTCCAAACATTACTTACCTAACACCTCACTCTCCTTCTCACCAACATTACATATCAAAAACCTTTACTACCCATATCCTTCTACATTACACTCAAACCTCATAATCTTTTCACAACTCAAGCGATGTTGTTCATATTTAACCAACACCTAAACCTCACTCTCAAACAAATGATCCATTTAACAACAAATCATCCATTCGTGCTTCGACTAATGATCCTTCTTATGATGAGCATGCACAATCCCAAAACCATAATCCCAACCTCATTACCAACACTTTACATGTTGCTCATTCAACAAAAACACCATCCACTCATGAAGCATCTTTTCCACCCATATCATGTTTTCATGATTACCCAAGCTCAAACATGTCTCCACCACCAAGAGTATCACCACCACATCCTACAACTTCACATGCCATTCCTATGTTGCATGTTCAAACCCTCACCCAAGACAACTATCATGCTCCACCACCATCACCTTCCTCCGAACACTTGAAGTTCGTTGAGGCGCTAAAAGAAGCCCATGAGCTTAGTGCTCTTTTAGCCTTACATCTTGCTCAACGCAATTTGGATCCACCTTCATCTAGATCACCCTCATCACCACACAACATAAATCAACTTGAGAAGCATGTCAACAATTAACCTTGTTGCATCTTTCTCCTAAAAATGATTGCATTCAATGAACACTTCAATTGGATTGAATATCTTCTCACTAGATCACATCCAATACCCTCACTTGAACAACATCCAAAACCTCAATCAACCTCTTCCGCTACAAACTCTCCACCACCAAATTATCCAACATTCATGACCCGAACATATACCTCCATTAATCCAACAACCTCCATTAATCCAACAACCTTACCCTAACTCAACCATCCTCATTCCAAACACTCCATCATCAACCATCTAAGCATACCATATGCTTATGATTTTCACTTTCAAATACGAATCAACCAACCTTTGGTTGCAAGCAAGTCCAAGTGCTCTCTTAGGCAATATAGGACTATGTCTTTTCTTTTGTGTTATTTTTTCAAGCATATTGAATGTTGTAATGCTTTTCATTTCTATAATGCTTGAATGAATCTTTGTTTAGTTGCATAATTGTTGCCTTGCATATATGTGTATCTTGCTCTCTTAAAATATTTTTGTAGCAAAGATCTCCATAGCTCGTTCCCTTGGTGCTCTCAAATGAGGGGGAGCATACATCAAGGGGGAGCATTCTACCCGTTTAAACTTCCCTCGCGAAGCTTACTCGGCTTAACCTTTTTGATTTTACAAAAAGGGGGAGAAGAGAAATGTAAACTCTATAATACTTGTCTAAAAACAAGTTTTAGATATATTGAGTTTAAGGTTTTGTAATAATCAAAAAGGGGGAGATTGTTGACATAAATTAATGCCTAAAAACATTATTAACATGTTATCAATATCTCTATGTTTTGATTATCACAAAATATAAACTCATAGAACTAAAACTTGTGACATAAACAAGTATTTAGTGATTAATATTTCTCTTTACATCCAAATCACTTAAGGTATGAATAAACAAAGTGTTTAGTGCAATTTATGATCAAAGGGGTATTTAATTAACTAATGCAAAGTTTATTTAATTATATAAACATATTATATATTTTTGAAAAACACTTTTGGTAATAAAGAAAAATGTTTTATTCATACTAAATATATGAATTCAAATTTTTAACCAAAAACAGTTAGTTTTTCACCAAATAAACTTTCCCCACTAAAAGACAAAGAATCTGGCCGTTTCAGCTGGGCGGCCCCCTTAATTATAAAGGGCGGTCCCCTTAATTTTAAGGGGGCCGGCCATGAATTAAGGGGACCGGCCACGCTCCTCTGTCAGATTCTTTTGCCTATAAATACCACCTTAAACCTGGATTTTTTTTTTCACCTTTTGCACCCCAAAACTTTCTGTTCTAGATCTCATTTCTATTCTCCAAATCCTTTGATCATAAATACATTATCCTTTGTTTCAAAGTGATTCTTACATCATCCTCTCAAGTGCAAGAGAAGAATACTTCTATCCTCCAAGACAAGAAGTATTACAACTTGTTGTGACCTCCACATCCAAGTTGTTGGTGCATCATCAAGAATATCTACATATATCTTTGTGTAGTGTGTTGTGAATATTTGATTGTAGATAGTTGTGATTAGGAATATAGATAGTGTGATTGGCTAGTAGATTGTAGTGAAGATTATTGGTGTGTAGAAGATAGGCGTGAACTAGATTGTAGTGAAGACTATTGGTGTGTTGAAGATAGGTGTGTAGTTAGTTGGTGTGAAGTAGTTGTGAAGAAGGTGTGATTTCGTTGTGACGAAGCTTTGGTGTGTAAGTGGTGTGTATATTGGTGTGTAAGGTTTCTCCGCCATAAGGAGCTTGTTGACATAGTGAAGAAAACTCTCGAGTAGGTGACTCGAGGAGTGGAGTAGGGCAAGGAAGGTGTCCTTGTAGCCGAACCACTATAAATCCTTTGTCTCGCGGTTAGATCTTTCCATATCTTACTTATTATCTTGCTTATATCGTTATTACATTTGTAGACGTAGACGTATATATATAGTTGCTCATATAGTACTAGTATTGATTTTACTTAAAGATCAAACGAAAGTTTCATTCACAAAACAAAGTTTTTAAAATCAAACTAAAAAGGTTACATACATATAATTGATCATTTCGATCAAGTATAGTTTTCATACAAAATATAACTAAGGATTATAAGATAAACGATTACGTACTTATCTCTTGTATATAGCTAGAATTGTTTATATTATGCATGTGTTGATTTCACATACTTAGCTTACATTATTATTATTGTTCATACTTAGATATACTTGTTCATATTGTTCAAGATTTGAGTTCACATAAGATTGAATCAAAGTTTTAAAAGCAAACAAGGTTTTAAAACTAAACCAAGTTTTCATAATAAAATTAAAAAGACGTAAAACTATTCAACCCCCCCTTCTAGTTTTCCACAAAGATGATCTTTGTGTTCCGGAGGGAAATATTCTCAACCTTGAGCATTTGATTGATATCAAAATCCCAACCCTCCCACCCATATGTCTAGATCATACGAGCCTAAACGATGAGATTCATGATACACCAATCATGAATTCTCTTTTTGATGATGATGAATCAATCTCGATTGTCATCAAGATCTTTCTACCTTTCTTCACCTACGGGGTGACTTCTCCTGTTCTTCATTCCTTCGGGAGTGAAGACATTATCTTTGACCCCGGCATCACCGCTTATAGTTTATACTATTTTAAGCCTGGGTCTGTATATCTCATCGGTGTGGAACTTTCACGTGCTTCATATGTTTGTCCAAACATTTTGAATGAAAGTCCGATTGAGATTGTTTCTTCCACATCATGCTTCCCCAAAGACAAATGAATTCGGGGTCGAGTCAAGCTAGCGACTCGGTAAACAAAAACAGTAGCATGCTTATAGGGTTTTCACCCTAAGTGTGGGGGAGTCCCCCATGCTATGGTTACAAATAGAGTGAAAAATACAAAATGGTGTTTTCCACGCTTAGCTTGTAATTTTGCCCTTTTACGTTCAAAGAGTCGGCATAATAACCAGGACTTTGAATATTGAGGACAATATTCATGCTAAGTGTGGGGGGGTATTCGCTATTCTAGCGAATTTTATCACATTTTACTATATAATACCCCCGTTTTTAGCCAAAATTTCAAAAAAAATTTCACTGGTGCTTCAAAATTTTTGTGGTAATCAGTCCGCCATGTCTAACCGACAAAGGGATTGGCTAATCCAGGAGCAAACGGCTCTTGGTAAAGATATATCAAATCCGTTTATGGCTTGCAATTTGCCCAAAATTGTATGGTTCCTCAACTCCCCATATCCCATAAAACGAATGAGTTGGCTAGCCCGCAAGATTATGGCTTGTGGTAAAGGCAGTGGAAAATCCATAATTGGTAATCAGCTCACCAAGATGTTGACTAGGTCCATCAAGAGTTGGCTAGTCCAGGAGCAAACGGCTCTTGGTAAAGACAAATCAAATCCGTTGACAGCTGGTGGTTTGCTCAAAATCACACGGTTATCAAGTGTACCACAGTTCTCACACCTGGCTACTCCAGAAGTGATGGCTTTTGGTAAAGAGTTTAAAATCCTTCAAGTTTTCCAAAAATATTGCTAGGGACTAGCAATAGTTTAGTATGGGGGATTGATGAGTGCGCAAACACTCATCATTTTTATTGTATTTAAACTGCCAAAACATACAAAAACAATCGAAAAGTAATCAAAATACTTAAATTATCCCAGGGATTGTGTTTTATGTGTTTTAAATGCAAAATGTGCAAAAACAAAGGAAAAACGTACAAAGTTTGCAAAATTGGCAGTTTCAGTCTCCCAAGTTTCAAAACTTGTCAAAATTAGTCCCTATGCATTTATTTTGAAAGAAAAAGTCAACCCAAGGTTTTGAAAGTCAAAAATTACAAAAATATTATGCTTGGGTCAAAAATCACAAAATTTACATGTTAGGTCCCTGTACTTTCAAAAATGGCAAAATAGGTCCCTGGAAAATTTTGAAAAATGGAAAAATGGCAAACTTGGTCCTTGTATTATTGGTATTGGCAACATTGGTTCTTGTGAGATACTTTGGAGAAATTACATTTTCACCCCTCGACTTTGGTGAAATTACAATATTGGTCCTTGTTACAACACTAATAAACCAAATGGACCCTTATCTTACAAAACCAAAACCAATCCAAGTCAAACACCCCAAGGCCTGATCCAAATACCCCAGCCCATCACCACCATCCGGCCCACTCCCTTTTAATAATAAAAACCTCCCAGTCAAACTGTTGGGTCACTGAATTCCCCAATCCTTCTCAAACAAGGATTTGAACGTAAAATCCCCTAAGTGTAAACAAGTCACTGAGTGAACAGTAACTCAGTGAGTCACCTTCAGGATGCTAAGACCGAGCCTAAGAAGAAAGGTTCTCCATTCAGTGAGGCGGAACTCAGTGAAGTGTGATCTAAGCCAAGAAGAAGGTGATGGGTTCAGTGAGGATGACAATAACTCACTGAACCCCATGACTCCTCAACAACTTCATTGTACGGAAGACTGATGATAAGAAGACTGAAGTTTTGGCGGGACTGGGCGGGAAAGTCTGAGCTGCTTTATTAAAGTGCTTTATCACTTTAATGTCAAACTTTCCCAAAATGGTTAAAACCAGTCTGTCATCAGAAAGTGCCTTTTGGACCTAACTCAATGAAGGTTCCTTGCCAGAAGAATAATATCTTTCAAGATATTGTTAAGGAAGCTTTATGTCCAATGTATAATTAGTTGTTCTATACTTGTGTATAAATAGGAAGCATATGTGAGGAGTAAAAGTTGACAAGTTTGTGCAATTAATGCAAAGCATTCACAAACCACTTTTACTCCTCCAAAGAACAACACAACCCCTAAGATAGCTCAGTGGGTCTTGAAAGTTGTCACTCAACATAGATTGAGTTTAGTGAGGAGTCCATACAATACTTGTCGTTTTCAATCCCAAGTGTTATTCCGCAAACACTTGGGTACGATTCTTTTTGATTAACTTCTAATAAAGAATTAAACGTTGGAAAATATTGTCTCTTATCTTTACGTTACTTTATTGTTAATCATTTTATACATCTTTGTTTAAAGTCATACAACTTGGTTACTTTAGCTTCTTAGTTACTGATAACCAAGTAAAAGGGACCAATAAGTGGTATCAGAGCCTCTGATTTGTAAAACTTAAATCTGTTTTCAAAACTTAAGAGTGCTCAAGTTTTTAAAATCAAGATCCCACTATGACTGACATAGATGTTCCCCAACTTGTCGACAAAAAGGGTGGAAGTTATTCAGCAACTGCCCCTCGACTAGAAGCTGGCAAATTTAATAAGTGGAAAAAGCGAATGCTTTGCTACTTAACTGGGATGGAACCATATTACATTAAGTTGATTAATGATGGTCCATATGTCCCAACAACTGCTCAAGGTTTAATTAAACCTGAAGCTCAGTGGACCCCAGATGAAAGGAGGGTGGTCAATCAAGACCAGCGCCTGAAAAGCATCATTATATCATGCCTTCCTGATGATATAATGGAATCAGTGATCAACTGTCCCACTGCCCAGCAGACATGGACTGACCTGGTTCATAGCTATGAAGGGCCTTCTGATACCAAAGAGAATAGAATCATGGACCTGAAGCTTGAATTCAATACCTTCAGGGCCAAGGATTCTGAAAGTCTCTCTGAGACTTATACTCGGTATAAGACCCTCCTGAATGAGCTGACCAATGATGGTGTTATACTGTCAAAACATGGAATCAATGTTGGTTTTGTCAACAGTCTCCCTGAGAAGTGGTTAAACTTCTCTCAGGGATTGAGAAATGCAAACCACATTCAGAACCTTGAGCTCCCTGCCATCTATGGGAAGTTTTTCTATGAAGACAATCTTATCACTAGGAGATACCCTGGTAAAGCTCAGGAGACCAAAAAGGCCTTGACAATTACACCCATATCAACTGCTTTCTATTCAAAAGGTGTTGTGCAGGATTTTCAGGATGGATCTGATGATGAGGTTGACCAAAGAACCAGTGAGGAGTATCTTAATGATCTTCAAATTAAATTTCATGAAAGAGCTCTCCTTGCTAATTCAAAAAGGTTTTTTAAGAAAAACAAATTTCCTTCTAAAGCAAATGACAACACTGAATGCTTTAAATGTGGCAAAATGGGGCATTTTGCTAAAGATTGTTTTACAAAAACAACCTCAGAACCATCTTTCAAATTTTCAGGAAATAACTCTTTTTCAGGCCCCAGCAAATTTCAACCAAAAATGCTTCAGTCTAGTCAAAGATTTGAAAAAGTCCCTCAAATTGACTTTGAAGCAAAGTACAGAAAGGCAAAAGCTAAACTGGCCCTTCTTGAATCATCCTCAACAGTCTCTCAGCCTCCTCAGGCTCCAAAGCCTACTCAAGCCAAGAACAAAGGGCTTGTTGCTGAAACATATGACTGGGATGAGGTTGAAGTGTCCTCTGATGATGATGAAGTTCACATCAGTGCCCTGATGGCTCTGTCAGAAGACAACAAACTTGCTGTGGGGAAGAGTCATGCAAGAAATGGTGAATGGGTCAACATCACTATGAGGAAGGTAAATCTTTTACTTTCTATGGATGATAATGATGATTGGAAATCTTACTTAGACTATATTAATGTTGATCTTAAGTATGTTGAAGAGCAAAGACTTAATTTGTTTTCAAAATTTAACAAACTGAGTTTTGAATTAAATCATTGTAGAGATGAATTACTTGCCTTAAAACAAGCCAAGCTTGAAAGTGTTACACTTCAAATTCAAAACTCTGAACTTGTAAAACAAAATCAAGCTCTTCAGGAAAAACTTAAGAAAGAAAAGGAAATTATTTGGAAATGGACTCAGAAAAACCCCAAACTTTATGAAACACTGAGTCTCTCACCCGGCCCCAATAAGGCTGGTCTGGGTGATGATCAACTCACTGAAGTTTCTGGGGAGAGTAGTCATTCTACAACTTTTCTATTAACCAACATACTCTCTAGCAAAGAACTAGCTCCCAAACCCAGTGATTGGATTGAAAGAAACAATCCTGATAGTAAATTGCCAAATTTTAACACTGGAAGAATCCTGGAGCCTGAAAGTCAGGCTATCAAGGAGCTGCTAGGAGTCACTGATGAACTTGGTCCTACTAAGTCCATCACTGAGTCTAAGTCTGATTCACCACTCCCTCCACTGAAACAACTTCAGGGAGCAGAACCCAATTCTGACCTTGCACCATTAGTCTTTCAACCACATTCTCCTAAAGAGAAATCAGGGTTAGGAAGGACTATTCTGAAAAGACCTACTCCTGCACCAACTGAACACCAAAAACCTTCAGTAACTACTGAAGTGAAGCCTGAAAGCACTGATTCAAAGGTTGATCAGCTTACTGAACTTGTCAGGATGCTGAGTGAGAAAATTGAGTCTACTGAGAAAAACTCTGACTCAAAATCTACAAAGCCCTCAGTATCCTTAGGTTCTTCCAAACCTAAAACCACACCCAGACCCTCAGGGAGATGTGAACTGTGCAATTATCCAAATCACAACACTGATAAATGCTACAGAGTCCTGTTTTGTATGATATGCAAACAAGAGGACCACAGAACTTGTGATCACATCCCCCAGACTGCTTCTTTAAAAGCAAGGGGTCTATACAAAACCCAAGGCTATCAGTATGCCACACCTTCCAAACAAAGATTGAAGGCTAAGCCTTTCTCACCATGTCCTCACTGTGGTTTCAATGATCATCTTCCTGATGATTGTATGATGAAAGAATGCTGTGACATCTGTGGAGATCCCTCCCATGAAACCAGGGGACATGACAAAGTGATTCAGTCCAGAAGGAAAAACCAAACCAACACTTCTCAGTCACCTGAGGCATCAACCTCCACAAAATGTAAAACATGTGGAAGCTCAGGTCACACAACTTCAGACCATGATTCATTAACTGAGTTCAAAAAGTCCCGGAGGACTAAGCCCACTAGAAAGTGGGTCAACAAGAAAAACTAACTTATTTTACTGTTTGTGTAGAAACACATCAAGGATCCTACTTGGCATCTAGACAGTGGATGCTCCAGAAGTATGACTGGTGTGAAAAGTTTTCTGCACAAATATGTGGAAGAACCAGGACCCAAAGTAGTATTTGGTGATAACTCATCAGCTCCCACTGAAGGTTATGGTTCAGTAAACTGCAATGGTATAGTTTTTACAAGAATAGCTTATGTTAATGGTCTCAAGTACAACCTGATAAGTGTTTCCCAACTATGTGATGCCAAATACATAGTTCAGTTTGATGACAAGAGAGGGACCATCTTTAATGCCAATAAGGAAGTTGTGTTGATTGCCCCCAGGAGGGATGATGTATATGTCCTTGACATGTCATCCCTGACTCAGAATGGGACTTGCCTATTCTCAAAGGCAAGTGAGACAATCAACTGGATATGGCATAGGAGACTCTCTCATCTCAACTTCAAGAGCATCAACAACCTGGCCAAACAGAACAAAGTTCTGGGCCTTCCATCCCTGGTGTATACCAAAGACAAGCCTTGTTCTGCTTGTGAAAAAGGAAAACACCACAGGGCATCATTCAAAACCAAACAAACCTTTTCCATCAAAAGCTGCCTACATCTTCTTCATATGGACCTTTTTGGACCTGTCAGTCCAATGTCCATTCACCATGAGAAGTATACTCTGGTCATAGTGGATGAATACTCAAGATATACTTGGGTTTACTTCCTGACCAAAAAGAGTCAGGCAGCTGAAACAATCATGTCATTTGTCAGAAACATTGAAAATCAAAATGTTGTCAAAGTTAAACAGATCAGGACTGACAATGGCACTGAATTCAAAAACCAAGACCTTGAGTGTTTTTGTGATGAGAAAGGAATTTCTCAAAATTTCACTTCTCCCTATACTCCTGAACAAAATGGAGTAGCTGAAAGGAGAAATAGAACACTCATTGAGGCAGCAAGAACAATGTTGAATGGCTCAGTCCTCTTAAAACATTTTTGGACTGAGGCAGTTAAAACAGCCTGCTACACTCAAAACAGGTCAATCATTGTGAAAAGGCATAATAAGACTCCTTATGAGATATTCAAAGGAAGGATTCCTGACATCAGCTATTTTCATGTATTTGGGTGTCCTGTGTTTATACATAATCACAAGGATCACTTAGGTAAATTTGATGCCAAAGCTGATGATGGATACTTCCTGGGATATTCCCTGGTTTCTAAAGCCTTCAGGGTGTTCAACACAAGGAGACAACAAACTGAGGAAACTTATCACATTACTGTTGATGAGAGTACTGAATCCATCAGGTTCTTAAATTCCTCAGTAGAAGAAATTGGTATTGATGACTCATCAAGATATCCTCCTGATGAGTATCATCCTGAGAACAATCCCTCAACCCAATACCAAGCTGATGCTGATGTCTCCTATTACATCATTCCTCACAACCTACCCCAACCACCTATCAGTGAGTTCATAGAAACTCAGCCTGTCTCAAATGAGACTGACACCACTGAACAAATTGTTCAGGAACCCTCTAAACAAATTGTTCCTACAGTTGTCACTGAAGCACATATTGATGAGTTACCTCATGTTCCTGAGTCTGAACCTAATCAGGCTCCTACAAGCTCAAATTCCTATCCCAAACCCCAGGATAGCTGGACTAGATCCAAAATCATTGAGCTTGTGAACATCATTGGTGAACCCACTGAAGGCATGCTCACAAGAAGCAAGGCTGCTAAACTCAAGGCTGCCACTGCCAATATATGTCTTTACGCTGACTATCTCTCAGAGATTGAGCCTAAAAATGTCAAAGAAGCCCTGACTTATGAAAGTTGGGTTCAGGCCATGAGAGATGAATTGGAACAATTTGACAGAAATGATGTCATGACCCTTGTTGAATGCCCCCAGGGTGTTTTAATCATTGGTATGAAATGGGTCTTTAAGAACAAGACCGATGAAAATGGCACAGTCATCAAAAACAAAGCAAGACTGGTTGCCAAAGGATATAATCAACAGGAAGGTATAGACTATGAGGAAACCTTTGCACCTGTTGCAAGAATGGAAGCCATCAGGATCTTCCTTGCCTATGCAACTTACATGAACTTTAAAGTTTACCAAATGGATGTTAAAAGTGCATTCCTGAATGGTAACATCAAAGAAGATGTTTATGTACAACAGCCTCCCGGTTTCGAAAGTAGTGAATTCCCAAACCATGTCTACAAGCTTAACAAAGCCCTCTATGGACTGAAACAAGCACCCAGGGCATGGTATGAAACTCTTTCAGCCTTCCTGATCCAAAACAAGTTTGTCAGAGGAAGAATTGACAACACACTGTTCATCTACAGAACAAAGGATGATGTCATTCTTGTCCAAGTATATGTTGATGACATCATCTTTGGCTCAACAAGTTACAAACTTTGCAAACAGTTTGAGAAACTGATGACCACAAAGTTTGAAATGAGCATGATGGGTGAACTCACATACTTTCTTGGACTCCAAATCAAACAAACTGATAAAGGAATATCCATTTGCCAAGAAAAATACCTCAGGAACCTACTGAAGAAGTATGAGCTCACTGACTGCTCTTCAGTAAAAACTCCTATGGTTCCTCCAAACAACCTTGGCCCTGATCTCACTGGAAAATCAGTGAATCAAACCCAATACAGAGGAATGATTGGCTCCCTGATGTACTTACTTGCCTCAAGGCCTGATATCCAATTCTCAGTCTGCCTCTGTGCAAGATACCAGGCTGACCCTAAAGAATCACATCTCACTGCTGTCAAGAGAATCATCAGGTACCTGAAGGGTACTCCAAACCTTGGTTTGTATTACCCAAAATGTTCAGGATTTGATCTCAAAGGGTACACTGACTCTGACTATGTAGGATGTAACATGGATAGGAAAAGTACTTCAGGATCCTGCCAATTTCTTGGTGGTAAACTTGTGTGTTGGAGTACAAAGAAACAACAGTCAGTGGCCATGTCCTCAGCTGAAGCTGAATATATAGCTGCTGCAGGATGTTGTGCAAATGTACTGTGGATGAAGAGCCAACTGAGTGACTATGGCATTCAGTATAAGATGGTACCTATCTTTTGTGATAATACAAGTGCCATAGCCATCTCAAACAATCCAGTACTTCATCAAAGAACCAAGCACATTGACATCAGATACCACTTCATCAGGGACCATATCTCTAATGGAGAAATTGAACTACATTTCATCCCCACTGAGTATCAGCTAGCTGATATCTTCACTAAACCTTTGGATGAACCCACTTTCACAAGATTGAAAGCTGAACTGGGCATGTTGGACATAGAATCAGGGAACTGATCAAAAGTGTTCCAACATGATGTAAATTCTCTAAGTCCCTGATCAAACCCTTCCTGAAATATTTTTGAATGATAATTCATTCAGGGGGCTCAGGATGAAAAATGGCATTGAATACCCTAACTAAATGCTCTAAGTATTTAGTTAGTTAATGTCCCAGGTAGGTAACTGAATCATATTAATTATTAAATATAGGAATATATGTCACTTACACAACTGGCATCCACTCCTTGGGCCCCCACATCTCTCTCACCAAACACCACTGAGCATTAAATGCTCCCTCACACACAAAAGTTGTGATGATTTCTACTCTGCAAAAGTGCATTATTTACAGAGCCGCACAACTGTTCACCCACGATGTGAGAGAAAATAAGGTAATGGGAATCGTGATATTTAATGCGGATATCAAACCAACATTATTATGCCGTTTCGGTTAAATAAATCAAACCTTTGGTATCCGCAACATCACTAACCTAATTCCCACCCTATAAATACCCCCACAAAAAAGGGGAACACACACACGTTTTTAAAATCATACCAAAACTCTTGCAAATCATTTTCAAAACTGCGTGTGTTTCCCTCACTGATAACTTTTTTTCAAAAAACCAGGCTTTTATCTTACCCAAATGGCTTCTTCTAAGGTCATAAAATACGCACCCAATGTGGATTTTCAAATGGAAAGCGTAGACCTTACCAAGAACAATGTGGTGGGGAACTTTGCCTACCCTGCTGGGTACCCTGAATACAGGGATGTGGTGAAGTTCCTTCAGAACTGCTTCCTGACCACCTCATTCACAAAAACTCCCTCAGTCATCTATCATGACTATTTGAGGGAATTTTGGTGCACAGCGGTGGTTGAAAACCCTGATGCGCTAAAAGAGGCCAAAATAAAGTTTACAGTCAAGAATGGAACCAAGTCCCTAACTCTTGACTATAAAACTTTTGTCAAAGCCACTGGCCTTGACTACACCACGACCTTCACTGCCCAACCCTCTGAGAAAGAGGTAAAGGAGGTCTTACTGGAATTGGGACCCTATGACAAAAATCACCCTGAGGTGACACCAGGGTCCCTATTATCCAAAGCCCCAATAATTAAGACCTGGTTCCCAGCTCCCTGGAGGATTCTAATGACTTTTGTCATTCAGGTTCTCTGGGGAAATAAATCCTCTACTGAGCAATTGAACACTACTCAGGCAATGATAGTGTTCTGTCTCATTGAGGGTAAAATGATTGACCTTGGAGAAATCATCTTCAGGGACCTCATAGCAAAGTTAGGGGGAAGTCTAGGCAATAACACATGTCATATCCTAGATTTGTTTCCTGTGCCCTACAAGACTTGCTTGGGTCTGAGTATGATAAGCCTAACATAACAGGTTTTGATCCTGATGTCCTACACAAGGAAAATTACTCTCGTGACCCTCTTGAGGTTACACCTGTCACCCTGACTATGTATATGCGTTCTGCTATCCAGGGTGACAATAAAGTTTCACCAGTCCCCTCTCCCACCAAGAAGGTGAAGAGGAAGAAGGGACAGGGGTCCAGGAAGGTGGCTCAACCCAAGCCACTTGACACTGTGACCTGTGATCCCAAGCCTACCATGAGGCAACCACAACTGACCTTGACTGCTGACACCATGAGAATAATTACCCAGTCACTAGGCCTGCAACAAAAGCCATCGGAGGGCACTGAGACATCACACTCAGTGTCCTCGGGCATACCCTTTCCCAAAGACTCTACTGTCATAAACAAGACAGTTGAGCCGGAACAAACCAAACCTTCACATCCTGCTAAAGGCTCTGGCAAATCACAACCAGAGTCTCAGGGAGTAAGGGATCCTAAATCCTCGGTGGGGCAGCACTACTCCACTGAGAAGGGGGTCCACAAATATTCACATCCTGCCAAAGGCTTGGGTAAATCACAACCCAAGCATCAGGGAGTTAACATTCCTAAATCTTCGACAGGCCAGAACAAGCCTGTTAGAAAAGGGGACATAACCACTCGGGTGCCTGATGAGGACATTCGCAAAACAACGCTTTTGTCTGAGGGCACAAAAACTCATCCCAAAGACTCAGAGGGAAACATACAACCCGCTGATAGGGACACAACATTCACGACTCCTCAGGATGACATTGAGAAAAACCCATCAGTGTCTAAAGGGGTCACGGGGGACAAAGATTCAGAGGGATATAAACCACCCGCTGATATGGAACCCATAACCACTCTCGGAGGTGTGCATTACTTGGGAACGGGCCTTAAAGACCAGGTAGGTAAAACCCAACCTACCGGATTTGAGGGGTCAGGACCTGGCCAAAACGAAGGCAAATCGTCTTATGAAGAGGAGCCAGATAACCTCCACTTGTTTCAGATTACCTCCCTGGCAGATGCTCAGGCTGTCCTATTTTCTGATGATGAATTTAACAGTGACGAGGAAGTCTTCACGGCCGGAGATGATATGGAGGTTGAGGAGACAGTCCCTGAACCTGTTACTCAGTCTCCTCAAGCCTCTAACCATGATGAAGATGAAACACATTCCGAGCCGGAAACCTCAGAGGACGCTCAAACTCCTCTCACTGAAAAAGCCTTCAAAAGATTCATCAAGAAAATGACCAATGTTTTGTACAGGGGGGTTACTGAAGAGGTGTTTGACATGCATACTGAGTAAGCAGTCCACTATCACCTCCTTAAAGATGCTGTTGAAGAATACAATGATGATGTCAGGGAGCAAAATTCCACTGTCTCTCACTCCCTGACACAAATGACTTCTCGCATCAATCAATTTTTGGAATCCCTAAAAGAGCTGGCTACAGGGGTTAAGTCGGTTCAAGAATCAGTCAAGGATGATCCTGAGCTCAACAAGAAACTTCTTCAGGCATCTGAGACATACCAGGTAAACACGGTGGCTCTTACTGAGTTACTTGGTTTGATAAAGGGTTCCAATGTTCAGAATCTCAGCTCCACGATGGAGTCCCTCAAGTCTTCCTTCACACAGTTGGAAGCATCAGTGACAGCTCACTCCATGAAGTCCACTTCTCTGGCATGGACCATGGGATCCAGAATGACTGCCCTTGAAAGCTCTCAGGCCGCACTTGACTCCAAGGTATCTATCATCCATCAGGATACTGCGGAGATCAAGTCAATGATGACAGAGATGTTTCAAGTCTTCAAGGGTACCTCTACTTCGTCTTTAGTAACTCCAACACTTGCCATCACTACAGCTCCGGTAATTGTTGAGGGGGAGAATGTTCCTGAAACCCCTATTACTAATGAACAAGAAGCTGCACAGCCCTCTCACACTGAGGGGGAGTATGTCACTGAAGCCACACCGATCACCGAAGTTCCACCACAAGAGGAACCAGTCTCCTTCACTCTCATTCAGGACAGAGGAAAAAGTATTGCCACCACCTCAGAACCTGAAATTATACTCCAGCCTGCCTCCACAATTGTCAGAGTTGACCCTGATGAACCTATCAGGGTCCTGTATGAAATCAATGGAAAAATCTATCAACTCACCCATGACCAAATACAAGACTATATGGAAAGAGTTGAGAAAGTGGTAAAGGTAGCTGAAGAAGAGAGATTGAGCAAGCCTGAACTGATACAGGTTGTTCATGAGGAAGCTGAAAAGATTGGTCTGGATGTTGAGGCACTAGCTACTGAGCAAGCTGGTGCAGCCTTTAAAAAGGCTCGGGAAGAAGAGATGAATGCTCTTAAAAGGGAAAGGGAAGCAAAGCTGAAAAGAGATGCTCAAATCAGAAAGACCAGGGTTGAACGATATCATTGGGTGATGAAGGAAAGGTTGAAGCCTGAAACCATCACTGACATTAAAATCCACAGGAACACCAAACCTGCAATGGTCACGGTCTTCAGGGGGGCTGATAAAAGAGTTATTGACACCCATAACCCATTCAAATTTGCTGACTTTGGGATTACTGAACTCGATGAACTCCGTCCCATCATTGCCAAGAAAAACAATGTTGTCGTACATGACCTTCTCAAGTCACTGAAGGAAAGGTATGACAGACTGAGAGCAATGCCTGAAGTCCTCAATATTCCCTCCCTTCTTCCTGCTCCAACAACAGGAACTGCTTCATCAAAAGCCACCAGGAGAAAAAGGAAGCACATTGAATCCGAGCCTGAGATCAAGGTCCCAGGATTGGATTGTGATAGGTTCGTTCCTGAAGGAATCACCTTCGTGAAAAACGTTGTGCTTGAACACCCTGAAAGAGGTCTATGCTTCATGGATGAATATGGAAACCCTGCTTTCCAAAGATGGTCCGATATGGACAGGGCAGGGGTCAAGGCAATGTTAATATACCTGATGTTGGCTTCTCCTATACAAAGTGTTGAAAACCAAAGGTTCTGTCAGGACCTTAGGGCTATGATTGAGAAGCATCCTGAGAAACACCTGCTGAGATCAAAGAAAGCTAAGATTGAGGGACTTGGCTATCATCTGAACATCTGATCTGCAACAACTATCTTTATTTTGTTTGTAATTTGTAGGAAAATGTAATAGCTATGAATAAACTGATGTTTTGTTTAAAAAGTTATGTCCTACTTACAATTACAACAAACATTCAGCAAAGAGTAGAAGTACCCTGACAACTCATGTTGAATCAAGTAACACTTAGGCTATTTGTATGTTCAAATAGGGGGAGATTGTTGGGTCACTGAATTCCCCAATCCTTCTCTAACAAGGATTTGAACGTAAAATCCCCTAAGTGTAAACAAGTCACTGAGTGAACAGTAACTCAGTGAGTCACCTTCAGGATGCTAAGACCGAGCCTAAGAAGAAAGGTTCTCCATTCAGTGAGGCGGAACTCAGTGAAGTGTGATCTAAGCCAAGAAGAAGGTGATGGGTTCAGTGAGGATGACAATAACTCACTGAACCCCATGACTCCTCAACAACTTCATTGTACTGAAGACTGATGACAAGAAGACTGAAGTTTTGGTGGGACTGGGCGGGAAAGTCTGAGCTGCTTTATTAAAGTGTTTTATCACTTTAATGTCAAACTTTCCCAAAATGGTTAAAACCAGTCTGTCATCAGAAAGTGCCTTTTGGGCCTAACTCAATGAAGGTTCCTTGCCAGAAGAATAATATCTTTCAAGATATTGTTAAGGAAGCTTTATGTCCAATGTATAATTAGTTGTTCTATACTTGTGTATAAATAGGAAGCATATGTGAGGAGTAAAAGTTGACAAGTTTGTGCAATTAATGCAAAGCATTCACAAACCACTTTTACTCCTCCAAAGAACAACACAACCCCTGAGATAGCTCAGTGGGTCTTGAAAGTTGTCACTCAACATAGATTGAGTTTAGTGAGGAGTCCATACAATACTTGTCGTTTTCAATCCCAAGTGTTATTCCGCAAACACTTGGGTACGATTCTTTTTGATTAACTTCTAATAAAGAATTAAACGTTGGAAAATATTGTCTCTTATCTTTACGTTACTTTATTGTTAATCATTTTATACATCTTTGTTTAAAGTCATACAACTTGGTTACTTTAGTTTCTTAGTTACTGATAACCAAGTAAAAGGGACCAACACAAACATCCAGGTTTGACTTCCATCTTCCCCACCATCCCCGTTTTCCTGCTCCATGTTCCCCCCTCCTCTTCTCCACAAAACATGCACCAACCTTCAATAAATACTCACCAACACCCAACCAACCCCCTCCTCATAATTACCCTCACCAAATCCCACTCAAACCCTCCCAATTCAGTTTTCCTGCCAAAACCAAATCAAAGGCCAAGATCAAGTAAAAGCAATCCAATGGCTGAGGGCAAGTGGGAAAGAAAGAGAAGATTTCCAAGGTCTATATAAATCAAGAAAAAAGGAAAGAAGAATGAGTAGAGTAGCAGTAGCAGTAGTATTAGTGTAATTGTAGTTTTAATTCAATCGTTTAGTAAAATTTATCACTTTCTTTGTATTCTTAAGCTTTCAAGTGTTATTCCTACTCAATTCAGTGTATTGTGAGACATTTTCAAAAATCAATTTCAAGTTTCGTTTAATATTAAAATTGTGCAAGTTTTACCTTAAAGTTTAATTCGTAGTTAAAAGTGTTTGTTTGTGTTTTTATGAACTGAGTTAGCACACTTAAGCCTTTAGATAGCTTATTCAGGCTATCGGTTACCATAAAAGTTAGTGTAGTTTCAAAAAGCAAAATACCAAAAAAAAAATTAGTGAAAAATAGAAAAAGAAAAATCAAAATGGAGAGAAGCAGTGAAGGAGATCATGGGTTAGAGTCCATTTGGGGACATTAGGTTGGGTTCTTGTTCAAATTCAAGGGATAAATTGTAAGTTTACTCCATTAAATTTCCATTTTCAGTTTCAATAGGGGTGTTTGGTTAATACTGTTTGGGTGTGCTTTTGTTATTATTTGTAAAATTTGCTGGTTCAATTAAGTTCCCTAGGCCTAAGTAAACTTATTTTGTTCATCCTTGTGGTCACAATCTCAGAAAAGTCAAAATAATAGCTTTGGTACCCTCACAGTTAACTGTGAGGGATTTGAGTCCCATAAACTTTCATTATGTCTCATAATTGATAAATGTAGCTTAAAGTAGGTTTTCTATAACTTATTACAACCTTATTAGCTTATAGGATCTCTCAGAAATTCAACAAAGTCAACATAGGTGTTTTAAGTGAAAAGTCAAAATTCATCTTTCTCAAATTTTTCCAAAGTTGCACGAATTTTATGGAATTTTGTGGTTAGCATTAGGGTTTGAAAACTCTTGAGTAGTAAGTCTACCAGTTAGTCTATAAGATTCCATGTTTCTCTTAATTTTTGGAATTTTTCTTATTGCTTAATTTGTGGCTTAAAGTAGCCTGCAGGGCAAGGTGTTGCCCTGCATTCAGATACTCATTCTCAGACCCCATTTTCAATGGCTTGCCATGGTCTTCATAGTGGGCCCCACCTGTTGATTGTTGGCTTATTGGAAATCCAATAAGCCAGTATTCAAGGCTTATAGCTTATTTTAGGTTTTAGGGGTCATTAACTTGGGCTGCAGGCCCCATTTACTTTGTCCCACTTTTCCAATTACACTGATCCATCAGTGTAATCTTGCCAATTCATAAGCTCATTATGAGCTTGTAAGTGGGCCCTATCCTTTTCATTTTAGCTTTTTGAGAAGCTTTTTAATCCTTCTTACTAGATTTGTGCTTATTTTTTGCCTAAGAAAGTTCTGCTCATAGCTTATTTCACCCTTAAAGGTTGCCTAGTCACACTTATGCACTGAGTGAATCAGTGCAATAAGCCAAAGTTCCAAGGCATATCAAATGCTTATTTGTGGGTCCCAACCCTTGAGCCTTGGCTTTTTAGAACACCCACCAGCTCAGCTTGCCATTTTAGCCCTTTATTTGTGCTTATCAGCTTATCTCATAAGCTTATTTAGCTATTAAAGTTGACTGCAGGCCTAGTGGTTGACTGTGGTGATCTCAAGTGCTTATTTGCTTAAATGTAGCTTATCCATGGTTCTTATGACTTTCTTTTTTGTTTATTCCTAGTCACACAGACCTTTTGTATCTTATTCTCCATTGTGGAATCTGATTATAGCTTTTCAAGTAGCTTTTGCACATCCCAAAATCCTAATAAGCTACTTGTTCAAACCTGTTAAGCACTTATCACTCCACAGTGCTTATTTCTCATTTTCAACCAATGTGCCTTTTTTAAAGTAGCTTATTTTCAGGTGTAAATCAGTTTTGTAAAAAAGAAAATCAAAAAAAGCAAATGTTCCTAAAGTGATAGCTTCTATTTAAGAAGCTTATTGCTTAAGTGCTTATTTTCCTTAAGCACTTCCTGTTTTTATAATTTTCTTAAGTTCCTGTAGTTGTAAAATAATTTCTGTAATTTTTTCATATTTTTCTCTTTTCATTTAGTATTTTTAATAATTCATATTAGTTTTTATTAATTAATAATTAGTTAATAATTAATAGTAATTATTTAAATAGTCTTAAAAATATATTTTCTATTTTAAAATTAGTTTTATATTATTTTAGATTTTTCTAAGTTTTAATTTTATTTTTCTAAGCTTATTTTACATTTTCCTATTATTTAGTGTAATTTTAATTAGTTTAAATTAGTTTTTAATTAATAGTAATTATATAAAAAGTAGGAAAAATATATTTTAAGTTTGAAAATTAGTTTTATAATATTTTAGATTTTTCCAAATTTATTTTTCATATTTTTAGTGTAATTTCATAATTAGTTATAGTTTAGGTTAATTTAAATAATTAATAAGTAATTAATAAATAGTATTTAATTAATAATAATTAATTAAATAGTGTAAAAATTAATTTTAATTTTCTAAAAAGTTTATTTTATTATTAGGATTGTAAAAATGTGATTTTCATCTTTGTAAGTATTTTATTTTACTAAAACTCGCGTTTTATTTTGTACGTTCACGTTACTTAAAACTGAACGTACACGTTTTTAGGTTTTAATCGTTTCTGGTTTTTCCAAACTTCCAGTCTTGTTTATATAGCTTATTTAAGCTATTCCTTTGTAGATTCCTTAGTTAAATCAATCTCACAAACCTTTTTTTGTCCAAATTCACCCGATCACATAACCGTTTGTTAACCATCACACCTCGTCGGGACATAATGACCCGGGGAAACACTATATTCCGCGGAGCATTGACTCTAGGCAGTTTGACCTAGTTGACCATCATTTGGTCAATTAAGTTGACCGTTTGGAGCCAATCAATGCGACACATAAAACTTATGAAGATTAGCATCCATATCCTTCCTGTTGGTCCCTTTTACTTGGTTAAGGTTAACTACAAAGTTTATCTAACCAAGTTCCATGGTATAGCGAAGTATTGATTAATTATAAAAGTAAATAAACGTAAAAGATAAGACATAAAGTTTTTCAACGTTTAATTCTTTATTAGAAATTAATCAAAAGAATTATACCCAAGTGTTTGCGGAACAACACTTGGGATTGAAATGACAAGTATGGTGTACTCCTCACTAAACCCAAACTAAGTTTGAGTGACAACTAAGATCCTGCTGAGCTAACTCAGGGATTGTGTTGTTCTTTGGAGAGAGTAAAGATTTGGTTTGTGAATGTCTAAGCATTAAGTGCACAAACTTAATCTTTACCTCTCCCACTTATTCTCTATTTATACACACGTAAATTCTAACACATACCTAATTGACAAAGACTACAAGACAAGATTACATCATCTTATATTGGACAAAACACATAGGTATTTTGTCTCTGTTACAAATGGCTATAAGTAGTAAAAGTCAAGGATGCTTTCTGGTCTTCAGTGTTGACACATGTCTTGGTATTATACACATTCAAGGAAAGTTGACCTTTACATGATAAGGACCTTCCCTTATCCATTCAAACTTATCCCGCCTTTACTTCAGTCTTCTTATCTTCAGTCTTTGTTCATTCAGTGATCTTACTTGGTGAGGAGTCAGGGGACTCAGTGAGTTATTGTCATCCCTCACTGTGTCCATCATCTTCTTCTTTGGCTCAGGTATCATCCACTGAGAACCGCCTCACTGAATGGTGAATCTTTCTTCTTAGATCCGCCCTGAGCATCTTGAGGATGACTCACTGAACAACTATGTATTCAGTGACTTGTTTGGTGTTTTCGGTTATCAAACACTTAGGATATTTTATGTTCAAATATTAGATTAAGGAGTTTGGGATTTAGCAAACCTAACACTTCCAATAAAGCTTGTCTTCAGAATCATTAAGCATAATAAGAATTAAAGAATTTAGCACCAGATATTTATGATTTCATTCCGTAGGCCACGTCCACTGGTCTCCATTAAGCAAATCAATAACCTTGCTATCCGCGGTAAAACCCCCTGTAAATGTCGCGTCGAGTAATCAAAGAGTCAAGGGGACCTTGGTCATGCCATTTGTCAAACCACACCGACGTTTTATCCCCTTTACCCACAACATGGAAGAAAAAACGCCTAATTCATTTGAAGGATTTTACGCCAACCATAACTAGAGTCCGCTTTAATAGGAACATCCCAGAAATTCTTGTCTAGAAGACGATAAGAATGGATCCATTTAACCCATAAAGATTGCCTATTCAATAAAATAGTCAAAATATAGTAGACATAATAGCAATGTTCCGAGTTTTTAATCGCCAAATACCTAAACCACATTCACACTTAGGAAGACAAACAACATCCCATTTTACTTTTGTCTTCCCTCTCTTCATTTCCCCTTACTACTTAGGAGTAACCGGACGTGTCCCCTCTAGACACCCAATTCATATGGTATGTTAGTCAGGAAAGGTTTGTGTGTGTATTTTGTATTTAATTAATCTTGTAGAGTATGTTTTTGGTTGTTAGTTTGGTCTTCTTACTACGTGGGTTTGATCTAGGTGTTGTCTGGGTTGTATCTGATGAGAGAGAAAACTGATGTGGCGGCGTCTGAGGTGGTTTCTTTAGTGTCCCATTACATTTAGACTAAACGTAATGGGTGTCCGCCCTCCCCCACACAACTTTGTTGTCCACCACAACCAAACGTGTTTCCTTTACTACTTGAACAGTAACCAGACGTGTCCCCCCTAGACACCCGACTCATTTGGTCTGTCAGTGGACCAAATAAAAGGAAAGATTTGTCTGTGTGTGTATTTTGGCTATGTTTGGCGCAAAGTTTTTTTGGAGCTTTTTGAGTTGATGAGCGGTGAGCAATAAGCTTTTTGATTTTTAGTGTTCATTTGACAACAAAGCGGTGAGCTTTGCTATGAGCTGTGAGCAGCTCACAGCTACTGCTAACAGCTCACTGCTCTTGTTCACTGCTGCTCACAGCTAATTTTGCCAAACATGACCTTTGTATTAAATTAATTTTGTGAGATATGTTTTTGATTATTACTTTGGTCTCCTTATTATTATGTGGGTTTGATTTAAGTGTTGTCTGGGTGGTTTTTGTTATCCCATTACATTCGGTCTTAGTCTAACACACTCTACCCATCACTCTAGTTTTAGTTAAAATAAAAACAATAAAAATACACCATTTCATTTGCGTCAAATATAGTTGTCAAAGACAACGAATATCCACGGCGCCTTTCTATAAAAATAAATCGCAAGATATACCGACGGTGGGACTGTGGGACGACACATGGGCCGGGGCCCATTATCATCGTGAATATTAGTGCTAATCGTATCATAACCGTATCCTCTAACTATTAACCTAAGATTAAATTACTACTGTAGTATAATTTCAGATATCTTTTAAAAGTAAAATACTATAACCCGATACTACGTGTTTTACTCTACAAAATCCTCAAATTTCATTACACAATATTTTAAGGCAACCATATATTCCCATGTAGCACACAAAACCAAAAGAAATCAACCCTTTGTAAATGATTTTTTTATGTGGGTATGGTCTATTCGGTAAGGGGTTTAGTGTGCAGTTCTGTTCGGTTCGGTTGTTAAAAAACAAAAATCATTTTTACGATAGTATTTAATCTTTTTTTAACCGAAACCGAACAATCTAGACGGTTACATGAGCATGCGGATACTTAAAATGAGTAATTACTTGTTCGAGTCACGGTTAACCGGTTAAATCATTTAAGCAAGTCAAAGCGAGTAAACATTAATAGAATCCGAAACATAAAATGCTAGTATTAGACAAGACTATGAAAAAGGATATTGTAAACTTGAAAAACACTTTCAGAGTGATATGTATATGCTAGCATATATTTTCAAAGTTTCTGAAATATATGTTGCAATTCATTTTTACGTGTTGGCTATACTTTTCACTTATACAAGCTTCAGCGACAAGTACCAGAAGCACAAGGATGTTGATGTGACGACACGATATCCTTAATGCCCTAGCTACGTTTCACATGGCAACATGGACCGGTAAGGATGATCGGCTAATAATTTTCGCGTTCAGAGAAAAGTGCATATATACCATTTTCTCAAATAACAAGATGTGAATCTTATAGAATAGGATGTTTAGGAGTAGTAGTGTTTTGTAGCTCGATGCTATGACACACAATCACACACGTTGTCTTTAGTACTGCATTTGACACATACTATTGATGAATTAAAGTCCATCGAGCAAACTAGATCTAAATTTAATACTAGTTTCAGATCTTTGCCTTTTAATCCTGTATTATTACCCCATACCTAACACTTGTTTTAATATATTCGTGGTCAAGTCACTGTCGCTTTATGTACGAGTAATATGCTACTCCTCCGTCCCATTATAAGTGTCCAGTTTGATTTTTTTTGGTCTTTCTTATTTAACTTTGACCTTAAATAATTTTATTTGTGTTATATAATACTTGATGAAAATTATATTAATGAAAATACGTTTAAAATCCAATCTATTCATATATTTTGCATCAAATATTATATAACACACATAAAAGTATTCAAGGTCAAAGTTGAACAAGTTAGACCGTAAAAAATCAAATTGGACACTTATAATGGGACGGAGGTAGTAATTTCTTTTAGATATTTAAAAACACTTCACCACATTATGTAATGATAAACTTTGTTTACTAGTATACTTTTCATGTATATAATTTTAGATTAAACCTAAGTAACATATCCTCGTCACGGTACTATTTGGGACCATACTAAGTAGCCCGTCTAATCGTAACTCGTTTTTTCTTTAGTTATCACCTGTTTCGATCTAATCCAACCTAATTCTATTCCACGACCCGGATTACAGCTTGTGTAAATTCTTACAAATAAACGCTACAACAACAGGAAATAATAATAATAATAATAATAATAATAATAATAATAATAATAATAATAATAATAATAAAATAAAAGTAGATTAATTGATGATTCTTGTTGTTTAACACAAATTGCACCCACAGTTAAAGAGTACTTAACTGTAACCTATGTACACGAAGGATTCTTGTTCATACACATACGTAATTTCTAACTCGAAAACTACATATTTAATTTTCTTTAACTCAAAAGCTTGACGATAATATATAAAAATAACCGAGCCGAAACTTCTTACTTCTCGACTCGACTTTTTAACATATACTTCTAGAACCCAAACGCACCCTTATCTAATCTTATAAAATTCTTACAAATAAGCACTAGAACATTCAATTTTTCCAAATAATTCACTATACAGTATTTGAGAATGACACCACAATAATAAAAGCAAAACAAACGCAGCAACCCAAATAAATAAAACGAAAAAATAATAATAAAACAAAATAGACTAGAAATATAGTAATAAAAAAAAGGGTGTTGTTAAGAGGTATCGCTAGAGGTTAGTACTTAGTAGTACCCTCAAACTATTTTACCCACTTTATTCATTTTTTGGACATGAGGAAGACAGTTTTTTAGTGTTTTATATTTTTATATTTTATAATTTATGTAATTTAGTAGTATCCCAAACTATTTTACCGGCTTTATTCATTTTGTGGACAGGAGCAGTTTTTTATCGTCTTATGTTTTATATTTTATGTTAGTTAATACGTTTAATTTATTAAATTTTATATTTTAAAAGAAAAGGCCAATATTCATGTAGGGAACCAAACTCAATAAAAATAATAAATCCTGTTTGAATTCTTTCGCTGTTAAAAATGATAATGAGAGACAAAAAAACAAAACACATAAATAAAAACGTGTGAAACCATTGACTCTCTCCTTCAAAATCACACTTTCTCACATTCTAAACTCCATCTATAAACACCTTTAAAACACACACACAAACACATATGATCATCATCATCTAATCTTAACCCAAACCATGACACAACCAAAAAACACTAAAACAACCATAATCCTCACATGGGTCTCCCTTATTTCCATCCTTCTCACACTCCAAACCGTTACGTGCGAGCCACGCGCCACCGCAGCCAGCCCTCTCATATGCGGCTCAGCCAGAGCCACAACTTCTAGCTACATCCCAGCTTTTGTACAACAAATGGAACGCCTCTCAAGCAACCTCAACAACTCACAAACCAACTTTGCAATCACTAATAGTACTTCACCACCTTTTTATGCATTGATTCAATGTCATAAAGATCTTTCTCGTACAGACTGTTTAGTCTGTTACGCTGTCAGCCGTACAGCTGTCCCGGGCTGTCTGCCCGTGACAGCTGGACGTATTTTTATGGACGGGTGTTTTGTCCGTTATGATAACTATAGTTTTTTTAATGAAAGCGTTGATCCCAAGACGGATACTAGGAATTGTAACTCTACTAGTTTGAGTGGTGGCAGGGATTTTAAAGGGGGTGTTTTGGAGTTTAATAGAAGTGTAGGGGGGTTGGTTGAAAATGTGACAAAGTTGGCTTTGAATAATAGTGGATTTGGTGTGTTGGAATGGAATGGTGTCTATGGTTTGGCTCAGTGTTGGGAGAGTTTAAATGTTGAAGAGTGTAGGAGGTGTTTGGATAGTGCGAAAAGAGAGGTAATGGGGTGTTTGCCTAGTGCTGATGGAAGAGGTATGAATGCTGGTTGTTTTTTGAGGTATTCTACTCAGAAGTTTTATGAAAATGACTCACAGGGTGGTGGGGGTAATTCAGGTATTTCACTTTATCCTTCTTTTATAATACATCATATTGGTTATCTCGGGCCGCCCATAGAATTTTGTGGCATAGTGTTAATTTTTATAAAGAATCTCAATTTTTCTTAAATGCACCTGGACCAAAACACTTGTTCCTCGTTTTGTATAATTTTTCATAAATGTATCTGGTCAAATTGTGTCCTAATTCCGTGTTATGTTTGTTGTTTGATTTTATGAGCTTGTAAAAAAGTTTTATATTGGTGAAGGTGGAATTTCGAATAGTTTGTGTAAATTTGTCAAAAAAAAGATATTGTTTTGTTGGTGTGATTTTTACACAAAAAAAAGTCTTGGGTCACTTTGGGAACTTTTTTTTTTAATCATTTAGACTTGAATTGTGATCCCAATGCCTAGAAGTTTCCTTTTTTAATTAAATATGTTTGTGTTCCTTAATCTCATGAGTTCAATCATTTAGCAGTTTAATGTCACATTATAGTGGGCGAATTTTACTAAACAAGTTACTTTATTCATTGTTTTGAGTTTTTTTTATTGTTTTTGTATGAAAGGAATGCAACATTCTAACATGATAAAAGAGTTTGAGGTTTTTAATGATGGTATACTAATAATGATAAGTGTAAGGAAATTAATTAAAATTAATAAGGATGTTTTTTTTTTAATGTGATTTGTTCAGAATTGTTATATGCTGTAACTTGATTATGTTATGAATAGTTTATAACATTTGTTGATTCTAGTCTTTGATTATCCCTTTTTTAATGGTTTTCGTGGCAAGAGGTGGCCAGATTCTCAATATGCTCCAAATTTCAACTATGATACCTTTGGCTTGTTTTTGACTTTTAAGGATGTTGATTCCTACTTCCATCCAAAGTTAAGGGTCAAACATGGTTGTTTAAAAATTCAAAACCAATATGGGCATCTTTGGTTTTCGGCCACAAAGCGTTTTGTCAACGTTATATGCTGCTGTTACAGTTTGCAGAATTGACCTGTTTTGATCTAAACTTTTAACAATTTCTTACAAAGTTCAACTGTATATTGTAATCTTTCTGACCCTGAAAAGGCAAACTTTTTTTTAGTCTAATATGGCATTTAGCTGGATATAGTTATTCATGGAGCCTCCATGTGCAAATGCAATGATATCTGTGGTTTTGTTCATTAATTTTTATCATAAAATCCCATCAGAGTTTGGGTGTGTTTAGGTTTACCTACCTGGAAGATATATCCAAAGCTATTTTGTTGACTTTTCTTGGTCTATATCTTTTACCTTTTTTTATAGTATGGTGGGTTGGTATTCCAATTTGGCATAAAAGAAATATAAATAAGAATTTATTCTCAATCAATCACATTAGGTGTATTTTATAGATTAAAAGTTGTTTTCAACTTTTTTAGCCATGGCAAATTCAGGGCCCGTTTGGTTTGTAGATGGGTTTAAGATTTGGATTTGAATTTGGATTGTAATTTGGATTTTGGTTTGGGTTTGAATAAAATATTAATATGATAAAATGAAATATTTTATATTATTTAAATAAATAAAGGATTTACAATTAAAGTGTATTGTTAAAAAAGAAAAAGAAAAATGTTACTAATAGATGATAAATGGCTGAGATCCAAATAGGTCCCACAAAAAGTATTGATGGGACAATTTTTGGTAAAAACCCGGTAGTAAGCCTAGGATTTGTAGATGATGTTTTTTTTTCTTGAGTCCAATATTTGGGTCCCACATATTTGAACCAAACACCTTTTATTTACCATGATCCCCACCTTTGATCCCCACCACCCTTAACCAAACGGGCCCTCACAATGATTCTAAACAACTTGTTCCATGCGAGCAAAAGAGACATGTGATGGCTCCTTGGCGTTCTAAGGTTTGTCAAGGAAGTCAAATTGGACTTATATCAATTTTTTGTAACATTGACACAAAAATTATTTAATCTTTGGACTAATAATTTGTCAGATGGAAAACGTCAGTAAATTTTCGGGGACATGATATCATCTGTTTTTTTTTGTTTGCTTTTACTTCTGGTTGGATAGAGGGATATGATGGTAAATATAACAAGCTCTATTTCAGGTCTTTCTAGTCCAGGGGCCAAAGTAGCTGTTGTTTTGGCTGCAGTTGCCTTCCTCATGATCTCATCTTTTGCTGGTTATGCAGCATATATGAGAATATTAAAGCGCCGAGAAGGTATTGTAGAAACTACAATCTTAACTCTCAACCAAATATGAAAAAAACTAAATATATATCATCGATCAGAATAACCAAAATATTGTCTTTGAATTACAGAGAGGAAAAACATGGGCATGCTATCACGTTCATTTAACAGGTCAGGATTGAAATACAAGTATGAAACGCTCGAGAAAGCAACAAACTTTTTCGACATTTCTAATAAATTAGGCCAAGGAGGAGCAGGGTCTGTGTACAAAGGGACTCTTCCAAATGGTGACGTTGTTGCTGTGAAACGCTTGTTTTTCAATACAAGACAATGGGTCGATGAGTTCTTCAATGAAGTCAATCTGATCAGTGCTATTGAACACAAGAACCTTGTCAAGCTTTTAGCTTGTAGTATTGAAGGACCCGAGAGTCTTTTGGTTTATGAATTTGTTCCAAACAAGAGCCTTGATCATTTCCTTTTTGGTAAATGTGTTTACTCAAAATTACTTTTTACACTTCTTATTAGTACGTATTCATTGGAGATGTGGGATGGTGTATTAACTTTTTTTTTTCCTGGTTTGCAGACAAGGATAAAGTACAAATTTTGAGCTGGAAGCAGCGTATGGGGGTGATACTCGGGACAGCAGAAGGTTTAGCTTATTTACATGGAGGGTGCCATGTAAGAATCATCCATCGAGACATCAAGAGCAGCAACATTCTTCTTGACAAAGATTTTTCCCCCAAGATTGCTGATTTTGGACTCGTGAGGACTTTTGGAGCTGATCGGAGTCATCTTTCCACTGGCATTGCTGGAACTTTGTAAGATAACTCTCCATTTCAGTCATCTATGTTTCAAAATTCTTTTACCACATATTTTTTCTCTTTTAACAAGCGATTGTTAATTACTAAAAAAATGTGTTAAGATTGCGACCATTTGGGAAATTATCAAATTTGGACGAAGGAGTCATTCTTGCAAATTGCAGTGTATTTTGGTTTCATTTTCACTAGCACAATGTGTTTTTAATTTTTTATTTTCTTTTGGAATAAAAATGGCTGCCAATAACTAGTTAATTTTGCTTCATTTTTTAGAGGGTACATGGCACCTGAATACATAGTCAGAGGACAACTCACAGAAAAGGCCGACGTCTTTAGTTTTGGAGTCGTGGTTCTTGAAATTGCATGTGGGAAAAGAAACAACGCCTTTGTAGAAGACTCCAGTTCTCTTTTACAAACCGTAAGTGTCAAGTAACCCCGTACTTTTCTTTCTTGAAAATCTATATGTATGATTATGACATGACTTGCTTAACTGTCTCTAAATTTTACAGGTCTGGAAGCGATATAAAGACGGTGTTGTAGCAGAAGTAATTGATCCTCTACTTGATGGTGATTTTCCTGAACAAGAAGCATTACAAGTGCTCCAAATAGGGCTTTTATGCACACAAGCATCCGCTGCTTTAAGACCATCAATGACACAAGTGATCGAGTTTTTGACCACAAAGGATGAGGATCACCAAATTCCTGTCCCGCATCAACCACCATTTTTAAATGCACGGGCCCTCATGTCTCAGGGACTAACCAGCAGCTCGACATCTAGCCCGATGACCAAGATGGGGTTGTCGTATACAACCACATCACAGTCATCAACAGCTCCAAGCTCAGAGTGGCCGTTAAGAATTGATGAACTGAGCAGCACAAGTTAGCTTGTGTTTTTGGCCTACAAGGCATTTAAATTCAGAGAAGAGGTGATGTGTTGGCTTATAGAAGGCAAAACTTGTGAAAGGTTTTGGGAGGATTTGTGCATATTTTACAGAAAAGGTTTAGGTTCACATTTTCTTGCTATTTTTCTTAGCTTTATTTTGATTGGGGGGGAAATAGTTGGTATTATATTGTAATTTTGAAGGGAAATTTTGAGAGTTTTGTTCAGATATCAAAGCATATATAAAAGATTTGATTATTTATTTATTTTTTCTCCTTAACTATTGTTTCTGACTTTTTGGCCGACTAATAAACGATGTTTTTGAACTTACTGTCACAGAAACTCAAACCCGGTAAACCCTTCTTTTTTCACGTCGTGTATGTTTTGATGGGAAACTTTGTGAGTTTCAAACTGATTTCCTGTAAAAAGTTATACTATTTCTTTCAGGAATTTGCATATTTAAATTAAATAAAAAAATAAAAATAAAAATAAAGGTACGGAGTATAGTATACTTTAAGTATAAAAAATAACGTAGTGTTTCGTCATCATATATTTTATTAATCAGTGATGGTAATATAAGCAATTATAAAGTTGTATTTCTATAATGATTGTTATGCTGGAAGTTAGACATCCTATAAATAAAAAGATAAAAGGCCATACTTTTAAAAAATATAAAATGTCATACTTTTAAAAATATGTAAATGAAATAAATTTCTTAAAGTATCGTTACAATTTTTATTTTTTTTATTTTTTATTCCTGAAATGATCGAAAAACAAACTACTAGTAGTACTTTTGTTGGATAAGTTTTGTATGTCGAGGGAAAATGATTGATGTTGGAACGACAAAAATAGGAATTGGTGTCACATGGCAACAACTTAACTTATTTGTTTCTAGACTAGCAATAAATTAATTAAGTAGGCATGTGATTCATCTTCAATCATGTTTACATGGACCACTAACATTAATCACAACTTTATCATATTACTACTAGTTTCTTTCATATATATGTATACACGCACATAAGTCTCCGTCAAGTAATTTTTTTTTAATTATTATTATTATTATTATTATTATTATTATTATTATTATTATTATTATTATTATTATTTATTTATTAGTAATTTTTTTTAATTATTATTATTATTATTATTATTATTATTATTTTTTATGGTTAACGTATTAAAAATAACTTACCAACTAGTGTTATACTAGTAATAAACTAAAAGTGTGAAAATATTTCAGTGAACGTTTCTGATTGAGTTATCGCATACGTTTAAAAAAAATCTGGATTACATGCTAATTTGATAAGACCATTAAACGAAGGCATAGACTTTCACTAAAGAGAAGGTTTATAACCAAATAAATAAATAATCGAAAGTGTATTTTAACTTATTGTTGCGTACAGAATACCACTAGCTAACGGCAAAATTGGCTTCTTTTGTTTGGTTTGCTATTTTAAGCTATGTACAAGAAAAGAAAATTCGTTTCGACTTTATGATATATATACAATTATTAATTTCTTTTTAAAACACTGTTTGACTTTACGAATAGAGTAAATTGCAAAAATCGTCCCTAAAGTTTGGCCAATTTGCATGTTTCATCTCGGAAATGTCGAAACTGCAAAAACTGTCCATGTGGCAAACCTTTGGGGTAAATATCGTCTCTAACCAACATCAAATGACTAAAATACACCTGTCTAAACTTTAGGGACGATTTTTGCAATTTACTCTTCTAAATCTCTTTTTCAGTTTTTTACACAAATGGTCCCTGTGTTGCGTCAAGTTTTACAGTTAGTCCTTAATTTGGATGGGCAGTTAGTTTATCCGTTAATTTATTTGCACAGTTAGTCCTCAGTTAATATTTTTTGCAAAGTTAGTCCTCATTTTCTAAAAAATTCCTCATTTTTTGCACCGTTAGTCCATCCTTTAATATTTTGCACCGTTGTCAATCCGTTAATATTTTTTACGTTCTCGTCCGTTTTTTAACGTTTTCGTCTATTTTTTTACGTTTTTGTCAATTTTTTTACGTTTTCGTCTATTTTTTTTACATTTTCGTCCACTTTTTTACGTTTTCTTCTGTTTTCTTATGGTTTTTTTATCCGTTTTTGCCATTTTTTTTACGTTTTCGCCCTTTTTGTGATTGGGTAAGTATACTAGAAGAAAACTTGACATTTGATAAAAAAAAGTTTCTGTATCGATTTTAAATCACGATTTTGACCCCTTTCTGGTCCGAATCATTAAAAGTGTAAAACACGAAAGTTGTCCGGAATGATATTTTACATAAAGACTCGCGTGATTTTAACCTGAAAATGCAATACAAGGGCTTTATGTAAAACACGAACTTTAAGCCCTTGTTTTGCATTTTTCAGGTTAAAATCTCGCAAGTCTTTATGTAAAATATCATTCCGGACAACTTTTGTGTTTTACACTTTTGATGATTCAGACCAGAAAGGGGTCAAAATTATGATTTATAATCGATACAGAAACTTTTTTTTTTTTTTATCAAATGTCAAGTTTTCTTCTAGTATACTTACCTAATCACAAAAAAGGGCAAAAACGTAAAAAAAAATTTGCGAAAACGGATAAAAAAAACATAAAAAAAAAAAGACAAAAACGTAAAAAAGCGGACAAAAACGTAAAAAAATAGACGAAATCGTTAAAAAACGGACAAGAATGTTAAAAAATAGACGAAAACGTAAAAAAATTGACAAAAACGTAAAAGAAAAAAAGACGAAAACGTTAAAAAAACGGACGAGAACGTAAAAAATATTAACGGATTGACAACGGTGCAAAATATTAACAGATGGACTAACGATGCAAAAAATGAGGACTTTTTTAAAAAATGAGGACTAACTTTGCAAAAAATATTAACTAAGGACTAACTGTGCAAATAACTTAACGGATAAACTAACTGCCCATCCAAATTAGGGACTAACTGTAAAACTTGACGCAACACAGGGACCATTTGTGTAAAAAACTGAAAAAGAGATCTAGTAGAGTAAATTGCAAAAATCGTCCCAAAAGTTTGGGCAGGGGTATTTTAGTCATTTAATGTTGGTCAGAGACGATATTTGCCCCAAAGGTTTGCCACAAGGATGGTTTTGCAGTTTCGACATTTCTGGGATGAAACATGCAAATTGGCCAAACTTTAGGGACGATTTTTGCAATTTACTCTTATGAATATATAATCAATGTTTTAAAACTTGGTTTGGTACGGTCGGTTCAACCAGCTGAAGAAACCAGTGATGTTACTAACTATGGTTTTAATACTTAAAAACCCGGATTGATCCGCTCGAACTGATTCACCAAAATTGGACGAGTTAACCTCTTTGACTATTTATAAAAAAAAAAAAAAAAAAAAAAAAAAAAAAAAAAAAACATGAATCGTTAGTAATATGTTACATCAAACCATAATGCTACTAAACAAACGAAAATTACATGATTAGGCTACTACTACTAATAGTTTGTGTTGTACATTATATCAGTGTTTAAAGTCATAGAACAATATTTTACATTTTTTGTGCTTCAAAATTATGAAAATCAGTAAGCATAGGTTTAAATATTCCATCAATGAATTATATTTCTCAATTCGTAATAGTAGTACGAGATAATAACAAAAAATAACATAGTTTTAATGTCGTTTTGAAATTTAAAACTTGTATTTTCGCTGGTTTGTATGTGTTTAGCATTGGATTGTGTGTTTGGTAAATTTATTATGTGTTTGGTATCGTATTTTCAGGTTTTTAAATGTGTTTGGTATAATTTTTTACAAGTTATATACGTATTTGGCAACATGATTTATTGCGGTTATTGGATGTGTATAAAATTAGTTTGACTCGGCAGTTAAATCGATTGACCCCGTGATCTGTCGACTCGACCGGTTCATTTTAAAAACTGGTTTTTTAAAACATTGAATATGCTAAAAGTTATTGTAGAAACAAATATTCATTAAAATCATGAATTAATTTTGAAGTAAAATAGGAAATCCTTCAATGAATTAGTTATCAGTGTGTATTAACTTCAAAAACTATTCTTAGTTTTAAGGGTAAATTGCAAAAATGGTCCTTAACGTTTCACAAAATTGCAAAAACGGGACCGAGACAAAAAGTTGCGCAAAAAAGACACCCACGTTCCACATTTTCACAAAATCGCCACTGAGAGGCCTTTTCCGTTAACTTCCGTTAGTTTTCCTCTTTAAGTGCAGTGAAATGACTAAAATACCCCCGTCTTCTTCCCTATTTGAATTTCTTTTTAATTTATGTTTAACTTTAATACAAAATCAAGAATATCAAGAACAAAAACCCAGAATTCAAATCAAAACCCAGATCCAACCTCTGTTGTAAAAATCGGTCCAGACGGCCGATTAATCCCCGCATAATCGTTGATCGCTCACTAAGCGCCTTGATTTATCATAATCGGCCTATTTAATCGCTTTGGTCAAAGATCGCTTAAAAATTGGTCAACAAAACGATTAATCGGACAAAATCGGTCTAATCGGATTAATCGAACAAAATCACTTAAAAATCAGTCAACAAAATCGCGTAAAAATAAATCAAAATCGCTTAAAAATTGGTCAACAAACCGATTACTCGGACAAAATCAGTCAAAGATCACTTAAAAATAGTCAACAAACCGAGTAATAACTATGTTTGACTTTAAACTTTGAAGAATTATGTATTATGTTTATATTTGATCACTTGAAATATTTGAACTTTGATGAATTATGTTTATCTCATACATATAATATAGTATAATATCTAAAATTACAATTTTATGCATAAAAATTCCAATCCGATTAATCCCCGCGTAACCGATTAATCGCTAGGCCCTACCTGACCGCCTCACTAGCGCCTAGCGATTTTTACAACCTTCATCCAACAATATAAAATCAAGAACAAAAACCCACACATTCAAATCAAAACCCATTAGATCACCAAAATATATCTGTAGTACAATCTCGATTTGAGGATGCAACTGGTGAATAACAAGTGATTGGTTCCAAACGGTCAACTAAGTTTCCCAGGTGATGGTCAACCAAGTCAAACGTCTAAAACCAACTAACCAAGGAGTACAGTGTATTCCCGGGTCATTATGTCCCAGCGAGGTCAGCAATTGTATTAAAAAACGTTTAAAGTGATCGGGTGATTTAACAGGAGGATCAGGAATTTGATTTGAGTGATTAAACTACGAGATTATGATTAAAAATAACTTAGAAACACTATTGGAACAATTACTAATAATCAGATAACCTAGAAACGTGAGAAAACCTAAAAACGCGCGTTTGAGTTAAAAATAACGCGAACGCGCAAGAATAAAAGTGAAACGTGAGCAAATAAAGTCCTACGAACGTGAAAATGATATTTTTACAATCCTAATGACTTAAGAAAATTTTTAGAAAATTAAAATTATTTTTACCACTATTTAATTAATTACTATTAATTAATTACTAATTAATAATTACTTTTTAATTAACTAAATTACACTAATTATTAATTAAAAACTATTTAACTTAATTAAACTAATTTTAATTAATATTAATACTAAATTAACTTAGAAAATTATGAAAAAATTTATAAAATTACTTTACCATCACAGGAATCCTAAAAAATTATAAAAACCTCTAAAATTATATTTAAGACTAATCTACTAATTAATTACCTTTTAATTAACTTAAATCTAATTTAAATAATTAAAATAAGGAAAATGGAAAATGAACAGTAGAAACTAAAAATTTATTTTCTAAAAGTCTATTATACTATATTAGATCTAGGAAAAATATAAAAACAAGGTTATGATTTATAAAAACTAAATATGCTATTTAATACTTAATATTAATTAATAATTAAGAAAACTTAAATTAAATCTAATAAATACTAAATGACAGAATAAAAATCTAGAAAAATTACTGAATTTACTTTAATATAAGAGGTAATTAATAAAAATATTAAAATACTAAGTACTTAATAAAAATCTAAAAATGAAAAATAAAATTTAAATTAAATTAAATAGAAACTATCACTTAATATTAAGTTGGTTTTTCTTGGATTTTCTTTTACAAAATTACTTTACTACTGAAAATGAAAGACTTTTGTGAAAACACTTTTGAAATCAGCTTATAAATAAGCAGTAGCACCCCCTTTTGCTTATCAGTTGACTTTGGTTGACTGAATGCACAAATAAGCACAAATGCCTTTGGGTGGGGTCCACAATGGTAAAACTTGATGCAAATAAGTTATACTAACTCAAATAAGCCAGAAACAACAAACAATGATCACAAATAAGCAGATTGAAACCAAATAAGCAATTGATCAAACTGAGTTTCACTCAGAAATGGGACAGACTTAGGGGTGGATTCCGGGTGGGGTCCACTAGATCCTAGGTCAAACCAAGAGTCAATCCTTACTCCCTGGTAGGAGGGGGTTGGGAAAAACCAAATGGAACCACTAGGGCCCACTGGGTTGGACTGTAACAACCACCAAAGTGGTGGTGGTGCAATGGGTCTGTTGGTGCAGGGGAGAGTTCTTCCCTGCAACTCAGTTCAAGGGCTTGTGGAACTCACACACAAACTCACAAAAATCAAGCTAGTGTGGGATTCAAAAGTTAAGGTGGTGGTGTGTAACTACAACAAGTTTCAGCTCCTCAATCCCAACACATAAATCACAAATAATCTTGGAACTTTAGCAAAAATCTGAAAGGTTCACTTTGACTTTTTGAGGAAAACTTGTAAATTTGACTTTGATGAACTTTGGATTGATCACAGATGACTTATTGTTGTTTGTTAAGCCTAATGCTAAACAAACTTACTAACCTAAACTATTTTGGAACTGATTTACAAGATTGGAACAGCAAAATCACAACAGTTAAGCTGTTGTGATCAAATCTTAATGATTTTGACTTTTTAATGAATGGCTTAGGTGTTTTATGACTGAGCTAGACTAAAGGTACCTAGGTAAGATTGTTTCAACCAATTGTAACACACAAAACACACCCTGAGTCTTCAAACTCAGTTAATCCAAACACCCTTAATGCTTAACTGTTTTATGATTTAAGTAGCAAAATGCTTTTACAGCTTATGATACCTAACCACAATATCTTATACTGATGTAAAATGATCAATTAAGCACTCAGAAATATAAAGCAAAGACAAGTACACAAGATCACTACTTAGACTAATTAACTGTTACAACTATGATTTTTAATAACTGATAATTCTAATGAACAAGTTAATTATAATAAGCAATCAAATACTTTAACAACACTGATTAAGCACAAGAAATACAAATTATCAATAAGCAAACAAGCAAATCAGATAAAACCAATACTAAGATTTAAAAGGAATTTTTAAATGAGTAAAAGCTTACAAAATACCCCTAGCTTGAACAAGGGGCTTCTCCACAGAAGCCTATCTTTAGATAGGCTCAATCCAATCCCAGCTTTGCTCTTCAATACTCCTCAGTACCTGAAAATAACTCAAAAGCATATACAGTTGACCAAGTTTGACTTTTTTAGATTTTTGATTTTCTTCTAGTACAACTGAATTTTAGATGTCTCTAAAGCTTTAACAAGCTTTTTGGAACCTAAATGACCCTAACTCAGTCCATGATTATTGTTTTCACTCACAATTCAGTACACTAAGAACTCAAAATTAACTTGAAAATGACACAATCTGAGACACCAAATGAAACTTGAAATTGATTGCTTAAAAACTTGAAATTACATGAAAACAAACTATTACAGTGCTTAAAAGCTTAAGAAACAAATAGAAATTTAAATTACACTAAATTCGACATAAAAAACTATTAATTAACTAACTAGTTTCTTCCTTGCACTCTTCTGCTATTTATAGCCCTCTCCTAGGGTTCCTTAAACATCTCTGAGCATTTCTCAATCAATCTTGGCCGTTAATTTTGCTCTGAAATGATCTCAGCTGTTGAATCGAGTTTTGGCGCCAAAATTGGGTGAAGGAGTTTTGGACTGATATTACAACTGGGGGGGGGGGTGGCATTTAATGTGGATGTGAAAGTAGGTGCAAGGGGGGTTGGGCGGTGGCTTGTTGATGGGGAATGATGGGACCTGCAAGTGGGATTGTGGGGGAGGGAAGGGAGGTGGGGGAGACGGTCGTTTGACCTTGTTTGACCGAGGGTCAATGTTTGACCCCGTATAATATTAAGGGGTGTATTGGGTGGGCTGAAGATGGTTTGGGCCCAAGTAATAAAGGAAGTGTATGGGCTGTGGTGGACTGGATTATGAGATTTTATTATTTTGGGTAATAAACTTGGTCCGGTTTGGTTTATGTATTTCACAAGGATCATTTTTGTAATTTTTGCAAAGTTGGAGGTGTGAACTTGGCATTCTTCCAAATTATTTCCAAGGGTATATTATGCCAAGTTATGAATAGTGCAAGGTCCTTTGTTGAATTTTCCAATTTATTTTTACCAGGGACTAAAACCGTCAAACTTTCAAACTTCAGGGACCATTTGTGTAATTTTCACCAAACTTTCCACCAAGGACCAATCCTGCCATAAAAGATTAGTGCAAGGACAAAATTTGTTTTTCTCAAAGTTTTTCATATCCCAGGGACCATTTTTGACAATTTTCAAAGCTCAGGGACTAAACTCGACATTTTGTGAAACTTTTGCACCAAAGGACTATTTGTGTAACTTTTTGATTTATAAGGACCTTTGGTGACTTTTTCAAGTTTTTATAACAACTAGGGACTAGATTTGACAACTTTTGAAAGTTGGGAGACTGAAACTGCCAATTATGCAAACTTTATGCGTTTTTCATCTGTTTTTGATATTTTTGCATTTGAAACATGTAAAACACTTTCCTGGGATATTTTCACTATTTTGATTCAATATTGAGTGTTTTTAGATGTTTTGGCAGCTCAGAAATGGTAAAAATGATGAGTATTTACACACTCATCAGTGGGCCAAAAGAAACCGGAATCAAACACCTTTTTGGCGGTATAATTTGGATTGTGGTGGCCCCCCGTGGGACCAGCATGGCAAGCCTTAAGAATTTTAGTGGCTTCTTGACCATATACACACCGCCGGATGACTTGATCCGCACATATTTTGAAAAGGTAGGGGTCATCCCAGAAATAATGTTTCACATCTTTAAAGAACTTGTTCTTTGTTGGGACGACATCCCTTTAACAATAAAGTTACCCGCAAGGTAGTTTGCAAAATCGGCAAACCATGGGGTAACAGAATCTCCACGAAAGGCAACCGCATTGAGTGTCTCGAGAGGGAAGGTTTCATTAATTTCCTTCTTTTCGGAGACATCTTGATGGGGGTTTTCCAAACGGGAGAGATGATCAGCAGCTAGGTTCTCAGCTCCTTTTTTTATCACGAATTATGATATCAAATTCTTGTAGGAGGAGAACCCAACGAAGAAGTCTCGGCTTTGCATCTTGTTTTGCAAAAAGGTACTTCAAAGCCGAGTGATCCGTATACACTATGCTTTTGGTCAAGATCAAATATGACCAGAATTTTTCAAAAGCATACACCACAGCTAATAACTCTTTTTCAGTGGTGGTGTAATGACTTTGAGCCTCGGTCATTGTTTTGCTTGCATAGTGTATAGGCTGAAAGTGTTTAGACCTGCGTTGCCCCAAGACTGCCCCTATTGCATAATCACTAGCATCACACATAAGTTCAAAGGGCAAGTCCCAATCGGGGGCAACAAGAATAGGTGCCTCAGTAAGCTTTTTCTTTAGAGTTTCAAAAGCTTCTTCGCACTCAGGTGAGAAGATAAAAGGAGCATCCTTTTCGAGGAGATGGGTCATAGGCCGGGCGATCTTAGAAAAATCTTGAATAAACCTACGGTAAAAACCGGCATGACCCAAAAAGTTCCTAATACCTTTGACGGTAGTGGGATGAGGTAATTTTGCAATGACATCGATTTTGGCTTTGTCAACCTCAATCCCATTCTTAGAAATTTTATGGCCGAGGACAATGCCCTCTTTGACCATAAAGTGACTCTTCTCCCAGTTGAGACACAAGTTTGTATCTTCACATCGTTTCAACATACTTTCCAAGTGGGAGAGACAAGATTGGAATGAATCCCCAATGACCGAAAAGTCATCCATGAATACCTCCATTGTTTTTCCGATCATGTCAGAAAAGATTGACATCATGCACCTTTGGAACGTGCCGGGAGCGTTGCATAAACCAAAGGCATGCGACGGTAGGCAAAGGTTCCGTAAGGGCATGTGAAGGTAGTTTTCTCTTGATCCTGTGGATCAATGGGGATTTGAAAGTATCCCGAGAAACCATCGAGGAAACAATAATACTCATTCCCCGCTAATCTCTCGAGCATTTGGTCCATGAAGGGTATAGGAAAATGGTCTTTACGGGTGGCTTCATTGAGTTTTCTATAATCTATACATACACGCCATCCCGTAACCAAACGAGTTGGAATCAACTCGTTATCCACATTGGTGACAACAGTTATGCCACCCTTCTTAGGAACATAATGAATGGGACTCACCCAAGGACTATCAGAAATAGGGTAAATCAATCCAGCATCAAGAAGTTTTAGAACTTCTTGTTTGATAACTTCGTGAATTTTTAGATTTACCCTCCTTTGATGTTGCACCGTGGTTTTGAAGTCATCCTCCATCAAGATTTTGTGTGAACAAAATTCAGGGTTGATACCCTTAATGTCAGAGAGTCTCCAAGCAATTGCTCGCTTGTGTGACTTCAAAACCTTTATGAGCGCGGTTTTCTCCTCATCCTTCAAGTCTTTTGCAATAATGACGGGAAATTTATTATCACCCTCCAAAAATGCATACTCAAGATGAGGAGGCAACTCTTTGAGCTCGACCTGAGGAGAATCATCAGTTTTTTCAACATATTTGATCTCCTCTTTATGAAGTGTTTGTGGTAGAACAGGAAGAGGAGAGGGATCTTTGTTTAGTAATTTCTCAAGCAGGAGAATATCCCTCTCGAGGTCAATCTCTTGGTTATCGATTCCGTCAGGAATCGAATTACTTTTGAGAAAGGCCTCAATTTCTTCTAAGATGAAGCCACTTCCCTCAAACGGAGTGAGGGAAGGAGAAGAATTGGCAATGATGGGGTAAGAAGATGGTGCGAAGTTTTCACTCGAAGAATTATCATTGAAACCTAGAACCTCTTGAGCGTACTCCTCAGACGCAACATCAATGACATCGATTCGGTTAATCGATTCAGTGTCACAATTTGAGGAGTACCCTACAGTTTGATCGAGGTTGAATGTTACCGCTTCATTACCAACACGAAGAGTTATTACCTCTTTGTGCACATCAATTAGAGCACGGCCCGTCCTCAGGAATCCTCTTCCAAGAATGAGAGGAACCCTAGGATCAGCATCGAACTCAACAACAACGAAATTAGCGGGGAAGTGAAACTCTCCTACTTTCACAAATACGTCCTCGGAAATGCCAAGGGGACGAGTAATGGACCGATCTGCAAGCTCAAGAGTCATGCAGGTAGGAGTAAGTTCTGGAAGAGAAAGTTTCTTCCACACTGAATTAGGCATCAGGTTGATGCTAGCGCCAAGATCGGCCAAGGCGAAGCATTCAACCATCCCAGGGAAAACACATGGAATGAGAAATCTCCCAGGGTCTCCAAGCTTCTTAGGAAGCTTCTTTAAGATAACCGCAGAGCAATTTTCGTTCAATGGAGTCTTTGCCATTTCGTACAATTTTTCCTTGTTGCTTAACAAGTGATTGATCATTGATGCAAATTTGGGCATCAGGATGATAGCATCCGCAAGGCTCACGTCAAAATGCAAATCTTGAAAGATTTGATAAAACTTATACATTTGGTGACTAGCCTTTCGCGGAGCTTTTGCTAATTAAGTCATGATGGATATGGTATTGAAGGTTTGGATTTAGGGTTCTCAACAGGAGTTATTGGTGGTTCAAATACAACTCCTGGTTTGGTCTTTTGAGCAACCTGAGGGTGGACGTGTGCGGTACTTCGTGGGCTAGTAAATTGCACCTTGTCCTTGGTTGCCTCAGGTTCACTTTCCACTACTTTAGGAGGAGGAGAAGAAGTAGTGGGAAGTGGTGGTTCATCATAAGCTTTACCACTACGTGTGGTAATAGCTTTGAGTTCACCCTTAGGGTTGACAACTGTATTACCAGGAAGACCTCCCGAAGTAAAGGGTGGAGCAATATGACTCATGAGACTAGCAAACATATTCTCAATCTTGTTTTGAGATTGATCAATTTTGTTGTTTGTTGCCATTAGCTCATTCTTCAGCTCGTTACCTTGCTTGGTTATTGAAGATTGAAATTCATTCTTCAAAGTTGAGATTTGATTTTGCATCGCCCTCATTTTGGTCTCATTAACTTTATTGTAGTTATTGAGCTCATTAGGGAGAGGTTCTTGGTAATTAGGAGCTGAATACCCTTGATTACCCCTTTGGGGTGGGTATTGATTCACCGGGGCATGAGTTTGATTTTGCATGTTATTACCCCTTGGTGGATTAGGATTAAACCTATTTGGATTTTGAGGAAATCCGGGTGGTCCACCTTGATTGCTAGCGCGGTAGTTTGGTTCCACTTGAGGACGGTATTGGTTACCTCCTTGGTTGGAACTTCCGGCTATTGCATTGACTTCAAATGGATTGCCTTCAGTGGCAGTGCAATTGTAATACGAATGTGGACCGTAACAAGTGACACAAACTTCTACCTTTTTGATTTCAGCTTGTGGAGAAGGTTGAGAAGAAGAAACTATCTTGTTTTGGGTGAGAACCAAGGCATGAATAGCCTCCGTTATTTTGTCAAGTCTAACATCGGTGCTAGATTGAGCCACGGGCGATGAGGTAGAAGGACTAACATTCACTTGAGAAACAACTGGCTTGCTTCATGGAATGCGGACCTTAGACTCATTTTCAATGATCGCTAAAGCATCCTTTGTGGTTCGATTCAAGAAATTACCTCCCGCGGAGGAATTGAGAGAGTCTTGATCGAGTTGGCTCACACCATTGTAGAAAGTGTCAAGCTGCATGAGATCAGAAAAACCGTGATGAGGGCACTTGCGAAGCAATTCCCTATTACGATCCCATGCCTCACTGAATGATTCATCAAATTTCTGTGTGAATTTCATGATTTCATTCTTGAGACTCGTGGTTTTGGAAGGAGGAAAGAATTCATTCACGAACTTCTTAACCAAATCTTCCCATGTTACAATCGATCGAGGGGGTTGTTTATCAAGCCAAATCCGGGCAGCCCCATCGATTGAAAAGGGAAAGAGAAGAAGTTTAATCGCCTCTTCAGGGACATTTTTGCATTTGATGGTTGATGTAATTTTGTTAAACCATCGAATGTGAGCTTGAGGATCGTCCCTCTCAAAACTGTAGAATTGACGTGAGGTCACCAGATTTATCAATCCGGTCTTAAGCTCAAAATTCTCGGCCACGATGGCCGGAACAACGATAGCATCTCCGTAACCCTCAACGGGTGCTTGGAGAACCTCGTTCATAGTTGGCTCAGCAGCCATGATAACGAAAGATGTGGGAACAGTACGGATCTCAGATCCGACTGTTGGTGCTGAACGTCTACGACGTCTTCTAGGTATTCTTACAAGCTCACGTAATGGGCTAGTAGACCTAGAAGAACGAGTGCGCATGCACTAGGGATAAAACCAATCAAAACAAAATCGAGGCAAATCAACAGTGAACTTAAACCAATAATCACAAGCAAGCGGCTTCTTTAAGAAAGGTACACCACTCACAGGGATACAAAGGCAAGTTTTAAATCTTTGGTTTGGGAACTTATTATGTCCACACCCCCAGTTGGTAGGTGTTCTGTCTTGGTTTGCGACGGTTTATTTTTATGTAGAATTATTATTAACAAGAACGAGACGAATGTTTTTGGGTTTTTGTGTATGGGTTAAAAACTTTTGGACAATATTTTTGGTGTCGTTTCGTTTACCAAAACCGTATCTCTTTAAGAATAACCTTAAAAGAAACACGATATAGAAAACGTAACGATTTGTTTTGTTTGTTTTTGAATTTTTTTTTTTTTTTTTTTTTTTTTTTTTTTTTTTTGTTAACACTTTAGGAAATGTGTTAATGACGTTTTTGTTTTATGATTTAAATTTACAAAAAGGTGGTGGGTTTATACAGTGATGAATGAAAAACCACTAATCTCTAAGAAACGTTTTAAACACGCAGCTACCTCCCCGGCAGCGGCGCCAAATTTTGATTGGTTTCAAACGGTCAACTAAGTTTCCCAGGTAATGGTCAACCAAGTCAAACGTCTAAAACCAACTAACCAAGGAGTACAGTGTATCCGCGGGTCGTTATGTCCCAGCGAGGTAAGCAATTATATTCAAAAACGTTTAAAGTGATCGGGTGATTTAACAGGAGGATCAGGAATTTGATTTGAGTGATTAAACTATGAGATTATGATTAAAAATAACTTATAAACACTATTGGAACAATTACTGATAATTAGATAACCTAGAAACGTGAGAAAACATAAAAACGCGCGTTTGAGTTAAAAATAACGCAAACGCGCAAGAATAAAAGTGAAACGTGAGCAAATAAAGTCCTACGAACGTGAAAATGATATTTTTACAATCCTAATGACTTAAGAAAATTTTTAGAAAATCAAAATTATTTTTACCACTATTTAATTAATTACTAATTAATAATTACTTTTTAATTAACTAAATTACACTAATTATTAATTAATTATGAAAATTAACTAGAAAAATAAAAATTAAATTTAGAAAAATCTAAAATATTATAAAACTAATTTTAAAACAGAAAACATTTTTTTTTTATTTTTAATTATTTATTATTAATTAAAACTAATTATTTAATTAATTTAAACTAAAATTAATTATAAAAAATACTAAATGAACAAGGAAAAATCTGAAAAAATTTCTAAAATTATTTTAACTAAAACGAAGCCTAAGAAAAATTAGTGCTTATAAATAAGCAGAAAATAAGCCAAAGTGGCTTAAATAGAAGCTATCACTTTCTTAATTTTTGTCTTTTTCCAATTTTTCTTTTACACAACTAGTTTATAACTGAAAATGAGAGACTTTTGTGAAGGAACTTTTTATGAAGCTTGAAAATAAGCTGTATGCATGCAACTAAGCCAAACAGTGAGCTTATTAGACTTGAAAGTGAAGGTATTAAGCTCAATTAAGCTATGCAGTGAACAAAAGCTGGTAAATAAGGTGAAAGCAACTAACAGGGACTATAGTGAACTTAAATCAACCAGAGAGATCCACAGAAAAAGCCAAGTTAAGCAAATAAGCACTCCCAAGAGTTGACAGACCCAAACAAGCCTAAATGGCAATGTGCAGCCCAGTGTGGGGCCCACAAGAGTGGCTCAGGGTCCAGACCAATGGGAAATCTAGAAAGGGGACCTGAATGGCTTTCCAAAAAACTCACAAGCTCAGGATGAGCTTCAGTAATAAGGTAACTAGGAGCTTGTGGAACTAGCTTAGTCACACTGATGGTGAAACCAAACAGTCAAAGAGCAATAAGTTAAAAACTATTCCAATAAGCTCACAAACTTGTACAAGGGCAAAAATGGCCAAAAGTAAGCTCAAATAACTAAGATTATCTAAAAACAACCAACACAACAACACAAGATTACACAGAAACAAGAACCTATTGGTTCAATGTATTGAGCTTATGCTCAGAAGCAGCAGTTCCAAGTATCAAATTTTTACACCAATTTAAGCTATCTAATAAGCACTGGTGGAAAAGACTAAAAGCAATCCTAAACAACTACCTATGGGACATTCTAAATCAGTAAATAACCCAACACCTCACCAAGAAATAAGTAATTAATGGCCAATTGAAACTGGGTCAGTTTGCACAATGGGTGGGTGCAGGGCATCTACTAGCTCAGCTGAGCAAGTTCAAGGGTAAAACTAGGTGAGCAAGTGACTTCTAAAACCCAATTTTTTTCTTGATTCAGGTTCACTAGCAACCAAATAATACAAAAAAACAAAATTTATCCACTCTCAACCTCTTTTAAATCCTGTGCATTGACTTAAATATTGTCCCAATTTGACAGACTTGCACTTTGACCTTTTTAGCTTGATGAACAATTTGACTAAAGTGGACTTTGGATCTAATGTGTTAACTGAATAAGATGTTTTTAGCTTAAAGGACACCAGAATAAGCTAGGTGGACTATTTCTAAACCTAAATTTTGATTTTACTACCCCCACCTCTTAACAGTTGATTAACAATGAAAACACAAAGATCATTTTGACTTTCACTAGAATAACTACAAATATTATGCCTTCATTACCCTATATTACCCTTAAAAATGATGTCTCAATGAATTGCAACAACTGAAGCTTGCAGGAACACAATGCAGCAAGAAAATCCAAACACCCCTTACAAAGGCATGATTTATGAGTGTTGTATGGTGACTCTGATTTAACCCCTAACTTTGAATTCCAAGAACATTTATTGGTAAAATATGTTAATTTAAGCTTGTAAACTCCAATAATAACACCAACTGGTCATGAATCTCAATAATCTTATATGGACAGTGAAATGAGACAACTTAGCAACCAGAGATCCTAATGAACAAACATGCAATTTTAAATACTAACTTAACTAGCATATACCACATAAGCATAAATCAGCTAAGAGAAACATAGATAAGGTACTTCTACAGTATTGAGTAAAAATTAAGAATGTAGCTTACAGGATGCATCCAATGCTCAGAACCAAGAAACTATGGGCCACAGTCACAACCTAATGCTCCCAGAGCTCTAAACCATTCCTTAAATCCTGCAATGCTCCTTCTCTTCTTCCATTTCTATTTTTTTTCTTTTTTTCATTTATTTATTTATTTATTTATTTTTATTTTCTTCTATTTATGTTGAAGCTGAAATGTAAACTGAAATTGAATTGCACAACTAAAATCCTTATATTAATAAAAGGGAAATGAATTACAACTAGAGTTTTTGATTGAAATTAAAATTACAAGAACTTGGAAAATAAACTAATTTTACACAAAAAAATCTAACAACTGCTCCATAGCTCCTCTTCTCCTTTTATAGCTCAAATTAGGGTTTATGAGGTTTATTTGTCTCTTTCCCAGCTGCTATCTTGACCTTAGGATTAGTAGAATCCAATCCCAGCCGTTGTTTGAATTTAGCGCCCAATTGGTTTTGGCCTTTTCTTGGCGATAATTGAAGCCAGAGGTTAGGTTTTGGAGCGTAGTATTTGGATGGGTGTAGGAGGGGGGGGGATAAGGGTTATGATGGTTGAGTGTTGAGTGGGTGGTGATGATGAGGTAGCAGTTTGCAGAGGGGGGGGGGGGGGGAAGTCACGGGTTGTGTGAGGTGGATGGAGGGTCAAAGTAGGGGGTTGACTGGGAGGTTTATTAATAACGGGGGAGTGTTGGTGGGCTATTGTGGTGATGGGCCAAGGAGAGGGTGAGTTGGGCTGGGGGCTTTATTGGATTGGATTTGGTGGGATTTGGATTAAGGGATAATACAAATAACATTAGGCCCGGTTTGGTTTGTAGAAATATTATAGGGACCAAACGTGTAAAACTGAAAATCCAGGGGGTGTTCTGCCAATATTCCAAAGTTAACACAAGGGACTTTTCTTGCCAATTTGAATTACCAAAGGACCATAAATGTCATTTTTCCAATTTTGAAACCCCGAGGACCAAAGTTGTCATTTTTCAAACTGCAGGGACCAAACGTGTAATTTTCTCAAACTTTCTACCCAAGGATCAAATTTGATAATTTTTTATTTTTAAATGCCTTTGGTTGACTTTTCTTTTATTTTAAACTTCCAGGGACTAGTTTTGTCAATTTTTGAAACTTGAGGGACTGAAACTGCCAATTATGCAAACTTTGTTCGTTTTTCATTTGTTTTTAAACATTTTGCATCTAAAACATATAAAACACACTTTTGGAATAATTTCTGTATTTTGATGCGTTTCTGAGTGTTTTTGGATGTTTTGGCAGTTCAGATACGATAAAAATGATGAGTATTTACACACTCATCAACAAGTCAATCCACAGGGATGGTTGTGATCAGTTCCCATTAATACCATTTACTAGTCGTTGAGAAAGTTTCAACAAAAGAGAACTGGTGTGGATCAAGAAGAGGTGAAGAAAGATGTGACGATAACTGAACCACAACGACCAAGGATTGTGAGAATAAAGCTGAAAACGAAAAGTGATTCGGATAAAGATAATGTTGTTCCAAAGGGTCCGATCACTCCTGAAAAGAAAGTTGAAAATAATAATGGAATTGATGAGGTTTTGAGGATCAAAGGGGTTATTGAAAAGAGTATAGGAGACGAATCTGAATCTCAATCGACAGTGTTGGACTCGTTAAAGAAGCTTCAACACATGAATATATCTATGGAAACTCTTGACAAAACCGGGATAGGAAAAACAGTTAATGCGTTTAAAAAACATGTTTCGAAAGATGTTAGCCAGCTTGCAAGAACGCTCGTCAAAGCATGGAAAGATATGGCAGAAGAATGGATCAAGAAAGATATGAGCAATGTGAAACCAGTTTCATAACAAGCGAAGAATCATAAGGGTTTAGTCACTCATGGTGGTGAAAGGCGAATGGCTAGTTTAGCTGCAGAGTACCCAAATTTGGTCAGTTACAAAATTGCATAACTGATTATTTAAAACCTATTAATTGCTACCATAGGCTAACTATTTTTGTAAACAGGTGCGAAAGGAGATGTTGCTGGACCCTTCAAAGATCGGGTTCTTTCAAAACCATTCATCACAAATGGCAACACTTGATTACTACGTTTCTTTAGAAAGTGTGTGGAAAACTAGAAGGGGGGGTTGAATAGTTTACCGCTTTTTAAATCCTTTTTAGCTTGATTATCTTTTAAAAAACTTTACGTTTGTTTAAAGATATAAACACAACATTATATGTTCAATTCCTTGAGAAAACTTTCCGTGTAAATAGCAATCCTAACTTTAATTGTTTTAGTTCTTTGAAAAGCTTTACGTTTGTTTAAGGATATAAACACAACTTTACTTGTTTACTTCTTTGAAAAGCTTTACGTGTGATTAGCAAATCTAACTAAAGACAATATGTAATAAGCAAAGATAAAGAAAGAAACGATCAAACCACAACATGATTGTTTATTGTGGTTCGGCTACAAGGACTCTTTTTCCTTGCCCTACATCCACGCCCTGAGTTTCCAACTCGAGAGTTATAAGCACTAATCAACAAGCTCCTTTCCCGGTGGAGAAACCTTTACAACGTCGCTTATACTTTTACCGACACTAAGCTAGATGTCGAGTTCTTTTACAAGGGTACAACCACTCCCGTTCGTCGCTTACACTTTTACCGACACAAAGCTAGATGTTGAGTTCTTTACCAAGGGTACAACCACTCCCGTTAGTTCTTTTACAAGGGTACAACAACTCCCGACACACTATGTATTTTGAGGCCTAAAATACTAACCGATCACTTCTACATACATGATACAAATGAAGTATAAACTACCAAAGCTTATACATGACAAAGCTAACAAGTCTTGCAACTTAGAGTTGAAAATTGTAACTTCTTAGATGAATATGTGAACTCCTTTGCTACATAAGAGAATCACACAAGTTAGTAGCTACTGAGTATAATGAGAGAATATGTGTAAAATATGACTCTAAGTGATGAGGGATTTCTTGCAAGTGCTTTGGTATTTATACCAAAGGAAGTCAGCAGTCTGGCGGACACGGCGGCACCCTCAGAAGGGGTCCGCCAGAACTGTTCAACATAACTTACAATAAATCACTCCAAAACAAACAATGTCACATCTACTAAATACTAGTCAACATGCATTGCACCAAACATGGAATACTTCCAAAGTGTGTAAGAACTTCATGGATAGTCAAACACATAAACAAGCAATGTCACATCTACTAAATACTAGTCAACATGCATTGTACCAAACATGGAATACTTCCAAAGTGTGTAAGAACTTCATGGATAGTCAAACACATAAACAAGCAATGTCACATCTACTAAATACTAGTCAACATGCATTGTACCAAACATGGAATACTTCCAAAGTGTGTAAGAACTTCATGGATAGTCAAACACATAAACTTACCATAAATGCACATTGATGAGATGTGACACTTTCTTATTAAAGAAATACTTTCTTATTAAGGAAATAAAAACAATGTTAAGTTTAAAAAGAAATGTAAAGACTAGTTATACAAGACTTAAAACTACAATGATGTTTTACTACAATCTAAAGTTTGTACTTTGTCATTAACAAAACTTAGAAAGAATTGTGGGAAGGAGTGTTTAGATTTGATGTGTTCCATACCAAGATTGAAGTTTGAAATGATTTGATGTTAGTCCAATGGAATTAGGTGGAGTGAAAGATCAACAAAAGCTCTCAATGCTTTATGATCATGGGATGTGATTTGGTTGAAAATGTTTCAACGGTTTGAAGGATCGTTTAAAAGAGTTCCTTGGGTTAGTTATGTTTGAATTTGAATTTTTGGAGGGAAGTGACTTCCTAATTGTTTTAGTGAATGAGAGTTGTCCTAATATGGTTATTGGAGGTAATGGAAGATGTTTCTCACTAAAGAAAATGGTTTGACACTTTACTAGTTTTGAACTTAAGAAAAATGACAAAAATTTTCTGCAGGTATCTGGCGGAACCCTCGCGGTACACAGGCGGAACCCATTTGAGGGTACCGTCTGGTCCGTTGGGCCAATTCTGGGTTTCCCAAAAAATACAATGGCGGAACCCAATTTTGGGTACCGTCAGATCTGCCAGGGCTGAAAAATTAGGCAGTCCGCGATTTTGACCCACGAGACGATTTTCAAAATTTTCAAAAACTCCTAAAATCAAAAAGATAATGCATTTCTGGTTTGGCAATGCAAAAATTAGACATGTAAACACACATATCATAGGACTTTGACCTTGAGGTCGAGGATTTCACTATACTTAGTAAGAATTGCCATAAGCATAAAAAAATGACAAACACCTCAAACATTGTCATTATGCATAAAGGCTCATACAAACATAATCCGACAAACATAATAAAGCATGAACATGTAAAACAATACAAATCACATAGTTTAACACATACAAGGTTCTAAAACCTTCATAAGCCAAACACTCTTTAATCAAGATTCTCACAACCGATCTATCTTCTTATAGAGCTTGCTTAAGTACCTTCCAAAGCACTTGAAAATTCCTTTGGTTTGTTTAAACTCTTCGGATGCATTGTCAATGACGGGGAGTTCTTGAAGGTAGTCTAAAGGAGGTAACTTAGAGCTAGGAAGTTTATTGTCCTTGCTTATGTTGGATGATGATGATGATGGTGTAGGTGAGCGAGTACGTTTGCCCTTACCATTGAAAACTCGTTTATCACTTAGAGGGACGAGGATGTGGGGAACGAGAGAATAGTCAAGGCACATTCTATTATCGTTAGGAGGAATGGGTGAGATTGCTCTAAAGAGGCGGGTGAGAAGCATTCCATAAGGAAGAGCGGTTGTTCCTACCAAAGGTATGTCGGCCATTCTTTTGGCGAGGTAATAGGCTAAGTTAAAAGGTTGACCAGTGGAAATGCTATAGAGCATGTAGCTAAGACATGTGTTGACATGATCTCTATTTCCTATGGAACTTATAGCGTTGGCTCTAAGAATCTCTTTCCACTTCTTAAATTATGGTTTGAGCTCATTGATTTTCATACCAAAAGGGTCCTTATCTACCTCTTTACCCGATCGATTCTTCCTAGTTGTTGAGGTTCTAACAAATAGATGCTCACGAATTGCTTCCTTATTCACAAGAAGATTGTTATATAGATGAAAACGCTCAATAGAGTCAAGACTAGAAAGAGGCCACTTATTCGTGTAGAGACATGTACCAATATTGGGGACACCAAGAATTGTTGCAAAATCTTTCAAGGATATGATGTTTGGTATTTGATTGGTTTTAAAGGTTAGTGAGAATTCTCCATCGTCATCAAAGTAAAGGGTTAAGGTTGCATAGAATTCTAAAATGAACCTAGAACAAATAGGCTCGTCGATTTCTAAGAGACACTCAAAGTTGATTGTGGCAAGTTTCGTGTAGAGGTTTGTACCTTCTAAGAAGGATGGATCAATGGTTCTACCCTTATGGACATATCGTTTTTCTAAGGCTTTGAAGACAACGATTTGAGTTTGAGTAAGACCTTTGGTTTTGTGGTGTTTGGGTAGGTACTTGATGGTGTCCTTGTGGTTGTAGTGAGTTAGAGGAGGCACGATGATTCCTAGAAAATCAAAATTTCACATTTTAGTCTAAGTAAACGACTATTGTAATGTGTATGTTCTAGTGTGTGCCTATATGAAAACAATGTGGAGGTGCGGTTAACTTGACTCATTTTGATGCTTAAAAATGTTTTATAATGCAAGTGATGTTTCAACGACATTTTTCATTTGTTTTAACAATGTGGTGAACGGTGGTAAAGTATGGTTGACGACCGAGAGTGGATATGTGAAATGAGGTGGTGATTGCTTGACAACACTTAAAGCTTGGTTATCTTCTTTGTGTTCTTCACTTGCTAGAAAGTGGAAGAGACGCATTTCATAATGAAATTCACTTGACTTTTGACGACATAGACAAATATGTTAATGAGAGTATGGATATGACAATTTCCTTTTGTTTCAAAGAGCGACACAAAGGTGAACATAGGTTTATGTATCATGAAAGGTGGTTTAATCTTAATAGGTTAGGTTATAGTGGGGATGACACACTTGTTTGGTTACATTGTGGAATCTTCTTGTAAAGATGACTAGGTGGAGTTATTGGTGAAGATGATATTGACTCTTTGTTTCTTTGAGGGCATGGAAATGGTGGATGACTCGATATTGATAGGACAAAAGATAACTCGGTTTCTCATTTCACATTGGTTGTTTGAGGTTTGAGTGATGAAAGGTTATGAGGAAGATGCTTGAAGTTTTGCTCATTCTGTGAATCTCATGGGCTGAGATATATCACAAGGTGAATGTGATGAGATGATGGTGTAAGAACAAGTGAATGATTAAGTTAAGAGGGTGTTTGGTTTTGAAATTAAAAATAAAACATCCTGTGGCTTTGGCGGACCAGGCGGAACCAAAAAGAGGGTTCTGCCCGTATGGTCTGAGGGTACCGTGGGAGCTGCAGGGAAAAATTCAAAAGGGATTGTCTTGATTTTTGTGGTTTTATCCTAATGTTCAAAACTAAGGCTTTTAGGTCTTATGAGTCCTTGACTAAGCCTGGGGATGATGAATGCTTCTCATTCAAGAGGTTTTGTGAAAACGTTGATAGAATGGTTAACGTATAAGACTTTCTTAGTTAAGATGTTCCTCAATGAACATTTTTACCAAGACGATGATGATGGATCACAATATGTCAATAAAGAACATAATGGATTGAATTGTCGCTGAAGTTGATGCTTCCTTTGTTGAAGGGATAACAATGTTGATGAATCATTGGGTAAGTAAGTATAAAAGTGCAAGTACCACTTGTGCTTTTCTTATCAACTTATTACCGGCATAATTCCATTTGGCATACACTATGGTTTCTATTCCCGTTCTTTTGGGATACCATAATCCTAGTTGTGTAGTACCTTATGATGTATCTAAATAGGCTCAACTAAAGAGTTGTTTAAGGATCTTCTTTAACACGAGCACATAGACAAAAGCTAAACATAATGTTGAATCTAATTGTTATGAGAACAAGTAGTCTTCCAAACAATTCTCTACATTTAGTTTTTCCTACGAATTTACTAATCTCATTCTTGATAAGTCATCAATAACTTAACCATTGAGAACAAGAGAGTAACTAGAAATGTCTTTAAGTTAAAATCACTTGCTTTTGGGGCTTGCTTTTATTATCAAAAAGTCTTTCAAATATTGACACTATACTCACTTGATTACTTTGAAGTATCTATTTTGTTTCACTAGTTGTTTTACTCTTAATTTCAAAAATTATTTTTGTTGAATTTGTTTAGACACAACTATGACCTATAAATCAAGTTTTATAACTTATGTCAATTTTACTTGATTCAATGTTTGACTCAAGGTGAGAAGATGTTATTCTGTACTTTTATTCCATGCTTGTCTTGCCATCATTGGACTTTCGACTAAGTCATCATCTACCAAAGATGATATCTTAGAAGGATGCGATCACTCGTCAAATGTTATATTCAACGACTCCTCGACTCTTTGGGTTTTCTTACTTAAGACACTATGAACTTTATTTGTTTTGAAAAAGTCCAAGAGGTACAACATCATGAGACTATGTGTCACATTTGATGTGTAAATCCTAGATGTTGAAAACTCATTTTCTTTCACACATCTTAATATATGCTAATGTGATTTATTTCACCTTGTGTGTTTTATGTGAGATTATCATAAAGGAGTGATTGAAGAAAAACACAATTAAAGACTCAAAGTATGGTGTTTGAGAAATTTGTTTAACAAAGGTTTGTTTTGCAAGCATCACAAAAGTGTTAGACATTTTAACACTTAGAAAATTCTTAGTTAGCTCACTTGTAAGCAAGAGTTGAGTGAGACTCACTCAAGAGTTTCTCGTGTTTATCTCTTGATGGTTAAAGAACCAAAACACCTTATATCTCCTACTAATACTAATGACGAAATTCCTTGTTACATAGAATCTAATCTTAGTTATTACTAATAGCAAGTAAACACTTTTAGAGTATTACTAATAACACATATTCCAACACATAATGCTAGAAACAAAAAACAATCAAAGTCGAGTTGAAGTAATGTGTACCTTTTAAATTGCATAGAGATGCTATCAAGAGGATAAATACTACGCGTAAAATCTTGGTTTGACGACACGCTTTGAAACTCAATAACTCGTGTATCCAAGAAGGTTAGATAATCATATAAAAACATAGAGAATGATAATCCTAATCCTTTTATCATGAGTTTCTATTAGAGATTGAATTATCTCTAAATCTTTCTTCTAGGTTTGACAAATTTTACTTGCTTTGTTTTATTAGTTGATGGTGCTCTTGAGTTAAGTCCTAATCCGGTTTTGTCATTAAACAACCTTTGACTCCTCAACAATCTTTCAAGAGATTTTGAGCTTTCATCAAATTTACTAATAGTTTTCCTTTCTCATTTTGCTTTTTAATCTTATGTTTGTAATCTAGACACAATTTACATTCTAGATCAATTTTAACATAACTCACAATTCTAGACATTTTATCTACTAACAAGATTTCCTTTTCAAAGATATTCTTAAAAGATTTTGAAGACTCATTCTTGAAGATAGTTTTTAGGTCCATGTTGCATAACCGTTTAGATTCATTTTCTAGTTTAGAAAACTCTAGGATAAATTTATCAATGCAAAAGTGTTTGGTTTCAAAATGTACCTTGCTTTGATGTTTTATCTAGTTGAGAATCACAAACCGGATGGTTGGCTTCATCTTCATCCGTGTTATTCCATGAATCGTAAGCAAGTCCACAAAGAGCTCGACATGAATAATCATCTTCACTTACACCTTCATTTAAAACATTTAAAACTAGTAGTACATGTATTTATCTCAACTAAATGTCTATCTATTAATATTTCTAAGACTTCTAATTCATATGTGAGATCAAATTGATCATCTTTGACTTGACATATTTCTTGATGAAAGTTTAACATATTTTTCCAAATATCATTAGCCGTTTGACAAAAATACATTCTTTCATATTTGGTACTAAAGCTTTAAAAATCATTGTTTTAGCTTTAGTAATTTTATCAAGTTCAAGATAGTTATCTTGATTTTCAAAACTTGTTTTCTTTGGTTTGAAATCACCAAAAGAAATAATATGCCAAAGATCTTGATCAATTGATTTCACATAGTTTTCAAAATTACTTTTCCATTTAAGTAAGTTTTCTTTTTCAAATAGCGGTGGGTTTTGAATAGGTTGCCCTTCTTTGGGATTTTCAAAATCCATGGATCGATCCAAGTTTTAAAATACATTCTATTTTAAAGATCTTGAGTAACGTAGCTCCTGATGCCAATTGTGGAAAACTAGAAGGGGGGTTGAATAGTTTACCGCTTTTTAAATCCTTTTTAGCTTGATTATCTTTTAAAAAACTTTACGTTTGTTTAAAGATATAAACACAACATTATATGTTCAATTCCTTGAGAAAACTTTACGAGTAAATAGCAATCCTAACTTTACTTGTTTTAGTTCTTTGAAAAGCTTTACGCTTGTTTAAGGATATAAACACAACTTTACTTGTTTACTTCTTTGAAAAGCTTTACGTGTGATTAGCAAATCTAACTAAAGACAATATGTTGGGAATTATACTAACAGTTACCACGGCTAAGAGAAGAAGTTACAACTGCAGAAGATTGTACTTGCAGTGGAAACTCATTACCACTGCAAGAACATACATTACCACTGCTTATTAGATAACTGTTAGGAAACGTGTTATAGATAAATATAGAATAGATATTGTGTATATCTTATTCTATTAGCTTTATACTTATCTTGTAGAAGAGGACTCCTTGTGCTATAAAAGGAGATCCTAGGTTAAAGGTTTGACATACGTTTTTCTAGAGCTTCAAGGTGTAACCCTAGTGATATCAAGATCACTCGTATTATTATCATTAATAATATTGGAGCTAATAGTTTGTTTACATACATTGTTTATATACAACTGTCTTACTCACAATCAAACTTCTAAGTGTTACTAAGTAGATTCCGCATACTTAGTGATATAATTCAAAGTATCAATCTAACACAAGTTCAAGGTGTTTAGATCCATCAAGTGGTATCAGAGCCAGGCTTTGATACTTTGATTTAGAAGACTCAAGTTCACTCAGAAGAATCAATGGAGATAGAAACCAGTAACTCAAACATTGCTGCTAAGCTTCCAAAGCTTAAGTTGAATGACTTTGAGATGTGGAGGCTAATGATAGAACAATTCTTTATGGTCCAAGATTACACACTCTGGGAGATCATTATGGTTGGAAATTCTTTCAAACCAAGTTCTACTTCAGAGATGATTGGTGGCAAGGAAGTAATTAAGGTCAATACTGGACCTGTTACTAATGATGAAAGACTTCAGTTGAAGAATGACCTCAAGGCCAGAGGTTTGTTGCGGATGACACTTCCCAGAGACCAAGTTCTAGCATTCAGCAAGTACAAGACTGCAAAGACTCTCTTTGATGAGATCTGTGAAGTTTTTGGTGGTAATGATTCCACCAAGAAGACTCAAAACACCTTGCTGAAGCAGACTTATGAAAACTTTGGTTTATCAAGTAATGAATCTCTTGATAGCATCTTCACAAGGCTACAAAAGATTGTTACTCAACTCACTGTTTTTGGAATTGAGGTGGAAAGGGAAGACCTCAATCTAAAGTTCTTAAGAAGCTTACCCTCTGAGTTTGGAACCAATGTTGCTGTATGGGAAGATAAGCCAGAGTTGGAGACTATGAAACTTAATGACTTGTACAATAACTTCAAGGTTATTGAACAACGATTGAAAAAAGCTGGCAAGATAAGCTCAAGTTCAGGAAGTGTAGCACTCATATCATCATCTCTTGATGATAGTTCAGATGAAGAAAGTGATAGTGATGATGACAGTGCTAACATTATTGTTTCCACTGGTAGTGGAAGTGTTTCCACTGGTAGCTCAAAGAGACAGATTGCAGGGCTTAGTGATACTACTTTTTATGCCTTTATATCAAGTCAAGTGAGTGGTTCAATCCTCAATCATGAGGATTTGGATCAAATTGATGAAGATGATATGGAGGAGATGGACATTAAATGGCAAATGGCATTACTAAGCTTAAGGACAAAGAAGTTTTGGAAGAAGACTGGAAGAAAGATCAACATCAGTGGCAATGAAACAATAGGTTTTGACAAAAAGAAGGTGGAGTGCTACAATTGTCATAAGAAGGGGCACTTTGCCAGAGAGTGTAGGAAGCCAAGGAAGTCTGAAAATAGGTCAACTTGGTACAAGCAGGACAAGAAGAAGGAACCTACTACTGATGAGCCAAAGGGGCTATTGGCCATTGATGGAGTGAGTTTTGATTGGAGCTTTATGACTAAGGAAGAGGATGATGATTCAGAGTCTGCAATGGTTGCTACAGAGCTTGCACTAATGGCTTTTTCTGACTCTGAGGTACAAATTGATAATGCTTGTTCTAAATCTTGTAAGGCCTTAAAAGAGTATGAGAAACTTAAAGCACAACTTAATGAGCAACACATAGAGTTAACTCATACTAATTATAACTTAGCAAATCATAAAAGAGGCCTAGGAGTTTTAGAAACTCAATTAGAGCATTATAGGGCAAATGAATCTAAGTTCAATGATGATATTGCAGTATTAAGAAGAGACTTAGATTATCAGGTTGCTGTTAATAAGGTTCTTAGAGAAGAACTAGAAAAGGTTAAAGTGGCTAGTGAGAATATAATGATAACTAAGCAAACACTGGATCATCAATCCAAGTGTATTGATAAAATTTGGGAAGCCCAAATTGTGAGCAAAGCTAAATCAGGTCTTGGATACAAAACTGTTCCACCACCTCTAAGAGGTGTTCCATCACCTTCTGGCATTGACTTAGCTCACACAGGTTTAGAAGAATTCCAGGAACCACCTATGACCTATGGACCAAAATTTGTTAAACTAGTTGAAATTGAAAAGGTTCAGGTTGAGGTTGATGTATTTGATAGTGCTAGTGACTCATCTCTTAAAGATGAAAATTTAAATGTTGAGTCTAAACCTAGTGTTCCTGAGAATGTTAAAGTGGAAGTTAAAAGAAGTATTCCTGATGAAGTCAAAGAGAAGCCTAGGTCACAACCTAATTTCACTAGGCCCACTACTAGATATGCAGAGATGTACAGAAGTAGGTCACCAACTCCTAGGGGTAATATGAGGAGTTGGAATCATGTTAAATCCAGGCAATTTGGTAGTGACTTTGTGTTCAATAACAAATCCTGTCATATATGTGGTAGCTTTGACCATTTGTCTTATAGTTGTACCTACCACTTGGGAAGAAGGGAAGTGTTTGGGAATACTAGGGTTAATAGACAAAATGCTAATAACTTAACTCACCCAAATCCACTTAGCAAGATGATTCCCAGGTCTGTTTTGCTTCATTCTGGCATAAAACCAATTTCCACTGCTAGACCAGCAGTTTCCACTGCTAGACCAGCAGTTGCCACTGCCAAAATAAAAACAGAGTTTACCCTAAGCCCCCTGTTACTACTTTTGTTAAATCCACTCAAACAGGGAAAAAGACCAATTTTGAAAAGAAAGTTAACAATACTCAGAAGTGGGTACCTAAAATTTCTAAGCCAGCAGTTTCCACTGCTAAGGCAGCAGTTACCACTGCAAGGCCAAAGGTTACCACTGGTAGGTCTGTTAACAAGAAAAGGGTAAATGTGGGAAATGCTGTTAAGGCCTCAGCACGTTGGGAATGGAAACCAAAAGGAACCATCAGCTCAAACAATCCCAATGGTGTATCAATGACCTTTGAAAGATATAATTATATTGATACACGAGGCAGATCCAAGTCATTTGTGGCTTGGGTCCCCAAAAGGAACTAATTCCTTTATTTTGTATGCAGGGACATTCAAAGACTAATAATGATCAAGGATACTCATACAGTGGATGTTCCAGGCACATGACTGGCAATAAGTCCTATCTTTCAGACTTTCAACCTTATGATGGACAATTTGTCAGCTTTGGAGGAGGAATTGGTGGCAAAGTTTCTGGCAAAGGAACAATCAAGGCTGGAAACATTGACTTTGAAGATGCGCAGTATGTGAAAGAACTCAAGTACAACCTCTTTAGTGTGTCACAGATGTGTGACAAGAAACATAGAGTTCTATTCACAGAAGATGAATGCTATATATTATCTAAGGATTACAAGCTTCCTGATGAAAGTGACATTTTTCTTAAAATCCCTAGAAAAGGAAATTTGTATAGCATTGACATGCAGAACATAGTAGCTAATAATGATGTTACTTGTTTGCTTGCTAAAGCCACTTTGGATGAATCAATGCTTTGGCATAAAAGACTTGGTCATGTTAACTTCAAGACCATCAACAAGATTGTGAAAGATGGACTTGTCAGAGGACTACCAGAGAAAAGATTTGAAAATGAGCAAACTTATGTTGCCTGTCTCAAAGGAAAGCAACACAGAGCTTCATGCAAGACCAAGGCATTCAATTCAATCAATCATCCACTCTTTATGCTGCATATGGATTTGTTTGGTCCTACCTCTGTGAGCAACATCAATTTGAAGAAGTATTGTCTTGTTGTGACTGATGACTTCAGTAGATTCACATGGGTTTTCTTTTTGAATACCAAGGATGAAACCACAGGCATCCTTAAGACATTCATCACTCAGGTTGAAAATCAATTTGAAAAGAAAATCAAGATCATCAGGTGTGACAATGGGACAGAGTTCAAGAATAAAGTTATGGATGATTTCTGCAGAGACAAAGGTATTAAAAGAGAATTTAGTGTTGTAAGAACTCCTCAACAAAATGGAGTTGCAAAAAGAAGAAATAGAACACTAATTGAGGCTGCTAGAACCATGTTAGCTGATTCCAAGCTTCCAGTGACTTTTTGGGCTGAAGCAGTTAACACTGCTTGTTACATGCAGAATAGGGTTTTAGTGGTCAAAACAAAGAACAAGACACCTTATGAGTTGTTAAGAGGAAGACCTCCTACTTTGGAGTTTATGAGACCATTTGGGTGTCATGTTACTATTCTCAATACCATTGATCAGCTGGGCAAATTTGAAGAAAAGTCAGATGAAGGCTTATTTGTTGGATACTCTATGGTTAGCAAGGCTTTTAGAGTCTAAAATTTAAGAACAAAGAAAATTGAAGAGAACTTGCATGTTCAATTCCTTGAAAACAAAGCAAACATGGCAGGTTCAGGAAAAGATTGGCTATTTGATCTTGAAACATTATCAAATACAATGAATTATATACCTCTCACTTCAAGTACTGGAGACAAAGATCTTGAAGATTCAGAAGAATTCATTGATGAAGATGAAGCTTCCAAAGATGATGAAGATCAAATTGTTATGCCACTTTGGGACTTTGGTGATAATTCTGAAAAACCAAGTGATGCAGATGGTGTGAATAAAGAAATTCCTACTAGCAGTGGTAACTAAATTCCCACTGCTACACCAGAAGTTTCCACTATAAGCCCAAATGTGGAACATACTTCTCAGGAATCACCAAGTGATGATGTAGAGATCTCAAACATGCCTACAACATATGATATTCCTAGTACATCACAGTCTACCATTCACAAAGTGCATCCACTTGATAATGTTATTGGTGAACTTCAATCAGGTGTGAAGACTAGAAGACAGACAAAGAAAGATGATATTCATGGGTTCATAAGTGAAGTATATGAGTCCAAGAAACATAGTAAGAAGAATGAGTGTTTGTTTTTCTGCTTTCTCTCACAGGTGGAGCCTAAGAATGTGTATATGGCTCTAGGAGAATCTAGCTGGGTTGAAGCTATGCAAGAAGAGTTGTTGCAGTTTAAGCTTCAAAAGGTTTGGGTTCTTTGTGACTTGCCTGATGGTATGAAGGTCATTGGTACTAAATGGGTTTTCAGAAACAAGAAAGATGAAAGAGGCATTGTAATCAGGAACAAAGCTAGATTGGTTGCTCAAGGATACACTCAAGATGAGGGTATTGATTATGAAGAAGTGTTTGCTCCTGTTGCAAGGATTGAGGCTATTAGATTGTTCTTAGCCTATGCATCATTTATGGGCTTTACAGTCTATCAAATGGATTTTCAGAGTGCCTTTCAGTATGGAACTATTGATGAGGAGGTATATGTCTCTCAACCTCCAGGCTTTGAAGATCCTCAACACCCAAATAAAGTTTACAAAGTGGTTAAGGCTCTTTATGGCTTACATCAGGCTCCAAGGAAGTGGTATGAAACCTTAGCTAATTATTTGCTGAATAATGGGTTTCATAGAGGTAAGATTGATCAAACTTTGTTCATCAAGAAAGACAAGGGTGATATCCTACTTGTGCAAGTATATGTTGATGATATTATCTTTAGGTCTACTAAACAAGAGATGTGCAAAGAGTTTGAGAAGCTGATGAAAGATGAATTTCAAATGAGTTCTATGGGAGAACTTACATTCTTTTTGGGGCTACAAGTACAACAGAGTAAGGAAGGCATATTTATCAGCCAAGACAAATATGTGGCTGAGATTATTAAGAAGTTCAAGTTTACTGATGCAAAATCTTCAAATACCCCTGCTGACAAGACCACTCACTTATTGTTGAAGAATGCTAGTGGTGCTAATGTTGATGTTCACACTTACATATCTATGATTGGTTCTTTGATGTATCTTACTTCATCAAGGCCAGACATTATGTTTGCTGTATGTGCTTGTGCAAGATTTCAGGTGACTCCAAAGACATCACATATGACAACAGTGGAAAAGATTTTTAGGTACTTGAAGACTTATCCTAATCTTGGATTATGGTATCCAAGAGACTCTCCAATGGAATTGATCACATACTCAGATAGTGACTATGCTGGTGCAAGTTTGGATAGAAGATCAACTACTGGAGGATGTCAATTTCTTGGATGTAGATTGGTGTCATGGCAGTGCAAGAAGTAAACTATGGTGGCTACTTCAACCACTGAAGCAGAATATGTTGCAGCTGCTAGTTGTTGTGCTCAGATCCTTTGGCTTCATAATCAATTATTGGACTATGGGTACAATTTCATGAACACCATTATCTATATAGACAATAGTAGTACCATATGCATTATTAAAAATCCTGTGCAACACACTAAAACTAAACATATTGAAATTAAACATCACTTTATTAGAGATTGTTTTGAGAAAAAGCTTATTAATATTGTCAAGATTCATACTGATGACAATTATGCTGATTTATTAACAAAAGGGCTTGATATGGGTAGGTTTCAATACTTGGTAACAGGTATTGGAATGCTCAATCCATAAAATTCTTGATGTCTAAATACTTTTTAGTGTTGCAGGATACTTTTTAGGTACTAATATTGTTTGTATTGTATGTATGGTTTTCTACTAACTTGTATGCAGAGTTATCAAGAGCACAGTGGTAATTAACATACAACAGTGGAAAGATTGGTGATAATAGCAAGCAGAAAAGAGTACTTTTATTGATTATTAAGAAGAAGTACACCACAACCATCAACAAAATATTGTCACCAAACAAGAAAACCATTACATCTGACATGAACCTACAACCTAACACCTACTCCATAGGTTTCTTTCCTTTTCCCTCATACTGCTGCTTGCCTTTGGAAATTTTCTTTCTCTTGTCATCAAAAGAGAGTTGTTTCCTTGGACAAGCAAGTCCCAGAACTTGCTTGGGAGGTCTTGGTGCTTGATTAGGCTTGTCAACAGCTAGCCAATTCATGTTGTTTATTGCAGTTGTCAATGTTGTGGTAAGGGCCTTTGGGAGTTCTTTGTAAAGATCAAAGGTTGGATCATTATCATCATCAGATGAAGAGCTTGAATAAAATTCTAGAGATGGAGCAGGATCAGCTGATATCTTCTTATTGGGCTTCATGCTTGAAGATGTAGCAGTTGCAGTACTTGGTGGAAAATATCCATTCCATCCAGCAGAGAGCTCTTCAGAATCTGAGTAGTAACTGATTTCCTCATTAGAAGAATCATCTGAGGAGATGTAAATTAATGGAAACCAGCTCATGATGATGTTTTGGGTTTGTATTATTGAAAGATAAAAGATGTTTTGAGCTCCCTTTTATATGCAAAGTCAAGGTCGAATTCTAATTAATGAAGGATATTTACTCCTACTTGTTTTGGTAGGTTGGAGGAGTAAATTTGGTTATTATCGGGTTGACTTTTGGAAGATATTTTTGTGAATAGTAACTTGGTTAAAAAGTTACTTTAGGTTAAGTTTTATGGGTTAAGTTGAGTTGTTGAATACAACCCATATTATTGGAGTCATTGGAGTAATAAGGTGTGTATCATGGACACACAACAAATGGTTATTGATTCACCATGTCTAATCCACATAAGAATCAACTAGTCCAGAGCAAACGGCTACTGGTAAAGACTTATCAAATCCGTTTATGGTTGATAGTTTACCAAAAACTAGGTTCTCAACTCACCATACATCCATGTGATCAAGAGTTGGCTAGTCCATAGCAAACGGCTAATGGTAAAGACATATCAAATCCGTTGATAGCTGGTAGTTTGCTAAAAACTATGATAAGAGCAGCAAATTTTCATGTTTTATTAACCACTGCTCTTTGATATATTGTGAAAATTTTACCATTGCTAGTTCATTAGTTACCACTGCAAGAGTAATTTTTCCACTGATGAACTAGCCGTTACAACTGTTGTGTCAGTAATCCATTTTTACTAGCCGTTGTAAAAAATAACCATCATTCCTTATTAATAGGGTAAAATCTTTTGTGAATTATCTACTTACTTATTATAAATTATTCTTTTTCCAAAGATAATTCTTTCTAAAGATAATTCATCTTGCGAACCTCCTCAAACCCTATTAGTATAAATTCATCATCATACGGCTTGCTTTTTATCTTGATTACTAACACTTTCATTCTCTTTTTCACAAATATCATGGCGATTCTAAAATTTGTTGAGGAGCACAACCAAGTGGCCTACTTACAAAAGTCAAACGAGAAGAGTGGCCCTGTTTTTCATCAGATTGTGGATTTTCTAAACACAACTCATATAAGGTATGCCTTAACTATTAATCCCACAATCTATGTCTCTCATATCAAACAGTTCTGGAACACTGTGGAGTCCATAACTCTTGAACAGGGAGACACACAAGAATCTGTGGATGCTCTAAGAGCCACAGTTGATGGGGTAACTATTGATGTTACTGAGTCATCTTTGAGGAGAATTCTCCAATTGGATGATCTCAATGGTATCATCACATTACCTAATTCAGATATTTTTGCCAATATTGCTTTAATGGGGTATGATATATCTGAACAAAAAGTCACTTTTAGAAAAGGATGTTTTTGTCCCCATTGGAGATTTTTAATTCATACTCTTTTACATTGTCTAAGTCCTAAGAAAACATCTTATGAACAATTTGCGTCAACCATGGCTTATCCTTTGGTTTGTTTGGCAACAGATAGGACTTTCAATTTTTCAAAGTTTATTTTCAATAATATGAAAGGCAATGTAAAGAGTCAATATAAATTTTTGATGTATCCAAGGTTTGTGCAAGCAGTGTTAAATGAGTTTCAACTGCACCCTCACAAAAGAATTTATGAACCTTCCACTCTTAAGCCAAAAGTTTTTCAAAATATGTCTAAGGCTTCAGAACTTTGGAATGGGGAGGTTCATCCACTTTTCCCTCAAATGCTTGCTAAAATTTCTCAAGTACAGGGTGAGGATGCACCAATCCTAGCTGCATCTCAAAACACACCCACTATTGTTATTCCACCAATTCAACATACCCCTGCAGTCACTCACACTTATGAGAGAAGGTCTAAACAGCCAACTTCTCTCATCTCAACATTGCATGTTGCTGAGCCTTTTGGTTTAGGAACAAGCAGTGGTGGTTCAAGGCTTCATCCTAGTCCAACTAGGGAAGAGCCTGAATCAATGCCTCATGATTCACCTCTCCCAGCAGGTTACACAGTTGGAAGTGATGAAGGCAGTGTGCAACAAAATGAATTGATGGATATTTGTACCAAATTAGTCAAGCAGGTTCAAGCTCTGGAGAAAGATCTGGCATAAACCAAAGAACAACATGCCACAGAGCTGAATACATTGAAGGCTGAGATTCAAAGATTGCAGATTGAAGTTGAGAATCTCAAGAAGCAAAGATCTCAGGTTGTATCATCATCATCTTCACCTTCAGATGAGTTTTCTGCAAGTTCTACTAAAGTTTTGGGAGATTCTTCCAAACAGGGGAGGAAAATAGATGCAGAGCTTAAGGGGAGGAGTAAAAATTTTGATAAAGATTTTGCTGAGCTCAATGATTCTGATAATGCTCAAGCAAAAGATGATGTAGCTGAGACTGAGGGGAGGAAATTGGATTTTGAAGATATGGATGCTGATGCAGGTTTTAACTTTGATGATTTAGTTGGAACTGCTCAACCAATTTCCACTGAAGCAGAACAAGTTCCCACTGATCATCCAATTACCACTGCAAGTGAAAATGTTCCCACTGCTACTCAAGAAGTTACCACTACAGAGGAAGAAGCTGCCAGAATCAGATCAGTTAAAGGAAAGGCTATTGTAATTGCTTCAGATCAAGAAACAAGAAAGATTTCTAAGTATGAACAAGCTCAGATTGATTTTGATGCAAGATTAGCAGAGCAACAACAAGCTGAAGAGTATGAAAGAAAGAAAAAGCTTAAAGAAGATGAAGTTGCTAGCTTTATGGAAGCAACTAGGTTAGATAAACTTGAAGCAGTAATGGCACAACCACTTTCAGTTGTTTCACCTATGATCATGCATGAGAAACCTCCATTGTTTACTTATGTGCCTACAGAAGATGAGATTGACTACTTGGTTAATAATGATCAGATAATTAGGAAGAAGGCTATTGAGTTAATTGCTAATACAACCTTGAATGAAGAACAAAGGTCTGCTCAACTTAAAGATTTCATTCAGATGAAGAATCAGCAGGCTCTTGATGAAATCATTGGGGATGTTAGAAAAGGTCAAAAGAAGCCAAGAAAACCTACAAAGGCACAGATTATTGCTGAGATGAAGACTTGTTGTTGCCATGTTGGTAATATGAAGATGGCTCAATTCAAAGGAATGTCACATGATCAGATTGAAGGAATTTATTACAAGATCAAAAGACAAGATAGTAAATTCATTCCAATGGATCAAGAACCAGTAACATTTAAGGCAAAAAGGACTGGAGTGAGTCTTGAATCAAAAGAAGCAAAGAAGTTGAAGACTCAGAAATCATCTCAAGCAGAAGAAGGTCCTAGCAAGTTGACAGAAGAGCAAGTTATAAACATGGTATTCATAGAGACTGATGTACTTAATATTGAACCTCTACAAGCAAGATATCCAGTAGTTGGTTGGGAAATCTTTTCTGATAGTTTTGGTGTAGCTTGGAAGATCATCAGAACTAGAAGTATCACAAACATTTGCAGAGATTTTGAAGATATTGTTAGATCTTGTTCAAGATCAGTTTAAGAAGGATGAACTTGTTGATGTCAAAGCTAAGGAGTTATGGGTTCACTTCAGAAGATTATATGAACCTGATCCAAGTGATAGATATTGGAGATTTGAAGCTCATGGTACAAGAACCTTGCGGAAATTCTATGATTCAAGTTCTGTGCATCATATTTCTACTCAAGATGGAGTTGATGTCTTTATGTTGGCTGAGAAAGAATATCCATTGAGAGCTGGAGTATTGACAGTGATGTTGTCAGAGAAGCTTAGATGCTGGGAAAGAACTCAAGCTGTAGATGATTTGCTACAAAGGATTTATGATCAAAGTGTGAGAGCTGATAGAGAGTTAAGAAGAAGAAGATAAGTGTTTGAAAGAATTCCCATATCCTCATGTTTACTGCATACTTAAAGAAACTTATTTATTTTGATATTAATCATAAGTTAGGGGAGGATTGTTGGGAATTATACTAACAGTTACCACGGCTAAGAGAAGAAGTTACAACTGCAGAAGATTGTACTTGCAGTGGAAACTCATTACCACTGCTTATTAGATAACTGTTAGGAAACGTGTTATAGATAAATATAGAATAGATATTGTGTATATCTTATTCTATTAGCTTTATACTTATCTTGTAGAAGAGGACTCCTTGTTCTATAAAAGGAGATCCTAGGTTAAAGGTTTGACATACGTTTTTCTAGAGCTTCAAGGTGTAACCCTAGTGATATCAAGATCACTCGTATTATTATCATTAATAATATTGGAGCTAATAGTTTGTTTACATACATTGTTTATATACAACTGTCTTACTCACAATCAAACTTCTAAGTGTTACTAAGTAGATTGCGCATACTTAGTGATATAATTCAAAGTATCAATCTAACACAAGTTCAAGGTGTTTAGATCCATCACAATATGTAATAAGCAAAGATAAAGAAAGAAACGATCAAACCACAACACGATTGTTTATCGTGGTTCGGCTACAAGGACTCTTTTTCCTTGCCCTACATCCACGCCCCGAGTTTCCAACTCGAGAGTTATAATCAACAAGCTCCTTTCCCGGTGGAGAAACCTTTACAACGTTGCTTATACTTTTACCGACACTAAGCTAGATGTTGAGTTCTTTTACAAGGGTACAACCACTCCCGTTCGTCGCTTACACTTTTACCGATACAAAGCTAGATGTCGAGTTCTTTACCAAGGGTACAACCACTCCCGTTAGTTCTTTTACAAGGGTACAACAACTCCCGACACACTATGTATTTTGAGGCCTAAAATACTAACCGATCACTTCTACATACATGATACAAATGAAGTATAAACTACCAAAGCTTATACATGACAAAGCTAACAAGTCTTGCAACTTAGAGTTGAAAATTGTAACTTCTTAGATGAATATGTGAACTCCTTTGCTACATAAGAGAATCACACAAGTTAGTAGCTACTGAGTATAATGAGAGGATATGTGTAAAATATGACTCTAAGTGATGAGGGATTTCTTGCAAGTGCTTTGGTATTTATACCAAAGGAAGTCAGCAGTCTGGCGGACACGGCGTCACCCTCAGAAGGGGTCCGCCTGTGTTCCTCCAGGGGTCCGCCAGAACTGTTCAACATAACTTACAATAAATCACTCCAAAACAAACAATGTCACATCTACTAAATACTAGTCAACATGCATTGCACCAAACATGGAATACTTCCAAAGTGTGTAAGAACTTCATGGATAGTCAAACACATAAACAAGCAATGTCACATCTACTAAATACTAGTCAACATGCATTGTACCAAACATGGAATACTTCCAAAGTGTGTAAGAACTTCATGGATAGTCAAACACATAAACAAGCAATGCCACATCTACTAAATACTAGTCAACATGCATTGTACCAAACATGGAATACTTCCAAAGTGTGTAAGAACTTCATGGATAGTCAAACACATAAACTTACTATAAATGCACATTGATGAGATGTGACACTTTCTTATTAAGGAAATAAAAACAATGTTAAGTTTAAAAAGAAATGTAAAGACTAGTTATACAAGACTTAAAACTAAAATGATGTTTTACTACAATCTAAAGTTTGTACTTTGTCATTAACAAAACTTAGCAAAGATCGTTAAAATATAAATAACGTTTTTAGGCGATATTTGTATTAACAAAGTGATATATTTGTTCCAACATATGACGGAAACATGGCTAGAGTCGTTGAGGGTCATCGAAGGTAAATATTCCACTAACAGTCTAACATGTTCTTCACTAGCTAAACCACACGCACACGAGTCTGTCTTGAGACCATCTAATGTAATCAACATGTACCAGGTACTTAGGATTCAAGAGGACTATTCGATTTGACAGAAAGATATTAGTTGACCTAATAGATCGATACCATGAAGGGTCATTAACATGGGATGAGTTTTCAAACACAGTCAAGGAAGTCCATGCAGATAGAATGGGGCGTCCAATGAGACGAGTGATGATTTCTGATCGACCAAAGGAAGAAGAATATTTCTATGCCAACCCATATGAGTGTTTGGATTCATAAAGAGATTAACACGATCTACCACTGATTCTTTACTCTGATAGTTGACAATTATGTTTGATTGTATACTTACTACAGTATATACATTGCTTGCGGGAAATGCATCATGTCCAATTGTCCATGTGTTTAAATGGATAAAAGAGGACTTGGGCATGTAACATCCATTTATTTGAGAACATTTGAAATATATATAGTATGCATAAAGTTTCTAGCTTTATCGATGTCGTGCTGTCCTGAGTTTATATTAGGTATTTGTAGAAATTGACCTTTTATAAGTCAATCCAAACTTTTCATTAAAGAAAATCTAAGAATATTGAGGTAAACTTCACAACCTCCTCATTAGACCAGTTGATCGTTAATCAGTTTGAAGCTCGATTGCTACTGAGAGTTGAGAGTTACCTTCAGCAGTTGCCGCGAAGACTATTTCTACTATCTGTATCTTCTGGTCAACAGAACCAAGGCAAGTGAAAAGAGCTTCATACCAATTATATGTGTTAACAAAGATAACATTATAAGTTTGTTAATTTCTATTTTGGAATAAGCTAAAAAAAGAACCCATCTAATGGTAATCTTCAGAATTTCATGTCTGAAATCGTTTGATTCTGAAATTCAAATTAATATTGTAATAACATTTTCTTTTGTATAAAATTCAAACTGTTCTAGGTATAGTAAATAATGAACCAATTAAAAGTCTGCAGGTCAACCCAACTGACCCATCACACATTTTAACCCAGGACATGCAAAAAAAAAATGTATTTTTCTGCTCCAAAGATTTAGACCTGTTCAATAACACACCAGCGACCTACTAACATCACCACTAATCCATGAAGACCAGGAAGAATAAACTGGTTTAGATTGTCACTGTAATGATTTAATTATGGTCCTTTGCACCTATACTACGGACACGAGGACATGACAAATGCTACCATATTTTCCCAAGTTTATATCTTAAAGCTCCTAAATTCAGTTACAACAAAATTGCATAAAAGAAGTTCACACACACACAATTATAACATTAAAGTATCAAAACCGCTATTAAACTTGGCAAGCAAAACCAGACTCACAAACAAATTAATCTTTATTAGCAGGAGATGGGGATGGGCTCAGGGCACCTGCTTCAGGTTTCACAGTCTCTTCAACTCTCCTCCCATTATCATCAACATCGAGCACATCATCCATCATGTCATCCTCCCCGACGTTGATATCTTCCACATCATCTTCGTCCTCATTGTTATCACCACCAGGGATCTTTCGCGTCTTAGACCCATGTTCAAGTCTATGGGTCTCGAGTTCTTTGTCCATTGTTTCTTGTAAGTTTAATGTATCATTGTTTCCAATTCTTGTTTTTCTACCGTTTTGCCACCTTTCAAACTCTTTGTCAACATTGGCTACACTTTGGTCACTAATCTGTTTTTGGTATTGAGATAATTCCTCTCTCCTAGCAGCCTTCCATTCTTGGAATGCCTAAAGTATTAGTAGCAGCAATGTTACTAGAGCTTGATTGTCAATCTAACTTGATGTTTTCACATTTTTCAGAGAATAATCTAGTTAAACACATAGATAAAATGTGCATTTGCTACTTTGCTTTTTGTATTAGAAATTACGTCAGTTTAATGTAGAGGTGGCAACTTTGACCCATCACAACCATCCCTATGGATTGACTTGTTATTCACCAGTTGCATCCTCAAATCGAGATTGTACTACAGATATATTTTGGTGATCTAATGGGTTTTGATTTGAATGTGTGGGTTTTTGTTCTTGATTTTATATTGTTGGATCTGAGTTTTGATTTGAATTCTGGGTTCTTGTTCTTGATATTCTTGATTTTGTATTAAAGTTAAACATAAATTAAAAAGAAATTCAAATAGGGAAGAAGACGAGGGTATTTTAGTCATTTCACTGCACTTAAAGAGGAAAACTAACGGAAGTTAACGGAAAAGGCCTCTCAGTGGCGATTTTGCGAAAATGTGAAACGTGGGTGTCTTTTTTGCGCTACTTTTTGTCTCGGTCCCGTTTTTACAATTTTGTGAAACGTTAAGGACCATTTTTGCAATTTACCCTAGTTTTAATTTCAACATAAAAAGGCAGTTTAGTAATTTTAATGTATTAAATTTTCAACAATTTAATATAAAGTTCATGCTTTATACATAGTATTAGTGTAGATTAGTTTTACTTTTGAAAATCAAGTTTACATTGGTGCAAAGTTTCATGTAATTTGTTTGTAGCAAAAAAGTTAAGAAAAAAAAAGGTATTTCTCTTGCCTATTAGTTTTTGTATATTTATTATGCTAAGGAAAGACTCAACTTATTCGTCTTCTTACATAAGCTTACGTCGGTTTGCTACAAGTATCGTTTCATCTTTTAGAAAAGTTAAAAATAAAAAAAGAAAATGAAGCATATGGGTTTCTAGAAAGTCTTGTGATTTTTAATAAAACATAGGTTTAAGTGTCTTAAAAGGGTGTGTATCATTCGTCATATTGGTATTTGTTAAATCAGATATTTTAAATTATCAAAGGTAATTTGTTATTCTCCGTATCTTCTTATAGATTATTACCTATAAACTACAAAAATACTAGTGTATAACTATGTAATACATTTACTCAAAACAAAATTAGTTGCAATTTCAGTCGTTATCAAAAACTCAAACTATAATAGATTTAAACATTTTTATTTATCGTTGTCATATTTCCACTACAAAAATAGAAATAAAATTTGCCATTTCATACAATAATAACGAATCTTTTATTGCGTTAAACTGAAAAATGGTCCAACAAAAGTCAATGTAGACACATAAATATTGGTTTGTGTCACTATCAAACAAGTTTCAAAGGCTATGGATCACCAATTGCACTGCCCCATCACCCTTTTATATTAATTGTGAAATCAATTCTTGGTGGTTAAGGGTGGCCATCTATATATCTTCACTTATTCAACAAAAATTCACTTTTGGTTTCAAGAAAGTACAAACTTTAAATCATAAGTTGTTGCAACTTTGTTTTGTTGTATTCGATTTGTCTTTGTGTTAGAAAAGGAGTTTGTTTGGAATGTGAAAGTATATGTGTGAAAGTAACTTAGGTGAGAACTCATGCCAAAAGTTTTTGAGCTATCTCAATTTTACTAAACTTAAAAAAGAGTTTATGATAGAATGTTTCATTAGCTGGAAATACAACTACCAACTATATATGGAGTTCACACTATAAATAGTATACGAAATTAAAGCTAAGATGACTAAAATTATAAGAAGTCTAAGAGAGCCTTGTCATATTAAGATATACAAGTCAAATCACGAACTTAATTTTCCTTTGGAAAAAATAAGATGTACTTAAAACATGAGAGATAAACATCTATAGAAACAAGCAAAATATAATTCGATTTTTCAACTTTGTTATGAAGTCCATGAAACAAAATTTGTTGATTAAATTGTTTGTTATCGCTTTAATGGTGCTATTAAAAATATGGTGTGTGCTGAAGCTATTGCGATCTTGTTTTGTTCAGATTTGTTGCTAGCTATCGCCCTATGACAGCGGATCTTATACTCTAACTGATTCAAATCTGAAGTTGGTCTAAAATGATAACTCATACTTTCAAAGCGAAAATCTTTAAGCAGGTTAAAAACATGGTTAAAAAATGTACTACTACTTAACTGAAGAACAATTACTACGTCAAAATCATCTAATGCTAAGTATAACAGAGGGATAACCATTATAATTGACGATTCCCAAACCAAAAACAACTCTTTTGAACCTTGAATAACCCGACTTTACGAAGTTAATAACTTGGTAGTTTGTACAGATAAAACTTCCTGGCTTTCAAGACTAATCAACCAGAATACCTCTCGACTAATTCTAATACTAGAGTCACGAGTCACCAATATTCTCGTTAAGAAATGCCACCGTACATGTTTCATGATGCCATTTACATGACTTATAAACACATATCCTAAATAAGGGCGACCATGAAAATCAAATACAAATACTTCTACGATCAACCCAAAAATCTAGAAGCACACCTTTAAATTGTTATTGCAATGCCACTATGCAAACATATATGAAACATTGAAACTGCATATGTATTCGTGCCAAGTTATCCAAATTTTTAAAAGTTTCCATTATTACGACAAGCATAACCTAAGCCACAATCTTTCGCTCTTGATTTAGAGTGCCCCTAGAATTATATGATGACTTTGCAATCATTGTCGTTGATCTCAACCACAGGATCACCTGTAGCAAGCACATGAGTACCCTTTTCACCTCATAGAAAAATATTTCATTCAGTCCAGAAACAAAGAGATAATAATGAAATGAGGCTGCACCATTCATGCCCATGATTCTATACAACACACCCTGCATTATTTTCAAACATTTCCATGTGTTCAAGAAAATGGAGCTGGAAAAACATAGTTGGCGTATGAATACAGATTCTTTGTCTAAGGTATGGAGCTAAATTTTATGGCGTAAAAGCAGTTACAGAAATGAAAACACACTCTTGAACCCGCGAAATGGATCTGCTACCTCACTTTCCAATGAACAGCATTGCCTGTTTGCAAAACTTGGAGACTTGTGTTGCTTCTCTTGTGTAGCTGCTTTGGGTTGCGGTTTCACAGGTTCTGAATCTAAAACGAGTACATTTTCTTTCTGAACTATATTTGACTTTGCATCTGCGAATAAGTCAAAGTCAAAATTAGTATTGTATGATTTGGTACTTATGCTCTTGATTTCTTCAACTCGAGGGAAGCTCTTGGCTTTCTTTCTTATATGGTCAAATATTGTATCTTCATTTAGTTTGATGGACGAAGTGGTTCCGTCTGTCTCAGTTGATTCTTCACATGGATTAGAATCTTCAGTCAGGTTTAGAGATACTGTAGTGTCATTGAGTGCAAGCTGTCTCTCGCGTGTACGCTTTCGAATTAGACTTAATGTATCTTCAGATAGCGGATATTCAGTAGTTGATTTGGGAGCCAAGGAAGGCAAGCTCTTAGCTTTTTCACGTATGTGATCGAAAATGGTTCTCTCAGTGATGACTTTGCAATCATCGTCGTTGATCTCAACCACAGGATCACCTGTAGCAAGCACAGTTAGCTTGATAACTACATAAAACAGATTTAAAATGACCCTAAACTTGAAATATAGCACATAGTCTGATACAAAATCTCAGAAGCTCAATTGAAACTTTTTGTGGGTGGATTCGGGGATTGTATAGGGTATACAGAACTTTACCTTCATCTGAATCTTCATCCAAGAGTTTGAAACTGGGACTGATCACCAAAAGGAAAATGAATCAAAGTAAGTGACACTATTGAATAGAGATGCACAATAGACCTGGAGCTGAAATTGATTCTAGGCCCTTCCCTCATGAGCCCAAAAGCCTGGTCCGTTTAGTCTTAGCATTTGATCAAGATCAGGGTTCAGCGCCAACCCAAACATGTGGATTGGGCTCTGTTAGGACCCCAAGCCCCTATTGGTCCCTTTTACAACCTTTAGGAGTATTCCCAGTTAGTACCAGTCTTTTATTGTAAACTAAGATTGAGCCTAGGCCCTGTCCGGCCTGGTTCTTGTGCATCTCTAGTAATAAGGATTTTTAGGTAAAGATGAGTATGATATTGTTGAAAATTAAAAGCATACATGGAATTGTCTTCATTTTTGAATTTTAATGACTTGTCAGGCCTTTGAACTTGGACTTGAGGTGCATCATCGTATTCAGCATCGATAATGCACACATCGGTTGGCTGAGGCAAAGATAGTCTTTTAGTTCCATATCTTTGATGGATATCTGATTTAATTTCCCTCATCAGTATAACCTTCTGGAGTAGGTCAATGCCAACTGCGTTAACATTAAAGAAAAATGAGTGGAATTAAATAAATGTCATACAATGAAGGAAATGCAGAATATAATAGAGAGCATGAAACTTTACTGAATTCCTCGAAAATCAGATTGGCCTTAATGGTCAGCTTTCCTTGCAGAGGACTTGTAACTTGTATAGTTGTGCTATATGGGCTGCAACCAGTAAGCAAAATAAAGATGATTTTAAGGTAGCAAATAAGTAAGGAAGCAGCCAATAAAATACTTAAAACATAAATCTTGCATGTATTTGAGTGAGATAAAACATCTTCTTTACCTTGTGAATTCATCCACTCTGCAAAAACCAATAGGAATATTATTTCAGATCAGTATTGCTAAAAAAATGTCTGAAGGATATTTGACGTTTTAGAATAGCAATCATAATTAAACTTCAGTTTAGTTACCTTATTTTCTCATGGAACACTATCATGTTATCTTCCTCAACAGCAACAACCTGTGAAACGAGAAGTTCTAAAAACGGTACTGTTTAACAAGTATTGTATATTTGTATAGAAATATGTTCTTACCAGATCAGCATAATGTCTTTTAGTTGATTGTGGTGACTCTGACAGTCTGGTTAATGTCATAACCAGTTTGGACTTTCCAATATTCGTACATTGTATCTCCTCAACTTTCATATCCACTTTTGGTGGAAGTGACAACAATGAATCCTTAATGTGATTTCCGAATGGGAATTTTCGACCGGTAATCATCTCTATTTTCCTTGGGTCTGCTTCAGAAAGGGTCTCAAATGTCTTTACTCCCATAGATTGTAAGGCCTGAACATAAACAATAGGCATGTCCGCATGTGAGTTAAAAGAATATCTCATTTGCGGGAACAAGAATTCACTTTTGTTTTATAGATTCTAAGACTTTCAGAGATGATATCACCTTTGCGGTCACCATACCGATGCCAGGTAATTGTTTAAGCAGATATGGACTGTCTTCCCAGAGTTTTTGATGTAAAGATTTCGCTAGCAGGATTGAATTCAAAGCTCCTTTGTAGTTCTTTTTATATATAAAATACTCTTTCATGCATTTTGCAATTCGACACCCATTTGCACAAACAGCACTCATATCCTATAGGCGACCAAATGTTAAATGAAGCCCTGATATCAGAACTTTATAGCTAGACAGTAGACATGGCAAGATGAGCGAGGCTGGGGGCAGATAACAGGACATAACAGATTCAGGTTGATAATGGGCCACTTTAGTCGGCAACCGGTTGGGTTGACCCACAAATACTTTGGTGTCCAAATTTTAAACAATCATCAATAACTATAGCGTTTCTTATGATTACAAAATATATTATAACAAAAAGTAATCTATCTAATGTTTTGAATGAAACAATTTACATTGTTGAATGCCTTAATGTAAACTTTGTGCAACTTCCCACACATTTAACCGTTTCACTTTTTAGCAAAATGCTCTAAGCGGCCCATTTGACCTGTTTGACGTAGAACATCAAACAAGTCGACCCATTCATAAGTAAACGGGTCAAAATTGCACCTCTACATTATACCGTGAAATTCTGACCTGGGTAAGAGTCAAATCATGTGCTAAAGGATCTCCAGTCAAGCAATCGTTAGCCAAAATAAATAGCTTCTCTTCTCTAGTTTGTATGCGCTTTTTCTTCTTGCCTTTATCTCCAAGAACATGAAAGCGAAGCCTACCATCTTTATCATTATTTATGTCATTCAGAAGCTTCTTCTCATTCCGCCTCAGCTGTATCCCTTCATTTTAGAAAACAAAGTCAGCTCCATGACGATAAATTCATTAAATAAAAGCAGTTACCCAAATACATACAGGATATTTCCTCCGCACGACAAACGATATGAAGCGCATCTTCTATGCTGCAATTTAAAGGAGCTTTCATAATGTGTTTCATTGTGTCGAATTTCAGATAATACTTCGTCATCAAGCTAGCAGGTTCTGTGGAAAGAAGGTGGAAATTTATTAGTATATATGTATACATGGATCTGTAGGGTTATAATAGTTATGTAGCTACCAAGAGGCTTCACGAGAAAACCATCTTCATCAGTCCAGATCATTTGGTAGTCTAATAACTCATTAACTTTTTGTAGACAGATCTCTGCAACAGATATGGTGAATCAAAAGCTGAGACGCTTATAAAGGATGTCCAATTTTTGTACTGCAGTACCTTGTATATGCTTCTCTATATCGGTACCGGATAATCCTTTCTTTATTGCATATTTTTGAGGGTTCTGACATCAAACAAGAAGTTTCAGAAATATATATTAAAAGAAATAACTCAGATAGTTTTGTAGCACATTATACACCAACCTTTTTCATTCTCACATACAGATACGAGCATTTCATCCATTCTATTGCTTTCGTTATATCTGGGACAGTATGCTGAACTACCTCTGCAGCTAGATGCTCAGTAACACAGGAAAGTAATCTGAGCAGAAAATAGATCATATCAAGAAATAGTGCTAATGTGTGTAAGCTACAAAGCTTTCTCAAACTATAAATCACTTGAAAAGTAGCTAAAAGATGTTTTAGACTTACTGAGATTCAACCAATTCACATCCACCTAGTACGTTCTCAAACAAATGGACCTAAGATCATGTTTAGAGAACATATCATATACTAGAAGAAATGAAAGAGATCAATCTTAAATAGGATTAGTGTTTCGTGCTGAGAGTACATAGTGGGGTCTCTTTATTTTATATACATACTTACTCCCTTGCTGTCAACACACACACACACACACACACACACACACACACACAGACGGCGTATGAGAAAGGGTACCGTTTCTCTTCTTGTCATGATTATGACCGTTCCAGTATCATCAAATGGTGGGCGCCCTGCCCTCCCAGACATCTGCAAGACCAAAATAGCTTGTTATGTTCTCATAGGGGGAATGGTATCAGCAGATCATTAGCCCCAATAATGTGAAGGTATTTGTTACATGCAAATAATCTAACAATCAGTATCTGTATTACTGATCCACCATATGTAAAAGTGTTTACGGCATACTAGCGATGTTATTTTTACAGTAAATGCACAAATAAGTATCAAACCTGCAGTATCATTGATCTATCATATTCTACGTAAGACCCTTTCTCCTTGTTGCTGCAGAAAAATAAAGGTATAACGTATGAAAAGAGACTGGTGATTAGAGCTATGAACGCTTAAAATCTTAAGAAGCAGGTCCATACTTACAAGTACTGTGTAGATTTGATTATAACTGTATGTGCAGGTAGGTTAATTCCATGAGCAAGAGTGTTTGTGGTGCATAAAACTTGAAGATCTCCATTGAGAAAGAGACCTTCAATCAAGCTGCGGTCCTTAGTTGAAAGTCCACCATTGTGATAACCAACTGAGTGATAAGAACAATGAGTAAAAGATCAGTCAGAACAAATACTTTACCATTTCGTAGGCCCTTTGTGTTACTCTGCTGTAATAAACAAAATTAGCACTTACCACCATAAAGGAGGTAAGATTGCATCTGTTTGTCCCCACATAACAGCGAAGCTTCTCTTAACCTTTCCTGCTGCTCACTGCTTTTGATGAACGGGTTGGAATAACCATGATTCATTGCAGTCTGGGCCAGCACTTGTGCGGCTTCTTGTGCTCCCTTCCTGGTTGAGCAAAATACTAGTGCAGACTTTCCACTAGAATATTGCATAAGGAGATCTGCATTCAGGTTTGTAAGAATAAAAGAGATGTATTAGTGATCATTATATAGAGGTCTTCTTCCAAAAGGAGACCCGGGCATAAGATTCACACAGGTCAAAACTCACCATATACATAGTTTTGAAGCCTCTGAATCATAGAATAAAAAGATTGTTAGTATTCAAGTTAATTCTACTAAAAAGATAGAAGTGATATTCACTAAAAAGGTCAAATACAAGAGCATGAAGTCTTTACCTTCTCAAAAAGAAAGTCATTTTTGGCTGCGGTGTAGCCTGCAAGAAAATATATCAACATTTAAAACGCCAAACATAAAGAAAGCTATGATATATAAGCCTTATGAAACTTGGTGTAGTTTACCAACAATCACGTTATGGCTTGTATTTCTATCAGTTTAAGACGCTTTAATTAACAAATCACAGAGATATTTAGGTGACTGAAATTACCGAAAACCTTGGTAGTCAACTTTACTGGCCGCATTTCCTCACCAAACCTCCCAAAAGGAAAACGTGTTAGTCAATTTCATTAGCAAACAGTAAGCCACCCATTGAGTTATATAACAAATACCTTTTAATGCCTTGGACGGGAACCATAAGCCATTCAGCTGTAAGAGCCAAATATGTTCAATGGTTATCTAAAGGCATAAAAAGACTAAAGGACAACAAAGTTAAAATTATTTAAAGTTTACCGAGGTCCTCAATATTGGGGATTGTTGCAGAAACAGCTAGGAAACGCACATGGGCCAGTGGAGTTGATTTCATTTGAGGACTGCGGCCAATCATTTTGATTCTACTAACTATTGCCTCCAAAGCTGCTCCACGAGGATCACTTAATAAATGAACTTCATCAATAAGTACTAGTGATATGTCACTAAAAAAGCTTAGGCCACCATCTTTGATGCCAAACCTAGTCACTGAATCAAACTTCTGCAGATGAACACGTATAAGTATTGTGCAGACGATGGAAAGAAAACGATTCAAGTAAATTTGTATATGACCTCAGGAGTAGTCAGGATGATGTCTGCTTCTTGTATATTCCTTACATTGTAAGATTCGTTATCCCCAGTCAACTCCAAGCAATTTACCCCCCATGACCCAAGCTTCTGATTCCAACTCCTGAGCTTCTCTTGTACCAAAGCCTTGGATGGCGATATGTATATCTAGAAACCAGAAGAATACAAGGCCAAACAATATAAATATGTTGCGGACATAAACTACTGAGTATTTCAAAACACAAACAACAATAGATGAGTGGTCAAATTTTCAGTAATGTAAAGGGTGAAGGCAATAGATTCTCAATGCACAAATCATGGCAAAGTTTGAAACAGCAAGAAAAGGCAATTACTAATGCTGATACGCTAATCCAAAGCTGAACATTTTAAATTGTCTAAGTAGTTTGTTAATTATCGTAAAAAAGAATAGCAGATCAGACAGAGAAAAACTTGGTATGCAGCATACTGCTTTTAGAGTTCCCTTGGTATGAACGAATCTTCCGTCCTGAGATATGAACTTTGATAAAAGCCTCAAGATGCATAACTCAAAAAGCACCGTCTTCCCACTGCCGGTTGGGGCCGAGATAACCATGTTTATGTCAGAGTGGAAACACGCAGAAAAACATTCGCTCTGCAGTGAGTTGAAGTACCTGTATTTCAAAGCATACATCACACAGAAAGGGGGATTATCGCTAAGAACAATGAAGATACGCATGAGGTCTATCTTCATTTTCTAAATTATCTAAATGAGCGCCTAGGTAAGTAGCTGTAGAAACTCGAAAAAAAGAACTTAAACGCCTTAAAAGCACAGCATGAGGTACACAAGACCAGCCTAATATCCATCGCAAATTCTGCATCAATTCACTACTCTATACGATAACGCAAAGTACATATCAATCATAACACTACAATTTGGCTCTAAAACATAGCGCATACATCTAACAAACTAATTCACATACAGATTTCAGTATTATTGAAGGCATACCTGAAACTAAAAGTTGAGCGAAAAGGATCAGGTAGATCCGAGACAGACTTAAGCGAGTATGAATCCATAGATTACTGCAATTATTCTTCAACTGCATAAATGAGAAATTCAAATACGCATTAAACTAGCACATCATAGTCTGTTTAAACCCGAATCCGATTAAACGCACTTAACTTGACATAAAAACGCATAAACATCAACCGAAATTCAGCAAACTGTTTATGATGACGCAGAAAATTCAGCAATCCTAGTCAACCGAAATTCAGCAAAGCTAAGCTCGATTTCTAATTCGTTAAATCATCCGAAAATGTTATCAAAACCAGAGCTCGTTTATGATACACTTACATTACGTAAGTATAATTAAACTAACCGTAATATTACAGTATACTCATCTCAACAGTTTCTAATACCTAACGATCACGCATAACTTCTGTGTAGATTTAATACGGTGCAGTTAATTAGTCTATAACACTAATTACAGCTTGATCTAGTGCTTATAATAAACTTTAGATCTTCACATTACAATCAGTTCATAATCAGATCCTAATTAACGCACTTAACTCGATAAAAACGCGTAAACATCCACAAACTTTATACAGTTATTCAGTTAAGCAAAACTACACAATTCTGTACTAACGCCGATTCGTCTATCGCTTACCTAATCAACTGAATTCAACAAAACTAAGCTCGATTTCGAATTCGTTAACAACATTTTGCGAAACCTAACTTCGTTAGCGATACACCTAAATTTCATACATCTTATCCTTCTCTAACAGTATCTGAATCAGAATTTCAACAATTAACACATACAGTTAATCAATCTATAACTGAAACTACAGCGCGATCCAGTGTTAAAAAGTTAATAATATCAAAGCAGTTAGGTTTTCCCGCGTGTGATCACCTGATTGATACGAATATTCACGAAATCGAATCCGCTATATCATCCGATAACATTTTTCGAAAGCTAATTATAACTAAACTAACAGTAATACTATCTGAATCAAAAGTTGAACAATTATTACGACACAGTAAATCAATCTATAACTTAAACTACGATTTGATCCAAAGATAATAATATCGAAGCGGTTAGGTTTTCGCGCTAATTGACTGTGTGATGTACTGATTGATCGATACGAAATTAGTGGAAATGAAGAATTAGGTGAAGATTTACCTGAATATGAAAAGTGAGATGATTAGAGAATGAAGATTATTATGTGGATGAGAGTGTATTTATATAGAGTGTTTGTTTATGTAGAGTGTGAGAGGAAAATTTGAGATGAGGGAAGAAGACGTTGGATTGGGGAAGTTGTTTTGGCGGGGGTATTTTTATAATGAGACGTAAAATGTAAACTAATTTATGTACATGCACGGGTAATGAGAAATAATTATAACCACACATTTGAGATGCATCGACTTGATTTAGATGCATCTCCAGGGGCGGACCTACTCTTTAGCTTTGGGGGAGCGGTGCCCTCCACGACTCGCCGAAAAAGTTCATATTTTAGTGTAAAAAATTTTTTTTAGGACCATTTTATTAAAGTGCACCCCTCCAAAAAATCAAATTGCCCCCCACCTTGAAGCCAAAAATGTAAAAACCTTAGTTTTTAGTGTTAAAAAAAAATTATGACATTTTTATTAAAGTTTATCACGAATTTTATCAAAAAAAAATTTTTTTGCCCCCCGCCTTGAAAAATCTTGGGTCCGCCACTGTGCATCTCTATTCATTTAGATGCATCCCAATTAGTTTCGAAAGTGATTTTGAAGTGAAAACGATGCAAAGTAGTATTAACAACAAATTTGACCTGCAGAGGACGAAAAATGTATAGGATTCGCCTAACTTGATGAAATGTATCTAATATATGTATATGCATCTAATTTTTTGTTAGAAAATATATTATGGTGCATCTAAAAGACTAGGGATGCATATAATTCAAGTCGATGCATCTCAAATATGTAGTTATAATTATTTCTCATCCTTCTCATTTTAAGTTTTCTTCTCATTTGATCCTTAGTCACATGCATAAATATAAATAACTTGTATAATTATGTAATTTTACAAGTCATTTATATGGCAGGTCATCTTTTAGGTCTATTTAATTAGACTCGTTTCAATCAAATGAATTTTTTTAAATAGGCAATGTGGATATATGAAATTATCCTTTTTTTAAAAGCCAATTTTTTTCTCTTTTCTAAGACAAATTTTTACTAATTATATCTCACATAAACACTTGAACCCACAACCTTTATGTAATTATGTTGTTTGGTGACTTTGGTCGTGTTCATCGGTTCGGTTATCAATTTATTCTGTTTATTCGGTTCGGTTAAAAAAATTGGGTAAAACCGAAAACCCAACCAAACCGAATTTAAATTGGATTAAACCGAACAAAAGCCTGAATTTGAATTCTGTTCAGTTTTTGGGTTGACCCAAATAACTCGAATTATAATATATATATATATATATATATATATATATATATATATATATATATATATATATATATATATATATATATATATATATATATATATATATATATTCTTTTTCATTTAATTATATAAATTCTTAACATACAAAAAATTTAAGCTTAAAAAATGTTATATTTATATTAAAAAAGAGTACTAATTATTTTTTTATACTAATAGATAAAAATATTATATATTTATATGAATTCCATTTAATATTTAATTTTATTAAATTCGGTTTGGTTTTATTTGGCTAGGGTTTTGTTGTTGGTTCTTTTAGCTCGATGACTAAGCCCTAAAAGTTTATATGAACCTACAGATGACACAAGAACAATCCGATCATTGACATATATAAGAGTTATTCGGATTGTTTATTTCTACTCAATTTCACCTCGAAATTATATTTGAAGTGTTTTTCTTTATTTATTTCAAACGGTTTTTTTTAACGGCAATTTTAGTTATCTCACAATATTTATACAACAAATCTATTTTACATGTTTTAAATAAGCTTGAACCCACAATCATTTGGTTCAGTAGCTTCTCACATATTATGATGTATCATTAGGACACAAGCCCTTTGTTTTACTGGTCGTAATAATTGTTGGCAATTCGTTAAGCCATCTATACATTAAAAGACGTAATTGGAATGACTAAACTTATACATGTAGAGGTGGAAGACTCCACCGTCCACTAAGCTTCTTTACCTTTACAACTAGCTTGGTGTAGACCTTTCCATACAATTCCTTGGTCAGCTGAAGATCATGCTCAAGTAAAGCCACCTTATGCATTAGGACCAATAGATTAATGACACGTAGGTTTAGTCACAAGTTTAGATATAAGTTTAAGTCATCCTGATCATTTCTCATATATTAATAGTTTAATACCCTTAACCTTGGGATATCTTGCAGGTAAGGCTTAAAACCTGACAAGTCTTGAGTTTGAAATCAGCTACTATATAGGGCCTTAATCATTTTGACTTTTGTGTGTATTCAACGAAAGATTGTCATATACATAAGTCGAAAACAAATTTCAGTTCATCCAAATTTTACATATGATAGTATCAAACACTAAACTCAGCCGAGATTAGCAAATGAATATTTAAGTTCTCAACTATAAGAAGATGCTAACTACACAACACTACTTTACAGCAGTTTCTAGTAATTCAAGAATTCTACTCTTAAAACCAGACAGTGCACTCCTAAAAGATGTCATCTCCAAAACCCACCAGCCACCCGTGATTCCAAGAAGAGTGTACTTCCGTTCTCCTATTTCAACCTTAGCAATGCAGAAAACTGAGTAATCGTCCACTTCAAGCTTTTGTGCGTGTAATGACTGCACAATGATTGGAACATTAGTCATGAGGAAAATGGTATCATTTCCTTTGCAGTGATTAGAGGTGGCTACATGGGAAGGTTGTGCAGCATGTCAATATCAATTCGTGTCAATACGGGAAATATAATTTGTGGTTTTAAGCGGGCCAGTAAGCTGCCTTGTCATTGTCCATTATTTTGTAAATTTGTAAATAAAAATATACTAAATACAGTTAGAAGAGCTATATAGGAATATATCTACATTAACAGATATAATTATATACTCTAATTAAATTTTGAATCAAAAGTTTTAGGATGTTGTAAGAATTTATGTTGCCCCATTCCATTTCTTTAGCTACTTTCGCTATATTTTACTAGTTTGACCCGTTAATTACCAAACACTATAATTGACCCACTTTTATATAAATTGGTTAAAACTACCACCTCCATTGTTAATTGATATGAAAATATGAGTTATAGCTGAACTTGGTAGGCAGGTAGCTGATTAGATGGCATAAAATGTCGCAACCCAAAGTATGTAAGTTCAGTATTTAAGGGGCATTCATAGATTTTAACACAAGGATGTTGGTACGTATTTCAGTTACAATTTCATAAGATCTGTAGAATAGCAAGTGCAGAAACACTGACCATGAATTTGTGTAAGATTGGGTGCTCGCTCCTGTATTGCTTCTGCAACTAAAATATCAAGAGAGAGAATCAGAAGTTAGCAACACTGCATTAATATATCCAAACAATAAACTGTTGACCTGAATCCTGATACCACATAACACATCACTGGCTTTAGTGGATATTAATATCAAACTGAGTCTTACAGTCAAAACAAATTTACGGTCATGAAACTATTGGACCGCGATATTAATATCAAAACAAGTTAACAGTTGTGAATCTATTGGACAATAAACTGGTGAACATACATTAGGATTAATAGTGCAGGGCATATTCACCCAGTTAACGACTTTTTATATAACTCAGTAGGTAAGTTATATACCTAAATACTGAATTCGTGGTAACACGCATAGGGGGACCTTACTGTTGTTTGGGGAGAGTTATGCCCCCCTAAAACTTTTAGTTAATGCAACAACAACAATAACAACATACCCAAACCCGCCAGAGCGAGGTAGAATGTAGACACATCCTACCCCTACCCCAGGATAAACCTAGGAGCGTTATATATTTAATGCCTTCATAAAATTAGATACACATTATAAGAAAATATAAGGCTGGCCCTCCCAAAATGATATTCAAGTTGCGCTACTAGTAGCACAAATGCTTTCAGAATGTATTCAGTTACTCATAAAATACAGAATTCGTTAACAATGATACGAGGATTAACAGATCAAGTTGTCCTAACCTGTTCAATGAATACATAAACAGAGGAACGGCTCGGTTTTGTGCTGAGAAGAGTAAGTAGCACTTTAACTCCTAGAGCAATAGGATAATCCCAGTGCGTCCACACAAGCCATAGTAAAGCAATCGGCACCAGCAGCCGTTTGACAAAAATCATGGCATTGTGTGGATTGTCATCAGCCTCTGATTTACCAAAAACATCCATGCTACGATCATCTACTGAACTGGCATATCCTTCAATATCAAGTATCATAGATTTAGAATTATAAACCTAGAGGTGGAAAATGGGTGGGTTGGTTAGGAGTTCAAGACAGATTTGGGCCACATGAGGTAGCTTTTTGTATGGGTCTATTTGGTTGTTTCGACCCGAAACATGCTCCTTAGCCAATATAAAATTAGTTTTCCAAAACAATTTGTGTGACAAAGATGATATTAGAATTAGATTATAATAATCTACATTGTTTTACGCATTTTAAGATATACATTGGGTGCCTTTTGACCCGATCAAGCCGTTTCCTTTTAAGCTAAATTTTTATTACCTATTTGACTAGTCAGAAATAAAAATATATGTACATAACCTGAATCGACCCACTTACTAGATAGCCACCTCTTAAAGACCCATCCCGATTTGCTACGCTAACAGAACTCAAAACAGGCAAACACGGGAAGTAGAAAATGAGCTTCTTACCATCAGTACAATGTGCAAAACGTGGCTGAAGGAAGAAAGATCCTAGTACAGCTGACACACCTAATACTCTCCCCGTGCTAAATTCACGTCCTGCTCACATATATGCAGCAGCTCATTAGCATAGAACAGCCCCTTTGGTTCCACCAAAATTTAAAATTTGATTTAAAACCTAAAAAAGAGAAGCAGCGGCCTATATCATAATCAATAACATAGCAGTATAAAACCCATGCTGCAGAATAGCTGCTATTAAATGTCTACAAGTCAGTTTCAACCATCTATACTAGCAAGACATATGGGCACACACTATTTGAAACGTAAAATATTAGAATAACAGGTTCTACTGGAAATGTGTATATAGTTCTTTATCAAAACACATCAGCAATAACTTCCAGACATCATGATCAGAACAGCAGAGTCTAACCCGTCATTCTGCCAAACAATTTATGTAAAAAGAGCAGCAATTATCTATTCAAATAGTGGAGGAACAGCTAGTAGTTATTGATATCACAAACCCAAAGATTAAGAACCTGCCCCTAGCGATATCATTTTAACTCATTAGTGGCATGCACTACTCTTGCTTCTTAAACTAACAATGTTATTATGATGTACTACATCAGTCCCAAATGGTCGCATTTGATTTGTGAGACTCAAATATGTCATAACCGCATTATGCTATACAAATAGAAAAGATCATATATATTATAAATAAATAAAATTATGGAGTTTAAGCTATAGAATAGACGTCTACTTTTTCAAATATACCATTATGGTACGTGCACCCAAAATATTACTCATCTGGTACGTGAACTTGTTATTTCGTACTAATATGCCCATATTGTTGAATTTTAATATGCATGACGTGTACAGATTAGTTACGAATGGGAATATTAGTACAAAATAACAAGTTCAGAAGAGTAATACTTTGGGTACACTTACCATAAGGGAACATCTGAAAAAGTAAAGTCTATTCTATAAGAGAAATTAGTAGTATATGTTAAAGTTTTCCTTCAGAAAGGAAAAAGGTGTGCAGAAAATTTAAAAATTACTTAGAGCTCACGGCCAGCAAAATGGCGTACTTCACTAACTAATGACAAATCATATTTGACAGTTATATCACACTACTCGTTACTCTAATAATATTGTGACATGACACAAAAAATGTGTATTTTCGAAGGTTTGTAACATTTAATGAGACATTTTTTAATTCAAGTACACGAACGGTCTTAGCAGAAAGTTCGTTACTATTTAATAATCTAAACCCTGCACTAAACTATAGCTACAAAACAAATAAGTAAAATATAAAAACTGACCTAAATTATATGACTTGGTGATACGAATATATCTGTGTAGAAGTGACTTCCAGTTAACAGATGATGGTGATTCATAACATTTCATCAAGGGTTCAAATGTTCCTAAAAATTTATAAAAATTACTATCAGTTAGGATAAATTAAAAACTAAAGTTATGATATAATATAAGATTTAAAGTGTTACGAGGAATTCTTGGTGGATGAATAATCGATGCGAGTGATGATGTTGTTGTTCTAGGACGAATTAGCTGAGTTAATCGTCTAGTGTAAGCCATTTTTATTTTAGGGGATACTCATGTAGCGGCGTATGTTATACCATTTCTTTATGACATTATTGTTCTTGGCCCTTGGGCTATTTTTCGCTTCTTTTGGACAAGGTATGAATGACTGGATTTTTACTAGGGTGTGCACAGTTCGGTATGCGTCGGTTTTTGGCTAAAATTGAAACCGAACTGGAATATTCGATATAGAACCCAAAACTGAAACTATCTGGCTTTTTTTTTTTTTTTTTTTTTTTTTTTAATCGGTTCCGGTTCGGTTATTTATGTCTTTTAATCGTTTATATTTGAGCATGTCCAATTTATACCAACAAACTTGTTTTACATTTTTTTTTTAATCTAAGCCTAATGTTTATCAAGAGTAAACTGTAAAAAATGTCCTTAAACTTTGCCAAAAATGCAAATGTTGTCCTCTTACAAAAAAATTTGCAAAAAGTGTTCCTGAACGAATCTGTAAATGCAAATAATGTCCTTGAGGTGTTAGTGTTCATGCAAAAATGGTTTTTTTTGCTAACCTTCGTTAGGAAATCCCGTTAAGTGTTGTGTGAAATGACTATTTTACCATCATTTTCTTCAATAATCGCAATTCCACCATTTCCCTTTCTTTCCCGCCAATCACAACCAAATGTCTCAAGCACTTATAACCCCTGATTCACAAACACAATTTCTGAAGCACATAATCACACATAATCGATCTTACATCTTCAAAATGAAATAGACAAATCCGTTAACTTCAATAACCACATTCGTCCCTGCAACAACCATCACCAAACCCGTCACATAACCCCACTTTGGAAAACCTACATTCATCACACAGCCCTGAAAAGGAGGTTAGGATAATACCCGGTCCTGCTGGTATTGTTCAATTGGCTAAGCGTCGTAAACAAGCAGATATAAGCGAAGGTGGACAGGAGCTTTCGACACAAGAGTATATTAGGAAAGTTGTTGAGGATGTAGGTGAGGATGAGGATTTTCACGTGGGGCATGGCTTAGCGCAGTTGACTTTGTGAATGCTAATAGGGGGTGGTATATGGATGTTTAGTTGATATCAAGAGCTTTATTAATAATGGTAAAGTGCAAATTGTTGCAATAATCAAGTCGTGTACTCCAAATGTCGTTAGCGATCTTACAGTAACTCTCAAAGATCTCTCCGGTTCAATACCTAGTGCAATACATCACAAATCATTAACTAGGAGGGGGTTATGGAAAGGATATCACTGTAGGAGCTGTTGTGATTGTTTATAACGTTTCAGTGTTTTCTCCTAATCGATCACGCCATTCTCTTGACATTACAAAGAAAAACTTAGTTAAGGTTTTCCCCAAGGATACACTTTATGGGAATGGTAGTGGGGTAGTTGGTGGGGGAATGTTAAACAAAGAAGAAATAATGGAATGTTAGAAGAAGAAGAAGAAGAAGAAGAAGAAGAAGAAGAACGGGTTGAACAAGAGTGGCGGAATGGTGGATATCTTATTGAGCAACAAGAACATCAAATGAGATTAGACCAAGAAGCATTGATAGAAACAATGGCAGAAGAAGCAAGGGCTAAACAAGAGGATGGGGAGAGACTTAGGAAAGAACGTGAGGAAGCTTGGGAACTTGGGTTGTATGGTTATGTATCTGATTCATTTTCTGATTCCGAGGAAGAGGAGAGACTTTGGAAAGAACTTGATGAAGATTGGGAATTTGGGGTGTGTGGCTATGTATTAGATTCATTTACCGATTCCGATTAAGTTGTGTTGGAACACGAAAAGTGTAAATCATTAGTCAGGGACTTCTATTTATATTTTGTTATAGTTTAGGGTATGTTGTGTAATGTTTTGTATGCGACAACAAGTTACCATCACGGAACTTGTATATCCGCGATGGCATGCTTGGCTAGACGTTGGGTATAAATACCCCCTCTACCTCATGGGTTATGAGGTGTGTGTTCTTCTTAATGAAATTGTGAAGGTTTCTTATGTTCTTTCTCTCCTCTATCTAAAGTGCTCACACCCGCTTTACATCATTTAGATTAGTTCGTAGACGTGATGATTTTTTGTTTCTTGTAGTGATTGTTTTAGTTTTGTATAATCTTCTTTGATCTTTAAAAGCTTCGTTTTTATTGATGTTCTTTACTTTCTCTCTCTAAAATATTTTATAATTCGTATGTAGCTACTTGATTACTTATTAACGTGTTTAATTTTGTAATACGTATGTTAGGATAACATATTTGTGAAAAAAGAAGTGTTTTTCATCATTACATTCAAAGTTTTTAAGTATTTAGTGAAGATTTAGGCTGATTATTGTGATTTTAAGGTTTTTGGAAAAGTGTACTTTTTGTTCGTAAAAATAGGGGTTTAGATTTGTTCGCATCACTTTTGCTCGCATCGCAAGGGTTTTGGCCGTGATACTAGGCTTTGTTTATGATGAGGCGAAAAATGAACCACTTTTAGGGGGTCATTTAAGCCCGGAATTGAATTTATTTGATCAAATATTGCCCTAAATCGTTCCTTTTGTGATTTTAGGTACTTTGGGAGTGAAATCTGGAAAAGGAAGCAATTCGGACATTTTTAGAGCATAAAAGTGAAGAAAACGCCAAAGACTTAATTTTTCAAGCTGGGAACAGTATGTGACGGCGTCAAGAGTACCATCCTGACGGCGTCAAGAGTAAATTTCATGACGGCCCAGTACAGAAATGAAGGCGTCACAAGGAAGAGCGTCAAGAGTAAAATACGTAACGGCCTGGAAAAACTTAATACATGACGGCGTCAGATGTAGATCAAGGCAGTCCGAAAATTCTTTTGGCGGCGAGATGACGGCGTCACCCATTTGTTCTTGAAGCCGTCAGACTCAATTTTCTATATATAGTTTTCTAATTTTCATTCATTAAGCGGAACAAGTTTTGGAGAAACCCTAAGGCCGGACCATATACGATTTTTACAGGTTTTTCAAGGGTTTTCAGCCCTTGAACCCTTACATGTGTAATTGAGATAAGTGTTCTTTTAATTCAATCAATATGTCTATGTGTTGGTTGTCTATATCTTGTGCTTGTCTTGATTCCACCATGCTAGGCTAGATTTATCTTGTATTTGTTTATATCTAATGAAACCTAGATGTTGATTATGTGTTGATTACTTGTTTATGGTTGTATTGGATGAATGATTTCGATGTTAGGCTTAAGAAAACTGGCAGATCTCCAAATGGTAACATGCTTGAACGTCTTAGGGAACATGAACCAATGTGTACTAGGTTTTATTGGTTGTATTTAATGCATGAGTAAATTCTAATGATCCCATGTTAGGAGCTTCTTAGCCGGCTCGACATAGGAGTGAAGTAGGCACTCATAGGATTGGGGAGTTAAGTACGCCACCCCATGAATGGTATTAAGGAATACAATCCGTCATCCACGCAACTATAACAAGTAATTAACGTGTAAAAGATATTTAGGGAGTAGTGAAATCTAAGTAAACACATTTCTCCACTTATTGCTCACAACCTTAGTTTCATTTAGGTTTATTTTCATTTCTAGTATTTTATTTTGATTGCATCTTAGTATTGGGTTAGTTGACTAGCAACTAATTCCGCCCAAATCCTTCAAACCCGAGATTTTTACTTGCTTTCTAAAAAATATAAAAATACAAAAATAATTATCCTTCACCTCTAGCACTAGTATTTAGGTTTTCTAATCCTAGCGACACTATTCATAGCTGAACGATCAATCCCCTGGTACTTGTCACTATACTATACTACAACGATCAGGTACACTGCCTGGTGGGGGTTGTAAGCTTCTCAAGATCCATTGAGAGGTAAAGCCTGGTGCAATCCCTACGCATCAAGTTTTTGGCGCCACAGCCCGGGGAATAGTTATTGTCTAGGTTAGAATCTCTTTTTATTAGGTCTACTTGCTAGATTCCTTTCTAGTAAGATTTTATTTTTATTTTTAGGTTTTCTTTAGTCTATCTTATTTCTTTGTGTTTTTGTTCGTAACTTTTCACCACCCGACATCATGGACGATGGGAACATCTTTGAACCCGTCATCCCACCACAACAAAACCCACCACTAGAACCTCTTAGGCCCCGAACCTTAGGAGAGTATTCCCGACCTAGCCACCAAGGCTACCGAAACACCATTGAGCTCACCGGAGCCAATGTAACCCCCTTGCGATCCGACACCATCCGGTTGGTGCAAAGCGGATGTGCATTCCATGGACTTCATTCTGAAGATCCAAATCAACATCTTAAGGACTTCCTTAAAATCGTAGATTCCATAGACCTAGATGTTGCAACTAGAGAGACAACCGATTACGCCTATTCCAATTCTCTCTACGGGATCAAGCTAGTCAATGGCTTGAGCGTCTACCCGCGGGATCCATCACCACATAGAATGATCTTACCACTCGTTTCCTTGCTCAATTTTTCCCACCGGGGAGAACTACTAAGCTTAGAAATGACATCTTGATGTTCCAACAACGTCAAAATGAATCTCTTTACGAAGCATGGACTCGATATAAAGACCTGCTCCGAAAAGTCCCTCATCATGGCATTGAACCATGGCTCCAGATTCAAATCTTTTACGATAAAGTTAACTATCAAACAAGGAGAGCTATAGATTACGCAGCCAAGGGCAGGCTAAACAGACTTAGCATTGACGAATGCTGGACAGTTCTTGAGGGGTTGGCACAATACGAAGAAGAAGGATGGGTGGACCCGATGTTTCCAAGCAAGGGAAAACTTGACTACGCACACGCCACCCAAGAGCAGTTATTAGGAAGTATCGAGAAGCAGGTAAAAGAATTAATGAGTATTGAGAAACCTGCTGCTGAAACCATGTGGGACCTAACTTACGTAGGAATGCGGTTATTAACCATAATTTTCCTGAACGTTCACGGCAAGAGGAGTTCGAAGGGATAATGGTAACCTTCATGAATAATCAGGAAAAACAAATCCAACACCTAGAAGCATGCATGGAAAGCACTCGCAATGCTTTTATGGATTTAGCAGACCAATTCATATCAAGGATCAAAGAGAAGATTAAAGAAAATTCCACACCTAGAAAAATCAAAAAAGTCTTTGAGGTTTCAACTCCTTTGGTGTTTGACCAAGAGGATAACGAGAAATCTTCCCCAAGTGCTTCACCATCAATCACCTCCCACTTTTGTGAGCATCCTCAGGAAGAGAAGAATTCGCAATTTCATAACATTTTCATTGGATGCTTGCAAACCACGCTCCCAAACTTGTGCAAGAGACGTTCTTTTGGTTTTAAACCCGGTGTGAAGAGGTTGCACCTCAAAAACACCACAGATTTGAAACCTTTTATGGAACAACACCTCTTTGTACACACCAGTGACCCGTGCAAAGGTTACAACTTAACTAAAACATCACCCACTCCTTTCTACAACCACACCTCTTTCTGTGACAGTAATGAAACGTTCGACCCTGTTAGACTTCACTAATGGACTAGCTACTCATGGTTTTACTTGTGTTTAGCTATTCACACAAAGTGCAGGGACTAAATGTGGAATTACTCAATTTCACACCTCATACGGGCATCTGACGGCGTCAGATATTAACCCTTGACGCCGTCACCTCGCTCATTCAGCAATAATAACCCAAATTCAATCACTTTCAACTCATACCCCACAAATCTCACCCAAAGTGCTGCTACCACTCCGAATCTTCACCCTCCAATTCGACATCTTTCGCGACTAATCTCCACTCGGTAAGTAATTTTTCTTCACTCTTTTTCGATCAATTATCCTTAGGATCAATCAATTTTGAAAACCCCTTTCATCCGAAACCCCATTTTTGACTCATCATTGACAAATCGTAATGCCATCCATTTGGTGATTTGTAATCATGGGGTTACCCTTTGGTGATGTTATTCCACTCGAATCATGCGTTAATTTAGGAAAAGCCATTCATGCCACGAATTTTTTGACCCCCCACCCATGTTTTCTGATTAAAGGAGCGTTTAGGTAATGGGTTAAGAGTTTGAAAATTGATTTTTCCCTCGTAATTGCATGATTCAGATTCTGCTAGGTCTGACGGCGTCAGGACCTCCTCCTGACGGCTTCAGATGTGTCTGAGAGCAAAAATCAATAAAATTCTCGTTCTAATTGTTTCCGTTCACCCTATCTTTTTCCAGGAAAATGAGCAAGCGATCTCGTCAACATCGTGGCAGCCTCTTCTAGGTCCCAAAGAGTTAACTATGGGGAATTGGTCCATAGTTGAGGTGAATTTGAAAATGTTGCCGCCACCACCAAGTATGCGGAACTTTGTAACCACCACATTGATGCTGGGGCCGTGGTTGATTGGGAGTTTCTTAGGTTCCAAGGGTTGGAAGCTGCGTTTCTAGGAAGGATCCACACTGATGGGTTTGCGGGTCCTCAATGGGAGAGGTTGTTTAGGATTAGGGAGACGGTATATAGTGAGTTGGTGAGGGAGTTCTTTGCGACCTTCCATTTTGATCAGGCTGAGGCTAGGACGGACATGGGGGGCACCACTATCTATTTTAGGTTAGGAGGGGAATTGCGATCATGTTCGGTTACTGAGTTTGGTTGGAGGATAGGGTTGTATACTAGGGACGAGGCTGTAGATGGAGGTTTTATGCAGAGGTTGTTGCATGGGGAGACTTTGAGGAGTGATATGAGGCGTGTCACTTTTTGGCCGACCATTGGGGACGGGGTTTACACCTCGACTACTGGGGCAGCATCAATCAGGGACCCCATAGTTAGGTTGGTCCACAGATTCATCACATACAGCCTATCAGGACATCATGGAACCACTCACCGTGTCACTGCTTCAGATCTTTTCTACCTGTACACCATCTTTTTAGCGGATGTTTACTGCAACATCCCATTTTGGGTAGCTAGTTATTTGAGGACCAGTGTGGGTGAGAGGGATATCGATAAGGTGTATGGGGGGATGTTCGTGACTCGGTTGGCTCGTTCCTATGATCTTCTTACTCCTTCGATCATGGGATACTTGAGCGACTGTGGGGCTTGTAGGGTAGTGAGCGCTAAATCCCTCAGGCAGATGAGCATCGTGATGCTGATGAGGAATGGGACCTATAACTGGTATGAGGCAGGGGGACCTGATGATGAGGATGATGATGATGATGATGAGGGAGCGCCCCAGCAACATCAGTTTGAGGGTTACGAGTAGGGGACAGCTGACTACTACCGACACATGAGTCGGGGAGACTGGCAGGCACACCAGGGGGCCTGGATGGGTCAGGTGGACGCATGGCGGACCACCACTGACCAGCGCTTTGATTGGATGTATGATCATACCATCCGCCAGATGCAGCACCTCTCCACCCGTGATCAGCTTGAGCCTCACCTGCAGATTGACCCATTCCCCTGTCGTGAGACAGATTACCCTCCCTACGGGTACACAGGACACCTCCCTCCTGGCTATGACTACCGTTTTGGTCCTCCTCCCCAGTGATCTTTCTAGATGTCTGTTATTTCTGAACAATTTATTGATGGTTGTGTAATTTGAAACAGTTGGTACTGTAATAGTTTAGGATGCGGCCTCTGTTGGCCTTGAACAATTTTAATTTTCTATGTTTACATTTATTTGAAATAATTGAATGTGCTTATGGTGACATTCTTCATTTTGTGTGATTTTATTTTGTTTGTTTGTTATTTGTTCCCGTATGCATGTTTTATTTTTATTGTTGGTAGATCATGTTTTTAAACTAAAAAAGTGGAAATACTTTACTTTGTTGTTTTGGCCTAGTCTTAACTCCACCTAAAGGTATTTTTGCAAAAGATAAGTGTAAGGGGAAACCCCAAATATGTTTTTAAGAAACAAACCGATCATGATTCTCCACAATATTAAGTGAACATGTATATTCGTATTTGTTAGAGTCAAATGCTTGTATTGAGTTATAATGAAGTTTTGCAGGATTTTCCAGGAAGTAGGACCAAGTTTTTCCAGAAATTTTCCGGAAACTTAACATAAGAATTTATGCAGGTCACTTCTGACGGCGTCACGAGTTTACTCTTGACGGCGTCACGTGTAAAAACCTGGAAATTTTACCAGTTTTGTTTTTTTTACGGAGTTTTAAAGTTTTTGCTGAATTATTAAGTTTTATAATCTCCAGTAAATCTGCAAACTTCATTCCACAAGCATTATATCTTATCCTGTTTTCTAGGATTTAGTAACTTATGTAGATTGCCGCCGATTTTATGCGAGGTTGCTTTGTTTGTTTTCTCAGGATTTACAGGTTATGTATGACAAGAAGATGATTTATATTCTGTAAGGGAAGCTTTGATTGTTCATTTTCTTGGAGGAAGATCTAACCTGGCCACTTTATTATCCATACCCAGTGAATCAGGGGAGTATTTGATTTCATTCTTTTTACTTATTTCACTTTTACATTCTTTACTTGAACATTGGGGACAATGTTCATCTTAAGTGTAAGGGAAGGGTAAAATGATGATACCTTACAGATACACTTTCACTTGAGTTTGTTTGTTCAATGATCATCAAAGCATCTTTGGTGGTGCGATTCAAGAAATTACCTCCCGCGGAGGCATTAAGAGAGTCTTGATCGACTTGGCTCACACCATTATAGAAAGTGTTGAGTTGCATCAACTCGGAGAAACCGTGATGAGGACACTTACGAAGCATGTCCTTGTAACGATCCCATGCCTCACCGAATGATTCATCAAATTTTTGAGTAAATTTCATGATCTCATTCTTGAGGGCGGTGGTTTTAGATGGAGGAAAGAATTCTTTCACAAACTTCTTCACCAAATCTTCCCACGTTTCGATCGATCGAGGGGGTTGTTTGTCTAGCCAATTTTTGGCAGCCCCATCGAGGGAAAACGGGAAGAGAAGAAGTTTGATAGCTTCCTCAGGGACATTTTTGCATTTGATGGTAGACGTGATTTTGTTGAACCATCGAATATGATCTTGAGGATCGTCCCTCTCGAAACCATAGAATTGACGCGAGGTGACTAAGTTAATCAACCCCGTCTTAAGCTCGAAATTGTCAGCCACGATGGCTGGGATGATGATAGCATCTCCGTAACCCTCGATGGGTGCTTGGAGAAGCTCATTCATAGTGGGCTCGGCCGCCATGATTGGAATAGCACGAAACTCGGGTTCGACTATTCGATTGGTACGTCGTCGATTACGCCTTCTTCTTGGAATGTTATTTAGCGATTGCAAAGGACTTGTTGACGTAGACGAACGTGTGCGCATGCACCACAAAAAATATCAATTAAAACAATATCACTTTAAAGACAAGGGAACTTAAACCAATAATCAAGAACGCAAGGTTAACTTCTAAAGAAAAACGCACAAAGGAGCGGGAGAGAAGAATGGATCTCTCACTGGGCGAAGTTCGTTGGATCGCCACATACCGCTTCGACTCCTCTTAAAGTGTGTTTATCGTTTAAAAGTTTTCCAAAACGCAAGTGATACAAAGACAAGTTTTGATCTTTTGTTTGGGAACTTATTATGGTCACACCCCCAGTTGGTAGGTGTTCTGCCTTGGTTTGCGGTGGTAAGATTTTAATGTTGTATTTATTAAACAATTAAACGGGACAATCTTTTTGTGTTTTTCTTTAACTTTTATAGATATAATACATATACTAGAAACAAAAGAAAAATATTTTTGGTTTTTTATACGTTTTATAAAAGCGTAACTTCTTGCGAAGGTTCTACAAGACTAATCGTCTAAACCTTATCGAGACTTTCGACACACAGCCTCCCGGGCAGCGGCGCGAATTGATTCGTTGTGTTTTGGTGTGTGCAAACAACAATTTATCAAAATATCAACAAACGTGAAATTTAACTTGTCGTGAGACAAATAAACGTGAAGTAATACAAGTAAACCGTTTAGGAAAAAGATTATCTCGCAAGACTTGTGAAAGTGATATTCAAATTGTGAGACCGGGAAGTGATTCCCGGGTCGTACCCCAACGAGGTGTGAATGGAAAGCTTCGAATGAGATTTGGATTAAAATCTTGTATGATTGGAAATGTTATTTAGTTTTGCGATACGTTAAGTTAACGAATTTGAAAATTAACGAACGAAAGTAAAAGTAAATTAACCTGAGGCGACTAATGATCTAAGAAATACCTAAAAACTACGGGAAAACATAATTAGGTGTTGGGAATCCTAAAAACGTAAACTAAATTAAAAACGTGACGTTTAATTAAAAATTACGCGAGTGCGCAAATTAAAACGTGAATTTTAAGTTCTGAACGTACTACGGGTTCACGAATAATTTTCTCACGTAATACAAGTCAAAAGAAAATTTTAGAAAAAAGAAATTTATTTTTTTGACAAAACTCTATTTATTATGAAGTAAATGCTAATTTTCCTAAATTAAATCCTAATAAATATTTTAACAATAAGAAAAATGTGAAATTTTTATGGAAATTAAATTTAGTAAAAACTAACCTAAGAAAAATAATAAGTTAAGAAAAAGCACTGCTGATAAGCCGGAATAAGCAGATTAGCAGTTAGTAAGCAAATAAGCATAAACTAAACAAAAGCTATATAAAACATTGATTATACAAACTATAACTGAAAAAGTCCCAAGGGCAAATGGTTTGTGAGTGTTGTGTTGAGTCCGTGAGCTGAGTGGGTTGGGTTCGAATCCCACCCACATCAGTTTTTGCAATTACCCCTTTTTTTCGTATCTTTTTTAGCACAAATAGACCTTTTTTTTTTTTTTTTTTTTTTTTTTTTTTGCTAATCTCTTTTATCAGAACATACACCAATCCCAGCGTTTTTTATGGAGACCAAATTATAACAACTGATTTCAATTACATTTTCTAGTTCAACACAGATTTAGAGTCAAGGCTTCAAAATTCATTTCGATTTTTTTTTTTTTTTTTTTTTTTTGTGTTTCTCTTTTAAGAGTCACCACTACACATAAGCAACCAAGCTCAAATAAGCTTACACAGAATTGGGGACATCAAATAACAACACCTTGGTCTAATGACAAGATGAATCAGTAAGCTGGGTTAATGCTTAAGTAGCATCAACTGTAGCAGACCCAGGGGCTGTCCAAATAGGTTCCAAATGCGCGATCTAGATAAGGACTTGGGAAAAACTAAAAACTAACACCTAATCACTACCTAAGAGGCTATCCAAACCTTCAAACATCTAATCCTAACACTAGTTAATGAGTGATCTACAGGCAGTCTAAACTTCTAGAAACTAAGGATGCAAGGGAATTTTCAGTCACACACCCAACTTGGCACGCTAATTCTTATATCCAAACCACCTTCAATTCTTGATTTTCTTTTTGAAAAAGGTTGACCAGCTGAGTGAGATTACAAATCAGCTCAGTTTGTGCATTTTCAATAACTAACCAATCCTAGAAACCACTTTGAAATCTGCTAAAAAAAACTCAGTGTGCAGTTTTGACCTTTAAAATATTTTTGAAAGCTTTGACTTATGTGGATTTAACAGTATCACTACTGATTAATCAGGTTGTATGAAACCTAAACTAAACTACCCCAAGCTAATTTTGACAAGTCCTAAGTTAAATTGAGACTTACGCCATCCCAAATTACCAACGGATGACTGTTTTGCTGAGTTCCCAAGCAGATGATGATGTGAACTTCTAAACGCCACTAGTTATGTTACACTAAGCTAAACTAAACCTAAGCAAACAGATTACCTACAAATTGTACTGCAACAAATGAATTAATGAACATGTAATAAAGTCTTACTTAGGAATTCCAAGTAAATGATGAACTTAGAACAAAGAACCACCTATTATCCCCCATGGGACTCTAAACCAAATGCTCCCATCCATTCTCTTCCATCACTGCTACTACCAAATCCTTCTCTTTTTTTTCTTTCTCTTTTTCTCTTTCTGAGCTTTGATTTTCTTTTTCAGAACTCAAGTGAAATTTAAATGAGCAGAATTTGTTAAAGAAAAATGTGAAATTTAAACAAGAATTGAGATAAACTTAAACTTCAACTTTCATTAAACCTTGAAAATTCAGATTACAAACTGAGAAAAAACTTAACTTTTAAATTAAAATTACAAAAGATAAAAAATGAGAGATGATATGATAAAAAGATGCCCTTAGGCTTACAATTACCTATCTATTTATACTTAGACCTAGAAGTGGTAGGTACCAATTAAGCTCCATTCTTGTCTTCTTCGATGTGCTTCTTCACTGAGGTAATCACTGAGCTGGCAACCTTGTGCTTTTCTTCAACCATTCTCATCCTTTGGATCAATCTTAAATCATCCCAGCCCTTTAATTCATCTTTGGCGCCCAAATTTGTGGTGGATTGCCAACTTGTCCTTCCATGACTGGCTTGAAGGTGTTAGGTATGGTTTGTGTGAGGGATTAGTGGGATTGGGAGAAGGTTTTGAGGGTGATGGGAAGGATGGTGATGGCTGTGTTTGGCTGGAAGCAGGTCACGGGGGGGGGGGGGGGGGGGGCTGAGTTATTTTTTTATTCTGATTGACTGAGTGGAGAAGGAGATGGGGATATGTTTAATAAAAACGTATTTAGGGTTTAGGTGATTGGGTATTGGGCTTGAGTTGTGCTTTGGGCCAAGGTGGGTTTTATTTAATTGGTGGGCTGGTAAAATAAGTTAAGGATCCGTTTGTTTTATAACTTGTATGACCAGAAGGACCAAAATTGTATCTGCTGAAAAATTGGGGGCTGATTTTGTAAATATCCCCAAGTCATCAAAAGGATCAATCCTGTCAAGTTAGATAAACCATAGGACCAAAGATACAATTCTTTCCACATTTGAAACACTGGGGACTAAAACTGTCAATTGGCCAAAGTTCAGGGACCAATTGTGTAATTTTCCAAATCATTTTACCCAAAGATCATTTGTGATTTATTTTTGACTTTTAAAAGCAAGGGTTATGATTGACCAGGGACTAGTTTTGTAAAACTTTGAAAGTTGGGGGACTGAAACTGCCAATTATGTAACTTTTGTTCGTTTTTCGTTTGTTTTCACTCGTTTTGCATCAGAAACATATACAATACGATCTTTGGGATTTTCTTCGCATTTTGGTGCGTTTTTGAGTATTTTTTATCGTTTTGCAGCCCAGAATTGACTAAAAATGATGAGTATTTACACACTCATCAATCCCCCACACTAAACTATTGCTAGTCCCTAGCAATCTTTTTGAGAAAAATTAATAGATTTGAAGTCTCTTTACCAAAAGCCATCACTTCTGGAGTAGCCGGACGCTATTGGTTTCAAGTAAGAGTTATGGTCCATCCGATGACCATGTGATTTTTAGCAAACCACCAGCTTTCAACGGTTTTGATTTGTCTTGACCAGAAGCCGTTTGCTCCTGGACTAGCCAACTCTTGATGGAACAGTCAACATCTTGGTGAGTTGATTACCAATTATGGTTTTTCCACGGCCTTTACCACAAGCCATAATCTTGCGGGCTAGCCAACTCATTAGCTTTTGAGGATGATGGGGAGTTGAGGAACCATACAATTTTTGGCAAATTGCAAGCCATCAACGGGTTTGAGTTATCTTTACCAAGAGCCGTTTGCTCCTGGATTAGCAAATCCCTTTAGTCATTTAGACACGGCGAATTGATAACCACAAAAAATTTTGAAATAAAGTGAAAAATTTTGGCCAAAAACGGGGTACTAGACGGTATAATTTAATAAAATTCGCTAGAATTTTCCCCTCCCCCACACTTAGAGTTGAATATTGTCCTCAATATTCAAAGTCCCGGTGATTATGCCGAAATTTTGAATGAAAGATGAGAATATTAAAGTCTAACTGTGGGAATGTCATTTGTATTTTTCACTTTATTTATTCAAACACACAATTTTTTTTTTTTTTTTTTTTTTTTTTTTTTTTTTTTGAAAGATATGTACATCTCAAGTAGCTGCGGGGGGTGGCCACTCCCCCACACTAGGGTGTTAGAAAATAGAAGGAAATCAGATACACGAGTGAAAACCCATGTTTGTTGTTACTTGTTTTTGTTTATCGAGTCGCTAGCTTGACTCGATCCCCGAATAAATTGGTCCATGGGGAAAGTTTGGAGGTCCGGGACAATAGGTGGTATGTCCCCTCAAAAATAGTGTTTCAACCGATACCCATTTACTTTGAAATTTGGACCGTCGTCTTGAGATAACTCGACGGTACCATAAGGATAAACTTTGGCAACGGTGAAAGGTCCAGTCCAGCGGGTTTTAAGCTTACCCGAAAAGATCTTTAATCGAGAGTTAAAAAGAAGGACTCGGTCACCAATGTTGAAAACGCGGTTCTTAATTTTGGAGTCATGGATCTTTTTGGTTTTCTCTTTAGATATTAAAGAGTTTTCGTAAGCTTGATCACGAAGTTCATTGAGTTGAACTTTCCTGTGATCACCCGCAGACTTAAGATCAAAATTTGCATTCTTCAAAGCCCAATAAGCTTTGTGCTCGAGCTCAATCGGTAGATGACAAGCTTTTCCATACACGAGCTTATAAGGAGTACACCCGATGGGTGTTTTATAAGCCGTGCGAAAGGCCCATAGAGCGTCATCTAACTTAGCCGACCAAGAGGCACGGTTTTCGCCTACGGTTCTTTCAAGAATTCTTTTCAAACATCGGTTTGAAACCTCCACTTGCCCACTCGTTTGTGGGTGATAGGCGGTAGCAAGTCGGTGAGTGACACCATACTTGAGCAAGACTTTTGCAAATTGTTCGTTGCAAAAGTGAGTGCCGCGATCGCTTATGATAGCGCGGGGAGTTCCAAACCTTGAGAACAATGATTTCAAAAACTTTACGACTACTCGGGCATCGTTGGTTGGGAGAGCTTTTGCTTCGACCCATTTTGATAAGTAGTCAACGGCCACGAGTATGTACTTGTTCCCTCGTGAAGACGGGAACGGCCCCATAAAGTCTATGCCCCAAACATCAAAGATTTCACACACTTGGATGACGTTTTGTGGCATTTCATCCTGTTGTGTAATCTTTCCTTGACGTTTACACGAGTCACAAGATTTGACTAAGTCATGGGCATCTTTGTAAATGGAGGGCCAATAAAAGCCGGACTCAAATACCTTTCGAGCGGTGTAGTTCGGGCCATGATGTCCCCCGGTGGGTCCATTATGACAAGCCTTAAGGATTTCCATGGCTTCTTGGCCATGAACACACCTTCGAATAACCTGATCCGCACAAATTTTAAACATATAGGGATCGTCCCAAAAGTAGTGATTAACATCTTTGAAAAACTTGCTCTTTTGGTGGGACGACATCCCTTTGACAACGAAGTTCCACGCATGGTAGTTTGCAAAGTCGGCAAACCATGGGGTACTAGAATCACCACGAGAGGAAATCAAATTAAGTGTCTCGAGAGGAAAGGTTTCATTGATTTCCTTTTTCTCGAGAACACCTTGATGAGGATTTTCCAATCGGGAAAGATGGTCAGCAGCGAGGTTCTCGGCTCCTTTTTTTTTATCACGAATGATGATATCAAATTCTTGTAGGAGGAGAACCCAACAGAGCAATCTCGGCTTTGCGTCTTGCTTGGCAAAGAGATATTTTAGAGCCGAGTGATCCGTGTATACTATGCACTTAGTCAAGATCAAATATGGCCGAAACTTCTCAAACGCATACACCACGACTAGTAATTCTTTTTCCGTTGTGGTGTAATGAGCTTGAGCTTCGGTCAAGGTTTTGCTTGCATAATGAATTGGCTGAAAATGTTTGGTTTTTCGTTGCCCCAAGACCGCACCCATTGCAAAGTCACTTGCATCACACATGAGTTCGAAAGGTTGGTCCCAATCGGGGGCAACTAGAATGGGTGCCTCGGTAAGCTTTTTCTTGAGAGTTTGAAAAGCTTCGATGCACTCATCGGAGAAGAAAAATGGAGTCTCTTTTTCAAGAAGTCGGGTCATAGGCCTAGCTATCTTCGAGAAATCTTGAATGAATCTACGATAGAAGCCGGCATGACCCAGGAAACTCCAAACACCTTTGACAGTAGTGGGAGGAGGAAGCTTAGCAATGACGTCGATTTTAGCTTTATCAACCTCAATCCCACTCTTGGAAATCTTATGGCCAAGGACAATTCCTTCCTTGACCATGAAATGACTTTTCTCCCAATTTAGGCTAAGATTGGTGTCTTCACACCTTTGAAGCATTTTGTCTAAATTGGAGAGACATGATTCGAATGAATTCCCAACGACCGAAAAATCATCCATGAAGACCTCCATTGTTTTCTCGATCATGTCGTGAAAAATGGCCATCATGCATCTTTGAAACGTGCCCGGAGCATTGCACAAGCCAAAAGGCATGCGTCGATAAGCAAATGTTCCGTATGGGCACGTAAAAGTCGTTTTTTCTTGATCTTGAGGATCGATGGGAATTTGGAAATAACCCCAAAAACCGTCAAGGAAACAATAGTATTCGTTTCCCGCCAATCTTTCAAGCATTTGATCCATGAAAGGTAGTGGAAAGTGGTCTTTACGGGTGGCGTCGTTTAATTTTCGATAATCAATGCAAACGCGCCAACCCGTTACCAATCGAGTCGGAATTAACTCATTATCATCATTTTTTACAACCGTTATGCCCCTTTCTTGGGCACGCAATGAACGGGACTCACCCAAGGACTATCCGAAATAGGGTAAATCAAACCGGCATCAAGAAGTTTAATGACCTCTTGCTTGATAACCTCATGAATTTTAGGATTTACCCGTCTTTGTTGTTGAACCGCCGGTTTATAGTCATCCTCCATCAAAATTTTGTGCATACAAAATTCCGAGTTAATACCCTTGATGTCGGAAAGTCTCCAAGCAATGGCTCGCTTGTGTGACTTTAAAACCTTGAGAAGAGCAGTTTTATTTTCCTCATTCAAGTCTTTAGCGATTATGACGGGAAACTTATCGTCACCCTCCAAAAACGCGTACTCGAGATGAGGCGGAAGTTCCTTGAGTTCGACCTCAGGAAAGTCATCAGTCTTTTCAACATCTTTGACTTCCACATTATGAAGTTCTTTTGGAGGAAGAGATGAAGGATCATCATTAAGCAACTTCTCAAGGAGAAGTATATCTTCCTCGGGATTGATAGAATCATAATCAACATGAGAATCACACGACAAACAAGCTTCGATTTCTTCCAAAATGAAGTCACCTCCCAAAAATGGAGTAAGAGAGGGGGGAGAGACATCATTGGAAGGATTGATTGATCCTTGCACATTTAACACTTCTTCAATATGGTCATCACATGCAAAATCGATGACATCAAGTCGGTTGATTTTTTCTTGTTCAAGGTCGAGAAGATCTTTTGAAGTGTTTTCAATGTTTATGATCAATTTCTCATCGCCAACTCTAAGAGTCATTTCTCCTTCGAAGACGTCGATTAATGCACGAGCCGTTTTTAAGAATGGTCTTCCCAAAATAAGGGGGACACGAGGATCGGCATCAAAATCAATGACTACGAAGTCGGCAGGAAAATGGAACTTGCCAACCTTCACAAAGACATCTTCAGCAATACCTTTCGGAATCATAACCGAACGGGTTGCTAGTTTGAGAGTCATTCGTGTTGGTGTAAGCTCGGGAAGTGAAAGTTTTTGCCAAATAAAGAAAGGCATGAGGTTTATGCTAGCGCCAAGATCGGCCAAGGCAAAGCATTCTTCAAGCTTTTGGAAATCACATGGAATGAGAAATTTTCCGGGGTCTCCTAATTTTTCAGGGGGTTTCTTTAGGAGAACCGCCGAACAATTTTCGTTTAAACGAGTTTTGGTGAGTTCAAATAGTTTCTCTTTGTTACTTAAAAGACTCTTGAAAGTGGAAGCAAACTTGGGCATATAGAGAAGAGCATCCGCGAAACTAATGTCGAAGTGTAATTTTTGAAAAATTTCAAGAAACTTCTTCATTTGATCATTAGTTTGCTCGCGGAGTCTTTGATCATTTAACCGCGAAGGATATGGTATTGAAACTTTTGGTTGAACGGGATTTTCCGATGGTTCAAAAACAATTCCCGGTTTTGATTTGGTTTTTGGGACAACATGAGGTTGGACATGTGCGGTACTTCGTGTACTTGTGATTTACACCTTATCCTTTGTAGCCTTGTGTTCACGTTCCACTACCTCGGGAGGAGAAGAAGATGAGGTAGTAGGAATCGCGGGTCCATCATAAGAAACTCCACTACGGGTTGTGATCGCCTATAAATCGCCCTTCGGGTTGGCGATCGTGTTGCTTGGTAGCGTTCCTGATCCCGAAGGTTGATCATTTAAAGACTTCTTTAGTTCAGAAATTTGACCGATCAACAACCTGTTAGTTTCTTCTTGAGCTTTCATAAATTGCTTCAACAATTCATCAGTTTATGATTGAGGTTGAGCAACGGTTTGATTTTGAGGAAAGTTTTGAGCTCGGTTATTTTGATTGAAACCTTGATTTTGAAATTTTCCATGGGTTTGATTACCATGAAAATTGTTTCCTTGATTGAAATTACCATAACCTTGGTTTCTATTCAAGTTTCCTTGATTGTGAGAACCTTGGTTGTAATTTCCCCCTTGATTTTGATATTGGTTCATAGGGGCTTGAAATTGGTTTTGAACATTCGGGTTTCTTTGTTGTTGATTTTGATTGAATCGATTTAGATTATTGGGTTGAGAAAAACCGAGTGGACCACTTTGATTGTTAGTACGGTAATTTGGTTCCATTTGAGGACGGTATTGGTTACCTCCTTGATTAGAATTACCGACTATCGCATTGAATTCAAATGGATTGCCATCGGTGGCAGTACAATTGTAGTAAGCGTGTGGACCACCACAAGTAACACAAGTATAAACCTTTTTGACTTCAGCAGGTTGAGAAGAGACTTTCTTTGTTTTGGTGATAACCAAAGCATGAATAGCTTCCGTGAGCTTGTCAAGTCTAGCATCGGTGCTAGATTGAGCCACGGGTGATGAGAAAGAAGGACCAACATTAATTTGTGAAACAACCGATTTGCTTCGTGGAATGCGGACCTTAGATTTGTTTTCAATGATCATCAAAGCATCTTTGGTGGTGCGATTCAAGAAATTACCTCCCGCGGAGGCATTAAGAGAGTCTTGATCGACTTGGCTCACACCATTATAGAAAGTGTCGAGTTGCATCAACTCGGAGAAACCGTGATGAGGACACTTACGAAGCATGTCCTTGTAACGATCCCATGCCTCACCGAATGATTCATCAAATTTTTAAGTGAATTTCATGATCTCATTCTTGAGGGCGGTGGTTTTAGATGGAGGAAAGAATTCGTTCACAAACTTCTTCACCAAATCTTCCCACGTTTCGATCGATCGAGGGGGTTGTTTGTCTAGCCAATTTTTGGCAGCCCCATCGAGGGAAAACGGGAAGAGAAGAAGTTTGATAGCTTCCTCAGGGACATTTTTGCATTTGATGGTAGACGTGATTTTGTTGAACCATCGAATGTAATCTTGAGGATCGTCCCTCTCGAAACCATAGAATTGACGCGAGGTGACTAAGTTAATCAACCCCGTCTTAAGCTCGAAATTGTCAGCCACGATGGCTGGGATGATGATAGCATCTCCGTAACCCTCGATGGGTGCTTGGAGAAGCTCATTCATAGTGGGCTCGGCCGCCATGATTGGAATAGCACGAAACTCGGGTTCGACTATTCGATTGGTACGTCGTCGATTACGCCTTCTTCTTGGAATGTTATTTAGCGATTGCAAAGGACTTGTTGACGTAGACGAACGTGTGCGCATGCACCACAAAAAATATCAATTAAAATAATACCACTTTAAAGACAAGGGAACTTAAACTAATAATCAAGAACGCAATGTTAACTTCTAAAGAAAAACGCACAAAGGAGCGGGAGAGAAGAATGGATCTCTCACTGGGCGAAGTTCGTTGGATCGCCACATACCGCTTCGACTCCTCTTAAAGTGTGTTTATCGTTTAAAAGTTTTTCAAAACGCAAGTGATACAAAGGAAAGTTTTGATCTTTTGTTTGGGAACTTATTATGGTCACACCCCCAGTTGGTAGGTGTTCTGCCTTGGTTTGCGGTGGTAAGATTTTAATGTTGTATTTATTAAACAATTAAACGGGACAATCTTTTTGTGTTTTTCTTTAACTTTTATAGATATAATACATATACTAGAAACAAAAGAAAAATATTTTTGGTTTTTTATACGTTTTATAAAAGCGTAACTTCTTGCGAAGGTTCTACAAGACTAATCGTCTAAACCTTATCGAGACTTTCGACACACAGCCTCCCCGGCAGTGGCGCGATTTGATTCGTTGTGTTTTGGTGTGTGCAAACAACAATTTAACAAAATATCAACAAACGTGAAGTTTAACTTGTCGTGAGACAAATAAACGTGAAGTAATACAAGTAAACCGTTTAGGAAAACGATTATCTCGCAAGACTTGTGAAAGTGATATTCAAATTGTGAGACCGGGAAGTGATTCCCGGGTCGTACCCCAACGAGGTGTGAATGGAAAGCTTCGAATGAGATTTGGATTAAAATCTTGTATGATTGGAAATGTTATTTGGTTTTGCGATACGTTAAGTTAACGAATTTGAAAATTAACGAACGAAAGTAAAAGTAAATTAACCTGAGGTGACTAACGATCTAAGAAATACCTAAAAACTACGGGAAAACATAATTAGGTGTTGGGAATCCTAAAAACGTAAACTAAATTAAAAACGTGACGTTTAATTAAAAATTACGCGAGTGCGCAAATTAAAACGTGAATTCGTACTACGGGTTCACGAATAATTTTCTCACGTAATACAAGTCAAAAGAAAATTTTAGAAAAAAGAAATTTAATTTTTTGACAAAACTCTATTTATTATGAAGTAAATGCTAATTTTCCTAAATTAAATCCTAATAAATATTTTAACAATAAGAAAAATGTGAAATTTTTATGGAAATTAAATTTAGTAAAAACTAACCTAAGAAAAATAATAAGTTAAGAAAAAGCACTGCTGATAAGCCGGAATAAGCAGATTAGCAGTTAGTAAGCAAATAAGCATAAACTAAACAAAAGCTATATAAAACATTGATTATACAAACTATAACTGAAAAAGTCCCAAGGGCAAATGGTTTGTGAGTGTTGTGTTGAGTCCGTGAGCTGAGTGGGTTGGGTTCGAATCCCACCCACATCAGTTTTTGCAATTACCCCTTTTTTTCGTATCTTTTTTAGCACAAACAGACCTTTTTTTTTTTTTTTTTTTTTGCTAATCTCTTTTATCAGAACATACACCAATCCCAGCGTTTTTTATGGAGACCAAATTATAACAACTGATTTCAATTACATTTTCTAGTTCAACACAGATTTAGAGTCAAGGCTTCAAAATTCATTTCGATTTTTTTTTTTTTTTTTTTTTTTTTTTTTTTTTTTTTGTGTTTCTCTTTTAAGAGTCACCACTACACATAAGCAACCAAGCTCAAATAAGCTTACACAGAATTGGGGACATCAAATAACAACACCTTGGTCTAATGACAAGATGAATCAGTAAGCTGGGTTAATGCTTAAGTAGCATCAACTGTAGCAGACCCAGGGGCTGTCCAAATAGGTTCCAAATGCGCGATCTAGATAAGGACTTGGGAAAAACTAAAAACTAACACCTAATCACTACCTAAGAGGCTATCCAAACCTTCAAACATCTAATCCTAACACTAGTTAATGAGTGATCTACAGGCAGTCTAAACTTCTAGAAACTAAGGATGCAAGGGAATTTTCAGTCACACACCCAACTTGGCACGCTAATTCTTATATCCAAACCACCTTCAATTCTTGATTTTCTTTTTGAAAAAGGTTGACCAGCTGAGTGAGATTACAAATCAGCTCAGTTTGTGCATTTTCAATAACTAACCAATCCTAGAAACCACTTTGAAATCTGCTAAAAAAAACTCAGTGTGCAGTTTTGACCTTTAAAATATTTTTGAAAGCTTTGACTTATGTGGATTTAACAGTATCACTACTGATTAATCAGGTTGTATGAAACCTAAACTAAACTACCCCAAGCTAATTTTGACAAGTCCTAAGTTAAATTGAGACTTACGCCATCCCAAATTACCAACGGATGACTGTTTTGCTGAGTTCCCAAGCAGATGATGATGTGAACTTCTAAACGCCACTAGTTATGTTACACTAAGCTAAACTAAACCTAAGCAAACAGATTACCTACAAATTGTACTGCAACAAATGAATTAATGAACATGTAATAAAGTCTTACTTAGGAATTCCAAGTAAATGATGAACTTAGAACAAAGAACCACCTATTATCCCCCATGGGACTCTAAACCAAATGCTCCCATCCATTCTCTTCCATCACTGCTACTACCAAATCCTTCTCTTTTTTTTCTTTCTCTTTTTCTCTTTCTGAGCTTTGATTTTCTTTTTCAGAACTCAAGTGAAATTTAAATGAGCAGAATTTGTTAAAGAAAAATGTGAAATTTAAACAAGAATTGAGATAAACTTAAACTTCAACTTTCATTAAACCTTGAAAATTCAGATTACAAACTGAGAAAAAACTTAACTTTTAAATTAAAATTACAAAAGATAAAAAATGAGAGATGATATGATAAAAAGATGCCCTTAGGCTTACAATTACCTATCTATTTATACTTAGACCTAGAAGTGGTAGGTACCAATTAAGCTCCATTCTTGTCTTCTTCGATGTGCTTCTTCACTGAGGTAATCACTGAGCTGGCAACCTTGTGCTTTTCTTCAACCATTCTCATCCTTTGGATCAATCTTAAATCATCCCAGCCCTTTAATTCATCTTTGGCGCCCAAATTTGTGGTGGATTGCCAACTTGTCCTTCCATGACTGGCTTGAAGGTGTTAGGTATGGTTTGTGTGAGGGATTAGTGGGATTGGGAGAAGGTTTTGAGGGTGATGAGAAGGATGGTGATGGCTGTGTTTGGCTGGAAGCAGGTCACAGGGGGGGGGGGGCTGAGTTATTTTTTTATTCTGATTGACTGAGTGGAGAAGGAGATGGGGATACGTTTAATAAAAACGTATTTAGGGTTTAGGTGATTGGTTATTGGGCTTGAGTTGTGCTTTAGGCCAGGTGGGTTTTATTTAATTGGTGGGCTGGTAAAATAAGTTAAGGATCCGTTTGTTTTATAACTTGTATGACCACAAGGACCAAAATTGTATCTGCTGAAAAATTGGGGGCTGATTTTGTAAATATCCCCAAGTCATCAAAAGGACCAATCCTGTCAAGTTAGATAAACCATAGGACCAAAGATACAATTCTTTCCACATTTGAAACACCGGGGACTAAAACTGTCAATTGGCCAAAGTTCAGAGACCAATTGTGTAATTTTCCAAATCATTTTACCCAAAGATCATTTGTGATTTATTTTTGACTTTTAAAAGCAAGGGTTCACTTTTCTTTCAAAATGATTGACCAGGGACTAGTTTTGTAAAACTTTGAAAGTTGGGGGACTGAAACTGCCAATTATGTAACTTTTGTTCGTTTTTCGTTTGTTTTCACTCGTTTTGCATCAGAAACATATAAAATACGATCTTTGGGATTTTCTTCGCATTTTGGTGCGTTTTTGAGTATTTTTGATCGTTTTGCAGCCCAGAATTGACTAAAAATGATGAGTATTTGCACACTCATTAGCAAGCGTCTCATGAGATTGTATGACTAGCACATAACCGTACTTTCAGAAAAATTTTCCACCCAAATATGTGAGGTTCGCCTTTAGATTTGATAGGAAAAGCATTTACTATTAGTGCTTATGAGTGTACCGGTAGCATTTAGATTCTAGAACTTGCGTTAGTGATGCATCCCGAGACCGCTAGTGAGACTACATTCGTGTAGTAGGATTTACTACATGATAAGAGGCATTAGGATCACCCTTGTGTTAAACCCGTATCATAATTACTTGACCATTTAAGTCATATTACTTGGCTAGTTAAGTCAATTAATTTTTCCCACACCTTAGCGTTGTACTCATTTTTAGTACACGAAACCCCTAACACACCCCTCCGAGCCTATCTTTTCATTTCTAACTTTAAGCATCTTACTTAAAGGAAGAATTTGTTACACCCCACTTAAATGTACACCTAAATCGCCTTAGCCTTCCGTGTATGCGCTCATTTTTAGTGCATTATTGTTATTTGTTTAAACCCTAAGTTAACTATCTAATTGATTACATGGTTGCTAAGTCGAGTCATATCCTTGTACATATTGTTTTGGGACGATTGGGACTCATGGGTAAAGTGCTTATTTATGGAGTAATGGGGAAGAACATTATATTATTACCCCCGTATGTGCGTTAATCTTAAAAGTACTCCAAGTGTTTTGATTTTCTTAATTCGAGTCATTAGATTAGTTTATTTGTAAAGTATGTAAAAATTCAAGTGTAACGGGAATGTTCATTCCCTATGATGTATTATTTTGGATGGTAGGGTAAGAGTGTATGCACAAAAAAAAAAAAAAAAAAAAAAAAAAATCGAAAAATCAAGAAAAAGAAAAAAAAAAATAGAAAAAGAAAGAGAGAAAAAACATACGGACTACCATCCCGTTTCATTCTATGTTTATTTTATGTTTTTGTTATTTTTCATTTATTAGCTTAAGTCGATTCTAGTCTTGGCTTAGCAACGCCATATTGTACATGTAATTGACCAAGATTGTTAACTCGCCACCAGTAAAGACTGCCTATATCCAACAAAACCGTGTATTCATATCCCTACACCTAACGTTACAACCCTTTAAAAAGACCTCTTTGATAGTTTATCCTAGGTGCTTACGCCTTGTGGTGGAGGTTTGATCCTTTCCTAAGCCTATGGTAATCTATTTTGCTATGACAGGTAGTGAGAGATGTTTTCCATTTCCATATTGTAATTTATACTTTATTACACCCGAGAGATGTGAGTATCTAAACACTATTTGTGAGGTGCTAGTATATGACCTCCGTGCTTGTCTTTGGTCTTTAGTGGAACGATTATTTGTTGTAATTACTTTTATATTAGTGTTAAATGACCCCTAACTTATATTTTGATTAGAATAAAAGCGCATTTGCTTGAGGACAAGCAAATCTCAAGTGTAAGGGTATATGATGAGGCAAAAATGAACCACTTTTAGGGGGTCATTTAAGCCCGAAATTGAATTTATTTGATCCAATATTGCCCTAAATCGTTCCTTTTGTGTTTTTAGGTACTTTGGGAGTGAAATATGGAAAAGGAAGCAATTCGGACGTTTTTGGAGCATAAAAGTGAAGAAACGCCAAAGACTTAATTTTCCAAGCTGGGAACAATATGTGACGGCGTCAAGAGTACCATCCTGACGGCGTCAAGAGTAAATTTCATGACGGCCCAGTACAGAAATGAAGGCGTCACAAGGAAGAGCGTCAAGAGTAAAATACGTGACGGCCTGGAAAAACTTAATACATGACGGCGTCAGATGTAGATCAAGGCAGTCCGAGAATTCTTTTGGCAGCGAGATGACGGCATCACCCATTTGTTCTTGACGCCGTCAGACTCAATTTTCTATATATAGTTTTCTAATTTTTATTCATTAAACGGAACAAGTTTTGGAGAAACCCTAAGGCCGAACCATATACGATTTTTACAGATTTTTCAAGGGTTTTCAGCCCTTGAACCCTTACATGTGTAATTGAGATAAGTGTTCTTTTAATTCAATCAATATGTCTATGTGTTGGTTGTCTATATCTTGTTCTTGTCTTGATTCCACCATGCTAGGCTAGATTTATCTTGTGTTTGCTTAGATCTAATGAAACCTAGATATTGATTATGTGTTGATTACTTGTTTATGGTTGTATTGGATGAATGATTTCGATGTTAGGCTTAAGAAAACTGGCAGATCTCCAAATGGTAACATGCTTGAACGTCTTAGGAAACATGAACCGATGTGTACTAGGTTTTATTGGTTGTATTTAATGCATGAGTAAATTCTAATGATCCCATGTTAGGAGCTTCTTAGCCGGCTCGACATAGGAGTGAAGTAGGCACTCATAGGATTGGGGAGTTAAGTACGCCACCCCATGAATGGTATTAAGGAATACAATCCGTCATCCACGCAACTATAACAAGTAATTAACGTGTAAAAGATATTTAGGGAGTAGTGAAATCTAAGTAAACACATTTCTCCACTTATTGCTCACAACCTTAGTTTCATTTAGGTTTATTTTCATTTATAGTATTTTATTTTGATTGCATCTTAGTATTGGGTTAGTTGACTAGCAACTAATTCTGCCCAAATCCTTCAAACCCGAGATTTTTACTTGCTTTCTAAAAAATATAAAAATACAAAAATAATTATCCTTCACCTCTAGCACTAGTATTTAGGTTTTCTAATCCTAGCGACACTATTCCTAGCTGAACGATCAATCCCCCGGTACTTATCACTATACTATACTACAACGATCAGGTACACTGCCTGGTGGGGGTTGTAAGCTTCTCAAGATCCCTTGAGAGGTAAAGCCTGGTGCAATCCCTACGCATCAGTTTAGTCTACGATAGTTGTCTGAAATAGGAGTTTATTTGTGCTGCGAAAGAAAGGGCAGCGATACTTTCACTGCGAAAGTTTTTGTTACCCACTTATTACGAAGGAAAACTCTGCTCGGATTGCATCAAATATCTTCAATAGCTCTTGTGAAACTATTTTTGTCGTGATTTCATGTAGGTAGAAGTACCCCAAAAATCTGCGTATTTTGAAAAAGGTGTATGCAAGGGATTTAGTGAGTGTAAGTGATTGGTAATGTTTGGTATGGAGTCTAGGTGAATCATAGTGGTTTATATGACCTTTAGACATCCATCATATGTGTGTTACATGGACTATAGCTTTTAGCTTGGTCGCATGTAACGTGTATTTATTTTGTTGTTTAGATTTGTGATTATTAATTTGGAAGCTACAAAGACTGAGGTGAGTTTCATAGTCTCATTTTTACTTTGTTTAAACTTGGGATATGAATGATGCTTGTGTACGTTAAATTATGTTTTAAGTTACTGTGATTATGTGTTTAACAAATGCATGGACTTGTAAGTGGTTAACGTGTGTATGCTACATGTTATGATATTGTGGTGTGGTTATTCTGTGTGGTCAAATTGGAGGGATGCTTATCCCATTGCTTGTTCATACGATCCAATTGGAGGGTATTGATTACCCAATATTGTGTATTTGGATCGGTGGGCACGTTTCGTCCCAATTGATGTTGGATATGGTACTTGGATCGGCGGGCACGTTCCATCCCGTTAGTTGGTTTTGTGATTGCATGCTAGCTTATATGGTAACTATACTTATTGTCCTGCCATGTTTTATAATGACAGCGAACTGGTTGCCTTGAATGATATTGTGTGTCTTAAACCTACGAATCTCACCAACATTATGTTGACGTTTTTAAGCATCGTTTTCAGGTGAGCTTTCTAAGACTAAGGTAGAAGGGAGCGACTAGGCGAGACTTAGTTGCATTTGGATTATGAATTATCTTTATGTTTGAATTATGGATTTGTTTGATTTTCATTGTGATGATATCCATGAAGTTACACTCGTGTTTCCGCCTTGGCGAGGTGTGACAACGGATCTCTTCCCAAAGGGATCCGGCCAGTGTAAAGCAAGGGATCCGAGTATCTAGTAGTACCAGTCCGGATTTTGGGTTACAATTCCTGGTTTTGGGTTATGGGTTAAGGTCAATGGGTTAAGTGATGTCATGAATTATGTCAAAGACAACTTGGGTCATGGGTTATGGAATTTGGGTAACGGGTCATAGGTTTTACTTCTTATTTATGTCATGCATGATGTCATTCAATGGGTCATGGGTTATGGGCTTTGGACATAGTTTATGGGTCATGGATAGTCCAAGTCAAGTTATATGTATTTTTTTATGAAGTGTAAGTAAAGTTACTTAAGTTTTATAAAAATGTGTATAGTGATTTTGACAAAGTAAGTTAGAAAAACTTATTGGCTTAAAACTTACGTATTTTATTTATTTCATGAAAATGATTTTACGATTGTTATTAACAAAACATAGAAAGATCGTAAGATATAAATAAACGTTTTTACAGTTTATTTGTATTAATAGTTTAGATTAATTATTGATTTGTGGATGTTTCAATGAATTAAGATTTGGGTTTGGAGTGATTGACTTGATTTACTGAAAGTAGGCTAGTAGGATTTTTTATGGCATTAGTATGTATAATTTGAGACTTTTAGTATGAGAAGTAAAAAAAAAAAAAAAAAAAAAAAAAAAAAAAAAAAAAAAAAAAAAAGGTTTTTATATATTATTGGGTATTTGGTTCCGGAACCAAGAACCGGTGGAACCAAACCAAACCGAAAAATCTCAAAAGCAAGAACCGGAATTGGAACCTTCGGTTTTAGTTCCAATTCGGTTCTTCGTGGTTCCAGTCCGATTCTCAGTCTGATCCGGTTCTTTGGTTCTTTTCCTCATCTTGAAGTCACCTCACCAGATCTCTCTTTCAATTAATAGTATTGAACTATTGATAGAAGATATATTTGAGAAATTGAGAAGTATTAAAAGTACAGGGCTAAAATTGTAACAAATTCCTAACAACCCATATTTCACATATATCCACATCATCATTTCATTCCAAAACCAAAACCTTTCAGTCTTCCCTCAAAAATAGGAAAATTTGTTACAAGCCATACACGTTCAAAAACACGCACAACTTAAACGTGTGCAAGTTCGTTCCGCCATTTTTTAACACAAAGCCACTTATAGAGTTTGCTTAATTCTATTCACCACAGGTTATTTTCTCATGCTATATACAATTTTTTATTCTTTATATGATCGTTTAATTTAATGCTACTTTGTAAATGATTGAATATATATTATACTCTGTTATTATCGTCTATGTGGTTTTGGTTTCAGGGTTTATATAATACCCCGTAGTATGAAGTTGTTTATTTTTGTATCAACACTTAAGAATAATGATTACATTGTCTATGTAGATTTTGACTTCTAAATAAGTCATAAATAATGATTACCGTGTGTATTAAACTACTGTATTTTTTTTTACTATCATAATGTATTTGGTACTATTCTATAATTAGAAAGACTTAAAATTCAGACTTTTACTTGCTTATTATTGAAGGAGTTTAAAATTAATTGGTTAGGAAGCAGGTTGGTTGTTCAAACTAAAATTATTTGGCTTAACCATCTCTAGCATCTCTACTTATAAAGCATAAAAACAACTAAATGTGTAACCGAATAACGCAAAATATAGTCACAGGTACCCGCCGCCGCATTGCGCGGGTACCGTTCTAGTTGAATGTATAAACTTTAAATTTATTCTATTGCACGGGTAAAGTTCGATTAGTTTGAACGAATAGTCATCTAAAAATGTATACAACTTTATCCGGGATGATACACAAAATAGGAAAAATTAAGAGTGCGTTTAGTTGGAGAAATTACAGTTTTTTAAAAAAGGAGGGGATTAAATTTTCCACAAAACGTAGAAAACGCATTCATGTGGCGGCATTGTTTTCTATTTTGAAGAAAAGAAGGGGAGTTACAAGGGAACAAAAAAAAAAACAAAAAATGTGTTTTATAATGCAATCTATATTTTTCTTGTTTTGTACAAAACATCTTGTAGAAAACAAAGGTGTTTTCTTTCAACTAAACGCAGCCTAAAAGTTCGTATATTAAATAGGAAAAAAAAATAGTTCAGCACACAACAAAAGAATAAGTGCCAAGTTGGATACATTTTTGGACGAGTGTAAATATAATAAATGATGGGGAAATAGTTTTTTGGGTAAAGGGTTTATACCCGGTGAATTTATTAAGAAATAAAAAAGGTTCGGTACAAAAAAGAATGGTGATGAGCCACCCTAAACTCAAAACAATATGATTTGCACATACTCAAAACATAACAACCAACACCTAAGAAACAAAATAGAGGCTATAAAAGAATATAAACAGTAACATGATGGGGAAATAGTTAATAGTTAACAATTTGATATAGTGGTCGTGAAGTTTATTCAATTTAGTGATTAGGCCTAGGAGAATTTAAGGGTTGTAAACATGAAGTTGTCTCTAATGTTGCTTGTACAGATGCTAAGATAGACCAAAAAATGGGATAGATGAACGATTGTAGGGCCGCAATAATACCAGAACAACTTATGTGGGTTAAACTGATCATTTGTGGGCTTGGAAGCGTTTTTTTGATGATATCGCTTTTACATCAAAGGTAGGTTGTCCATCACTGATTCTACATCCATAATCTTCCGACTTTCCCGAGTTGTTTTAGTTCCACAAATGGGTTGTCTATGAACTAAGAGCTTCTATGGCTAGAATTTGTCAAGACTAGTGAACCTGTGTTGCAAAAAATACACTTTGTAAGTTGAATATGCATAAATAATGGGTGCGCCACTCACCACTCATCAGTTTTTTTGGGGTTTTATTACTTATAGTATAAAAAATACACATCCTATCGCGACATAGTTGTGGTAGCTATTTGATGTTTGAGATAGTACTGTAACAGATTGGAAGTATGTACTATAGCAAGATTTGTTACCATATTCGTATGATATTGAATTATTGAGTGTTTAGTGCGTCTTTTATCAGTCTGCAATTGTGGAACTTATTTGATGTTCTATTACTGTGTATACTGTTAATAATTTTTTCCAGTGTTACCAACTTTTATGTTCGTCTTTCTCTAATTTTTTTTTTTTTTTTTTTTTTTTGTGTGTGTGTGTGTGTGTGTGCGCGCAGCATATCCTTTTAACAATACGAATACTTCCGGTTGATCTAGTGGGCTCATTGTTTCCTGCTCAAAATTTTTGAACTTGTACGTAGTAAAATCCTTCTTGACTATCCTGATTCAGAAACACTCAATGGAGCTTAGAGTACCAACCAAAGTAGCAGGCTTGTCGCCCTTTGTATATGGAAGTGACTATGATGATAAAGAAATCAGTGATGATGATGATCACAACCATAAGCATCGTAAAAAAGAGGATGCAGGGTCTCAATCGTCGGAGGATGATCTTATGGGACAAGTATTTACAAAGCCATATAGAAAGAGAAATAAACCTTTTCAAAATGGGCATATTTATGAGGAAACTGGTTCTCAGGTCAATGAAACATGGAAAAAGTATAGGTTTAACCCGCTGGAGAATGATATCGCCGTGAAGTTTGACCAACGACGTCCTGGATTTACTCCATTTTCTCGAGGACCTTCATTTTTGAACCAGAAAAACAGGGTGAACCAACCATTTTCTGGCGACCCTGGTATAGTAAGGAGTAGAGGAAGGGACTATGGTCTTTGGAGTCAACATGATCGTAGTAGATTCAGCTCCTCGGAGATGGTTCAACCAGGATCTGTACCTCATAGTCTTTTTGCTGAGAGGGGTTTACCAACTTTTTCAGATTCTTATGATCCATCCTGGAGTCCATATGGATCGGTTCCAGAATTACAAAACAGTGGTCTGGATATGCACCATCCTCTTGGATCGCAAGGCAGATTTAGACCGGCTATTGATCCATCTCTTAACATGGGACTTCCACGACAGTGGTGTAGGGACTTTGAGGAACAAGGGTTTTGCCTAAGAGGTGACATGTGCCCAATGGAGCATGGCCTGAATCGTATTGTTGTAGAGGATGTTCAGGTAAGTTATTTTATCTCCTTTCATACGCCGCAGAATGCAAGTTTTGTGATTGTGTTTTGGATGTTAATGTTATAAACTTCTTTGATGAATTAGATTGCGGATGTATAATCAGGTAGTAGCTATTCACTGCTAGGTCCTTAATGAGGACATTGGGTATAAAGTAGTTCACGGGTTATAATCTATTTTTTCTTCTTCATCAGCTGAACTTTTCCAGACTGCTTACTTTATTTGCCACAATCAGAATCTTTTTATTGGCTAAACTAGTCCTTTTCTGATAAACTTTTAACTGTACATTATAGCCTTTGTATCTCTAAGTATATCTATCTTTCTTTGTAATATTTATTCATGATTACCTTTTTCATATAACTTATTGTTAGTTTATCTTATCATTGCATATATACTACATAGTTATGTCTACAAGTATAAAACATACAACTTAAACCCTATTTGTAGGATCAATCAAACCCTTGAATACTCATTGCATGATATATATGGGCTTTTATCTTTTATTATGCAGATTGTTCCTTAGAAATTTCATACTTTACGATTTCCCTGGTTATGAGCAGTCATATATGTTACCAATAGTAATTTTATTGGTTTTTTTTTTTTTTTTTTTTTTTTTTTTTTACTTACAGAGCCTCTCACAGTTTAATCTCCCCGTATCCCTTACCAGTGAAAGTGTATCTATTGCACCAGTTGGGACAGGACCTTCTTCACCCGCATCTACTACTATGGAAAACACGTTATTAAATAGTGAAGGTCCACATGGTAAAAATATCAATTATGGAATGGGTGACAATGGATTGGATGTAAGTGGTACTTCTATTGATTCCGCTGCTGCTTCCGACTTTTATGATCCTGATCAACCTCTATTGGGCAATGATTCTCTTACATCGATTGGACTTCGATCTATTAGTCAGCCAAATATTGGGAAAAACAACTCTTTGTTGGATCCTGGCTCATCCGATGATTCTGATAATGAAGGTTTAAGCAATAGTGTGCCTGGTGTAGGGTTTTCAAATACAAGATCATCGGGTAGTAGTACCAGTATAAGAAAAAGAATGGACATGAGAGAGAATATGATTCTCAGAGCAACGCCTTCAAGCTTCATGCACAGTGAGACAATGGACTCTCCAGTTGCATCAATTAGTACTCAGGATCCTCCCTATCATCAGGAGCGGCGAAATGTAGACTCATCTCTAAAAATGCAGCGCAGAAATGGACATATGCTCTGTAAGCCTTCACAAAAGGCACAACTAACATTAATTGTTAGTGGCATTCCTCAGCAAAATAATAAAAAGGAGTCCCTACTTTCACATTTTAAAAAATTTGGGGAGGTTATTGCTATTAATATTCCATCAAATAGTGAGCACGCTTTTGTTCAGTTCTCTAAAACAGAAGAAGCCAAAGCTGCTCTTTTGGCACCTGATGCTGTAATGGGTAATCGCTTTATTAAGCTATGGTGGGCTAACCGTGACAACGTACAGGATACTGAGACATTTAGTGGCAATAACATGTCTGCACGTCCTCATGGATCGGCAGCTTCTTCAATTTCACACTGTATTCCTGTTGGAAACAAAAGAAAGGATGATCCCGGATTAATTTCACATAAGGGTGTTATTGCTCCTTCCCCTGCTTCTAATCACCTAAAGCCCGTGGTTAATGCAAAAGTACCTCCGCCTTTGCAAAAGAAGCTGGAGAGTTTAGAGGTTTTGAAGGAGGAAATCCGCAAAAAACAGGAAATGCTTGACCAGAAAAGGAGTGATTTTCGATGCAAGCTGGATAAACTTGCAAAACAAGTATATGTCTACTTCCCCTCGTTTTTGTTTCTCTGCATCAAGTTAAATTTTTATATTTTATTAGACTTGACATCTTCATCCCTAGACAAAAGTATAGTTGATGTCGGTTGGTAGACTCTAATTTCAGAATCCCTCAACCGATTGAACGAACCTCTCTTGTATAAGTTTTAGAATTCATAAACCATGTTATATAACCTATTAATGTACAAAGAAATTCTCTTTTCACAGGCTACAGGGCTAAAAGGTGAAGTAGCACCTGAACAGGTTGCTAAAAAGCAGAGATTGGGGGCTTTAGCGAAGGCCGCAACCCCGGGTGCTGGTGATCATGATAGTATTTTGCCATCAGCACAAGATGCAGTGGTAGCTACTAGTAGCAAATCGGTAGTTCCCTCTGTGCTGAAAATCTCTGGAACAGCCCATGCAGTAGCCCTTCATGAATTGTCCATCTTTAAGTCATCTCCATTTCCATTGGTCAATGTTGGGTCACCTGTTGTCAACAATCGATTCAAACTGGATAATCGTCCAACTGCATTTAAGCTTGTCCCACCATTACCAGATGGTGTCATTGATGTAAGCTTCTGTTCTCAGTTCCTTCATTTTCTTTTTGCAGTTTGTGTGTGTGTGTGTGTGTTGTTCGTAATGGCAATAGAAATATTGTTAGGCATAGTAGAGTTAGCTTGTTATGGCCATACATATATTGTCATGGTTAGGTCGAACTTGTTGACTAGACAGTTAACTAATTGGATGCATTTGATTTCTCATGGTTATAAAGTAGTGCTTGTTGGGTAAGTTATTACTCATGTTTTCTTCTTTCTTATTCATTTTTTTCCTGTGACATGTGTGCCACTGGTCTTTCTTTTGCAAAAGATTTGTATCAATATTAGTACTTCAGAACTCTTGGAAATAGCCTATAATAGGTTACTTAAATTGTTGGTGTAGTATATTTTTGCATAGTTCATACTACAATCGGTATTTGTGCCTAGGGACCCTGGTGTCGATGGTAGCAAAATTCCATAAATCTCTAGGATGCGAGTAGAAATTGGGCCCCGGTGACGATGATAGAGTTAGTCGATAGTGATATTATGTTGATTCGGTCTAAGTGGGTGTTATCGCACATATTGGGGTGGCACTGCCGACTAGATTGCCATTGTTTATTACTTAAGGTCAGGGTTTATACCTATGTATGTCGGCTTTTTGACCATGCATAAAATGTTGTAAAACACATTAAATTGATCACGAATAGAATAACCTCATAGAAAATGATAACCTTAATAGTGGAAATGAACACCTCCTTGCTACTGCCGACCACCACCGTTTCGGCACTTCATTGCTAGTAATGCAGCCTAGCGCCGGTAATATACTAGCAAATAACTAGATTATTAAACATGAGTACAAAAACTATGATTAAAATAATGTCAGATAAAATAAAAGAAATTCTTCTAGGAGGTTGTAGCAGTGGTGGCTTGGTTCCCTTTGGTGAACTTTAAGTTGTTTGAAACTTCTTTTTTAGCTATTTTTTATTTTTCACCTATCGGATTTACTAGAAATAAGACAAGAAGACTCATGTTTACATGTATATGAGAAATGTAGTTTGCTCCCATTTGATGTGTGGACAAATAGCATATCGCTTATATTCACTGTTCTGAACATGTGCTTTCAATCTTCTCTACGGTGGACAAAATCTTATGGCCATGGTTGTGCAGGTTTCCAAGTTGAAGGAACACTTTTCACCATATGGAGATCTTTCAAAGGTTGAGTTAGACGATGTAGAACCGATTGAAGGTGATGCTGACCCCAAAACATCCAAAATTTCAGCTTGTATATATTTCACAACCCGTCATGCTGCTGAGAAGGCATTTTTGAGCAGTAAATCCTGGAAAGGTCACAACTTGAAATTTGTATGGCTAAATTTGAGCAACACCAAAAAAGATCGCGTTACCAAAGAAGCATTTTCACCAACTTCTAATGGGAGTTCGGTTTCCTCAACAGATCCTGGGGTCGAAACTTCTAAAAGTATATCCCAGGAGCTGTCTATATCTGGAGATGGAGAATCTGAAAAAACTGAAGGATCAGAAGTTGTCAAGGAACATACACAATCAGATGTAAGTCATTGAATTAATTGCATCCTTGATGAGTAAACTTCTATCAGTTTGGGTTAACAATGACAGTGTACAGCAAGGTAAGTGGGTATATCAGGTTTTTAAGTATTAGTTTTTAGTTGCCGTAGTAGTTACTCAATTTTGTTCTTATCTCGTGGTTGCAGTTTGTAAAGGGGATTTGTAACTGCCTGTTGGGATAATTTGTTGGGTTAGCTGTGTGAATCTATTTGTTAGGTCTTTCACTCTTTCTATCGCTCCTTTAAGGTTTCTTTGGCTTTCATAATTTGTTAAGAGAAGCTGAAGGTTGATTTGCCAGAGAGATGCCTGTCCTGAATATATTCTGACCTTAGAAAACCTTACAAAATACAAATGACCTTTCCTTAGAGACAATCCTGCAACAGAGGATCAGTTTTTGTCCATATTCTCGTAGGCTAATAACACGATTCGTTGTCACCTTATCCACAAATTTTGACTGCAACCAAGATAAAGTTCATGAAACCGTTTGTGTAACTTCTTTTTTAAACATGTACCATTAGGGTTTGTTTTATTCATTAAACTTCTATGTTTTAACACTCTTGATATTTATTTACCAGGTCTTTCGGGAAAAATTAAAATAAAAACTAGCATTGATATAAATAATTTATACCATTATTTTTTTGGTTTCTTTCATTCATCATTTACAATGAACCTCCTACTTTTAAGCTTTGGTTGTGGACTTAAGTCACTGGCACATAGATGTTATCAGCAGTAACCCCATGACTTGTTTTAGACGTGATGGATAGCATGTAAATGTGTCTTTTTACCCTTCATTATTCTCATGTACTTTATGCCCAACATCAAGGACTAAATTACTTGTGTTTTCATAAATTTATACAACAATGCTCTGCAAAGTTTGGCCAATTGATGTCAATATATAAAGTGGACGTTGGAAGATTATAGTTCAGGGCATTGTTGGACAAGTTGATCTAGTATATCGATTCTCCATGCTGGTGACTGGTGTGTCATGATTTGTTTATTAGACTCACGATACAAGATTTGGACCAGATTTACAATTCATGATTCAAAATTTCAAATTGGTAGCTTAAGGTCTTTATTCAGGTTTAGACTTCTATTTCGAAATTTGGATTTTGATCTATGATTCATGAGCCAGGTTTGTTTGGTTCGGGTTAGCTTAGGGTCTTCTTTTGGTTTTCGTTTTGTTCGATTACAGTCTGTCTTCGTGTTTGATTGGTTAGCAGCACCTGACAAATTTTTAACTGCCCTTAGAATTATTATTTTAACAATTGAAGCCTTTGGTCGGGAGAACTCTAACTTGGAATTTTTCTTCCAGATAGTTTGATAATGTATTGTTAAAAACAACTAAAAAGCAGTGAGCATCAAAAACCATTGTAAAACAAAAAAACCTGTTGTATTAATCTCATATCAAAATGATCCACGCTACCAAAATCATTTGATGACTGTTAAATTAGCAAAACCTATTAACATTTGCTGCCTATCAAGGGGTATAGTACACCATCAGTTAACCTCTTCTCTACAAACAGGATGAGTGCATAATGACTCATGACTCGGAATGTAGAAATAACCGTAACTATATGTAGTGCAGAAACCAGCATGGTACATCTATCAATTACAATACGTTACAAGTACCTGACCGTTTCCCTTGCACAAGAGAAGCAGATTTTCCTATCACCAAAAGATACAAATTAGGGTCAGAGTAGCTGCCAGTTTGTCAAAAAGTACATGGACAGCTGTATTGGATGGAATGACTAACGAGCTTCGGTCTAGCAGTGCAAGTTCAGAGAACATTCATGTTGGCAAGCATTAGCTGCTGCTCAGGAGGAAGATGGTCTTTCAAAGCAACACAAGTATGATGCATCACTTTCAACAGAAACTTACCCATGTCTTTCTCTGATTCATCAACTGACCCTTGGCTTGAAAAGTCGTTTGCATTGGTAACCCAATCATATATACGCTTGGTCGAAGTCCACATAATCAAAACCACTGATTCAGCCACTAACCCCCAATTACTGTCATCTAACAGTAAAGAGCTAAGAGTCACAGGTAGGTCACTCAACACAGTATGCGGGTTCACAGTCAGAAAAGGCATATATTTTGAGAAGCTCCCACTTAACAAACTGATAAACTGTATGGCCTGCAAAAGAATGCAGATAAATATGTCAGAATGTAGACAGGCATGCTCAATACATGAAGTAGGGCAAAAGCCATGAGCCCCTACTACCAGCCCGCAGCTAACATCGGGGAGGTAAATCACTTGTCCCCCAGACCAAGGGTCTCAGAAATCTATGGGTAAACTACACGCGGAGTAAAAAAAAAAAAAAAAAAAAAAAAAAAAAAAAAGCTAAAGGGGAAACCAGTAAACGGATCAAGAGCCACTGAAAATGTATTCAAACTGCACAAAACCTCTTAAATCACATTTTATTTCAAGATAGATTTATCATTGAAATAAAGGAATTGTATGCAGGTGAACCTGGAACAAACCAAGAGTAGAAAAAAGTACATGTCTGTTTGTAACTGACTAGTCTCATCTACACAACTTTTTGGATTTATTTGATCTCTTAAAATCTAAGATCAACAAATGTCCTGAACTATGTTATGACTTTGTACGAATGTAATACATACTCATAAATCTTGGATCTAAGTTTAAAAAAAATAAAAAATAAAAAATAAAATTCTGTTATCAAAGTGCTAATAATAACGGAATTAGTACTTACTGTAGTAGGGTAACTTGTCACACAGCTAATTTCAGCTGCATCAACAAGCCACTGACTTTTAACGCTGCCTTCAGCATGCTGCAAAGCCATCACTAACTCCACAAGAACGTCCCATACACCTGCAATTTTATAGAAAAGATGATTTATTGCAAGGAAGATTACTCTCTCTAGAGGCTCATAGCTAATATAGTGGGCGCTAGGAGAGAATGCAGCCACAAGCATAATCGATCATGTGGGAATTCCAAAAATTATACCACAGGCACATATGCACACAATATATACACCTGTAAATATGTACAACACAGCTACACACATATCAAAATGGCAAGTGTTCGCAAACTGACCATCGGATCTGGTGTTCAACGCGTAAGATTTTAGTTTTGACAATTCAGTCAATGGAATAGAACCAATCTTCACCAGTCGCGTTCTAGCTATCATCCTTTTCTTTGCTTCAAAAAGCTGAGGACCTTCCTGAATGGAACTTACCTGAGGAATCTGTAGAGGGTCAGTCACTGAAAAAATTAGGATACCAAAGCTTTTACATTTGTGATAATTTAAGTAAGAGTACCGATAACAAGACCCACTGTGTGTTATTTTAAACAAAGATGATACTAATAATGCATCACTGCTGAAGGTGGCACTTTCAAATGGGTCGAAATAGTTAGCTACAGGGGGGCGAGTCAACTGGGTTGACACAGTCAATTAGGTTGATTTGGGTAAAGCAGGCTGAAAGCCATCCAAAGTCTATTTCTAATGCATTCAAAATCCCACAACGTTATCATTCAAAATCCCACAACGTTATAACGCATACAAAGTCTATTTCCAAAGTCTATTGTAATATTGCTGTTTTGGTAATCATAATTAACACGTAAACTTACTTATAAAAGATTTAAGAAAACTAACAGAAAGTGTTTGCATGTCGGCCAAATTCGGCTTGTTTCATACCCGTACAAACAATGACCTGTTTTGACCGTTACCAGCCCACGGGGCCACTAATCTTGCTACCCCTAGTGGAAATGTATAAGTTGAGCAGTTTCATTTCCAATTTAAACATACAGAACTTTTAGCGATAAAAAAAGAATAATAAGAAAAGAAAGAAAAAAGAATAGCACCAGTAACAATTACAAAGGCAAATCCACAATATAGAGCGATTCATTACCTGCAGACAATGTGATAACCAGTCCCAACGAGCCTTCCCCAAACATCTTATTGCTTCAGACCACTCCTCCCCCTCATGATTCCTGCTCATTTCTAAAGACCTTAACACAGAACCTTCTGGCAACAAAGAAAAGAGCACCTTCATGCAATTTTCAAAGCTGGGCAGAAGTTTTTCAGAATCAAGAGAGGCTTCTTCAAAACACATACGTAGACCCTTCCAGCATGATGTTCTTAGTAGGCTCTTTTGTTCTGAAGTATAAATTTGGTCAGTTGAAAATGGTGATTGTATGAAGCTGGCAACATCATCAAATAGCTTTTCAAGCCTAGAACCAGAGAATGTCTTTAATGTATGTGGCAGGTGAGAAAGTATGCATAACTGCAGATTCATTTCAAGCATCTTGAACCTCGAGAGATCAAACAGCTCATCAAGGAAGGTGAGCAAAGCATTAAAGTTGCTGCCATGAACCAATGAGAATATTATACATTCTTCCCTTAGTTTTCCTTTTTTAGGAGCAGAATCTTGTTGTAACATTTCAGCAACTTGATCCTCGTATCTCATGCACCTTCTAATAATTGGCCCCCAATCCAGCTGTGGCAGCTTTGGAGCATTGGTGAGGCATCGGAAAACAGTCGCAATTGTGTTAACGTGTGGACTGATAGCAGTCTGGCAATGAACAATGAAAGATGTTAGATGTGCATTTCCATGTATATAATGTGATATTAAATAGTCAGCTATAGTAAAAAAGGGTGTTGGAGGTACTTTTTTATGTGCTTATGGTGTTTGAATAATTAGCAGATAATAATCAGATGTCACAAATTCTAATTATTTATGATTTAATTGATAAAATATCTAAAATCAACAAATATGTGAAAAGATAAGATGTCTCGTAAAATGAGGAATAAAGTCTCAAAGTACGATTTAGTAGGGGTACAAAGGTAAAACTTATTTTTCTCTTCAGTAATATATTTTGTTTCAGCTGGTATGAAATTTTGATTATCCAAAAACGATTTTTCAACCCCTTACAAAACAAAAGTAGAGAATGTCCATACAAACATTAAAAACTGGATATCATCAGTTGTGAAAAGTGAGACAACTGCTTATACAAGCCTCAAGGTCCCAAAAATGCAAAAAACAGAAAGAAAAAAAGTTATGAATGAGATAACCTAAAAGAGATATGTTTAGTGGGTCTATTAATCATGCTCGCTTACCAGGCCACAATACAACAAATACTTTAGGAAACAATGAGATGCTTGAAAGTATAACAGTGTTAAGTTACACACCTCAGAGTAGTGTAAATTCATTAGCCACAGGCTGAGTTTCATGACGATGCTATCATCAGGAACGCTTTGGGATGCAGAATTTGGTCCTCTGTCCTCGTTATTAAGATTACTAGACCATATGTAATCTCTAAGAAATGAAACTGCCCAAGCTGCATAGTGTTGTAGCTGGTGGTCATCAGAAGATCGAGCAACAAGAAAGATATCTTGTACTAGTGATGTTATATTTAGCTCCATAGCAGCATTTGAGAATAAAGGACCAGTAATCAAAGAAGATTCCTGTTGGGAAACAAATTAGCAATAAAGTTCAGCTATTAGGGAACTATGTACATGCAAATTAATGCACCAGCAATACTGGATAAGGAATGAAGAGTCTGATTTTCTACTTTTATCTTCAATGAATGGCCCGGCATTCAATGCAGGTTGAAGCATATGGTTGCCGGGTTGGTTAAATGCTATTAATGAGAATAGTAATTCACTATTCTTAACAATAGGTCCTGGAGACTTTTTGGTTCATCATGCTATTGCTCTGGGTTTACATACAACTACGTTGATCTTAGTAAAAGGTGCGTTAGATGCACGTGGTTCCAAGTTAATGCCAGATAAAAAGGATTTCGGTTCCGTGACGAGGCGGTACTTGTGATATTTCGGCTTGGGACGCATTTTATTTGGCAGTTTTTTGGATGTTAAATACCATTGGATGGGTTACTTTTTATTGGCATTGGAAGCACATTACATTATGGCAGGGTAATGTTTCGCAGTTTAATGAATCTTCCACTTATTTGATGGGCTGGTTAAGAGATTATTTATGGTTAAACTCTTCACAACTTATTAATGGATATAATCCTTTTGGTATGAATAGTTTCTCAGTCTGGGCATGGATGTTTTTATTTGGACATCTTGTTTGGGCTACTGGATTTATGTTTTTAATTTCCTGGCGTGGATATTGGCATAAAGGTGGCAATTCCGACCCAGTTACATAAATTTGGGTTATGTTTTATCTCTGTAGGCTCAATGATGCGTAGGGTGAAATGAAGAAATCTAAGTTAAAGGAAAGAATATTGCCCAAATGTTAAATCTTAACGCATACAAAATGCTAAACCACATTTTCTGAAAACATAATCATGTTTAATGCATTAAATACACGTAAAAAATAGATAGTGATACCTTTTGTTCAGAACTTGACCGAGAAAGGGGTAAGGGGCGCAGAAACAGAGTCCCAGCTCCTGCTCCTAAGGCATTTACAACTCCAAGCATTGCACCCAAATGCATAAGAGGGGGTTGAGGATTGGAGTATATAGTTTTGAACATATCTAAAAAATCTTTTACACACTTGACATCCAATGAATGGACCCCTTCATTTAATACAGATCCAAGAAAAACCCCTGCTCCAACACAAGATGCCATCAACAAGCTCTGGCGGAGTGCCCCAGAACTTTTTGTAGATAGCAGTTCACTGATGAGCTCTCTATAACCACTCGCAATATATACCAGTTCAGAACCATCAATTAGCTCCACTTTTTGGAAAAAAGAAACTACAAATGGAATCACAAGACAAGCCCCCATCGATAAAAGTGGTTCCAACTTCTCGTTCATGGTAGAGTGTTGGTCCAAGGGATTCTCAAGATGAATCCATGATATTAATAGGTCTTTAATCTTTTTAACCGCATCAAGACACCCAGATCTGTATATTGCAGTAACAGAACTTCCCAAACCAATGACAAGTCCTGAAACACCCCATATATCTTCCTCAAAATAATCAGAAGTTTGGCCAGAAAAGCTATGAGTAATATTTGACTCAGTAGAATTTGCTAGCTGTGGAAAACATTCAGATAGGCTATGGAGTGCCGTAGTTGAAGATTGAGTGTATTGATCTATTAGCAGACATAAGATTCTAATAATCTTTCCAAGTAATTCGGTCTCCTGGATTTTATGAACTTCAAAACGTGTAAGAAGATCTTGACATGAATAACCTAAAGCAACCCCACAAGCCCCTCTTACCAGAGTGCTTTTACTTGAACATGCAACCTAAAAAAGAAAATCAGGTCAGAAATGCAGCCAATAACATGTGGTGCTCGCTATCACTTTTTCTATACGCATTTTGGCAATATCCATTTGACTTGATAGTTATCATTCAAAATTTTTTATTGTAACAAAATAAGAACTTGAAAATCATTGACTGTGAGATGGAAAATTCACTTCTAATATTGAGTTCTAGCTTCAATAAGACTGGTTTCATTATATTTAACATTCACCCAGACAGACGGCGTGTATATCCAAGACTAGAGAATTAGTATACATAAAGAGGCCACTCTAGCGCCATAAAGACCTTAACCTTTTACCAGATTTCAGGTATGCATGCAATAATATACCAACACAAACATGTGCATGCAATAATAACACATGTGTATGCTTGTGGAACATAGCTGTATTTTAATCCAAGTAAAGAAAAAAAGAGCTTTCTTTTGTGCCTCTGTGTGTGGTTATTGTTAATAAGGGATGCAAATATAAGGCTTAGTTATTTCTATAAACATAGTTGCAGGTGCACGCTAAGCTGAACAAGCATGTTATATGGCCTGAACTGTATTGGGTCATCCAAAATATATCAAACAGGGGATATATTATATGACGCTCATAAATCAAAACAAATGAGAGTTTTAGTACCTCAAGAAGTGCATTGATGTTTTCAAATTTTTGTTTGTAATCAGTCACATGCAAGCAACTTGAGATGACTCCAAGAGAAATTGCAGCCGACCATTGACGATATTCATGCTCATGCTGATATAACCAACTCAGCAGAAACTTGGAGGCACTTGCTTTTGTAGCATGAGCAGACGGGGGAAGGACCTGGCAAGTCACAATACCGAACAATCATCAACAATGATTATATGCTAGTTGAGAATTGCCTGGTACAGAGATATCAACTATGTTTTATGTTTGGTAGTAAGCCAAGGTTTTTTATGTTTTCTTTACTTGCTATATCTAATTAGGTAGAGTGCTATATAAGGTTGCACTCAAATTTCAACAGATGACTGGCTTCAGTTAGTCCACTCAGTTGTTTCTCAGGTATAGTATTGTAGTTCCAGTCACAGGCATAATCAGGTTGGTTGTCAGCCAAACTTGTAAGGGTATGGATGCCTCATAATTTCTTGGTATGCCCTTGCATTTCAGCATTGATACATTTTTTGACAGCCTTGAATAGTAGATTAAAAAAAAGTGGCATCTGAATTCTGAAATTCTCAGCAAAAGCATTGTACTTCAAAATAATTACCAGACAAAGTGCCCCAATAGCCAACCCAATATTCTCAGCAGACCTAGGGATAGATTTCTCAGCCAATCTTCTCATAGACTGCATAAAAATTGTTATCAATGACATTATCCAACACAAAAATAACAATTCGGAAATTTTGGTATGGAATCTCCATAAATAAACAAAATAAAATAGATGGGAAATGATTTGCACACTCACCATTTTGATTGGGACACTCTTTTATATGCATTACATACTTGTACAGTACTTACTGTGTGCTTTAACTGATTGTACAATTGAGTGTCCCAATTAAAAGTGTGAGTGTGCCAATCACCTCCCAAAATAGATACTGAACCTTCAAAATATCATCAGCTGCTTCGCAAGCCCGCAGCCAACGTTGCAGGAACGGTTGCCATGATTGCAGTGAAAGAATTGCGACTATCATGTTTCTTGAAAGCTGTAGTGATGCAGCTGTATCCACTAATGTGCTCTCATATTTGGCATGTAATTCATGCAAAACCTGAAAAGCAAAATATTGCAGATTTAACAGCATGGCAAAGCGATTATGATGAGAACATACAGATGCGTACTACATGTTTACCTTTGACCCTCCTTTGTTATAGTCATCTTTCATGCTGAAAGCAAGATAAAATAGAGCTGCACCTGGTAGTTCTCTTGCTTTACTACTATTTCCTGACAAAAAAATAAAATTAAAGTAAAAATAATAATAATAAAAATTCAAATTAAAAAAATAATAATAATAAAAAAAATTAAGCATATATATACGCCTAAACAGTATGCTTATCTTATGCAAAAGTAGAATAAGCGAGCGGGCCCCACATGGAATTTTCAACAGGGCATTGGATACGGGAATATTATTCAATAGAAAATAATAATCAAAGATGCAAGAAATAAATAGAATAAATGCAGCTAGAGCTGCAAACTAATCGAGACTTATTGTGTTATTCAAGCTCGAGGTCATAGGTATCGAGTTTGAGCTCAAGCCGAGTAAAAAAAAAAAAAAAAATTTGGGGAATTGAGCAAAGTTTCAGCTAACAAGAACTTGAACCAAACTGTTTACACGCCACATGTAATATGTAAGTACTTATATAATAGAGAGCTGTAAACAAGTAAAGCTCATTCGATTCGAACTATGTTGAGCTCTTGGATTGAGCTTGCTTAACGTAACTTTAGTATTTAAGCATGGTTAAATATCTTAATTTTCAAACTCGAATTTTTTAGTCTTGCATCACGAAATCAAAGCTTGACTTGGCTCGTTCACCGCCTTAGATGCAACAGTTCAAATTTAATTGGTGTTAAAAAGAAATTAGATCATGTTTTAGATAGCTAAAGAAACATAATCTTCCGTTTTACAATAAGGAAAATATAAATCCAATATGGACACACTGAAAACCTATTTTCAGGACAACTCTCTTATAATAAATTCAACATAAATACACACTACTCTGAACATAGGATGTATCTATTTGTGCAACGTGTGGACCTCTATGTATAATAACAGAATCAAAATCACAACTTAGTGTGAGGCATTAAGCGCTTAAACAGCCAGTTATGTAAGAGAAAATACAAGGAAGCCGTTATTACGTCATGAATATGAGCATCGAACTAAACAGTTGTACCTGAAAGGCCAATAACCCGAGGAAAGGCATCCAGTAATTTCTCAATCTTGTTGACAGGCACCCTTTTCTCCTTAACTAGTCTTCGTCTCGTTCTGAAAATAAACCACACAAGGAGCAATCTCAAAAACATGATAAAAGAGTGACGGACAGTGTGTAAAGAAAGCTCAATGAATATATCTCTTAACATGTGTTCGTGTGTTATAATCTTCACTTCAAATCTCTCCATGGCCTCAAGAACTTGTGAGTCAGTTTCAGAAATTAGCATCTCTATGTTCTTTTCCCTGAAATCTGGAATGAATTGTTGGAAATGAGGTACCTAAAATATCGCACATGGTTCAAAGACAAAACAATAGCTCAGAAAACACCACATCTAGAGTTGCGCTTAACTGGTCTATCCTTGAGATGCGATCAAACAAATTAACGGACATATTCTGGCATATAAAGTAGATCATTGATTTTATTATTAGACCAGATAAAAAAATATACCTCATAGCAAGTTAATGCGTCGAAAGCAGATTCTCTAGCATTTGCCCATGAAGAGCTATGATAAGGATGTCTTGATGTGGCTACTTCCCATAGTATCTGCAAAACGCCAGTTGCATTTTCTGGATATGATTCGGCATCCATTGCACCCCATCTTAAAAGCAGACATATGCTGCCCAGAGATTAATATTAAGAAATATTAGAACAGCTTTATAGTATTACAAGGGTGGTTGTACCAAATTTCTGAGAGAGGTGAGATTTATGCAGAAAAAAACAGTTTTTTTTTATCATTATTGGTTGCCTCTCATTCCATAATAAACTAACAAAAATAATGTGGTAGTGTCACTTATATCAAGAATATATGTTACTTTTAACACTATTTTAGAATGTATGCTTACATGAGTGAGAACCGTCATGATTTTTATCCCATGTTCAAGTTTGAAATTTCTAGCAAGATGCTAGTTCAAAAACTGATGGTTAAAGAGTGTAAAAACACATGAACACAAAGTGGTTGGGTCTTGCCTATTAGCAACAAACTGGGTCAGGGAGAGCAGGTCAAGACAAAAAAAAAAAAAAAAAAAAAAAAATCTTATATCTTACCTATTTGCAATAACTGGGTCATTGGTGTAGTAGCTCATGACATACTTCGATATAACTCCCCAAGCAGTATAGAAATCTGAATAACATTTTGACACAATTTTCAGCAAATCAGTTGACATAATTAAAAAACAATTCTGGAAACAATAATAACACTGCTGTTATCTGCAACAGTGTTCGCATTGCATATTTATGGGGGGGAAAGGTGCATCATCACTGGTATACATGCAAAATTTTGGGTCATACACCAACAGTCTTACCAATCACATCAGCTTCACAAAGAAGGGCAAGGCTTTGAACACCAAGAGCTTGAATTATAGCCTCTGTACTCTCGATGCATGCCTTTAAGTTAAGAGAAGAGTTTAGCGAGCATACTAGGAAAATTTTGATAAACAGGGGAGAAATTAATTACAAACAAAAATCCCTACCTCAACAGACAGGATAATATCTACACCCCTGTCAGGATGTTTTTGACAAACATCCCTTATAGTAACAGCCATGCTTATACAAATACTTCTCTCCCTTTTGAATTGGATGAATGCTTCTGGAAGTAATAACCCCTGACAAGAAAATAACATAAATTGTAAAGTGAGAAGACCCGAAAACTGTAATCAAAATATTGTATAGACTGTAGAGAAGAAACCTATGCTCTATAGGTGTTGGTAGGGTTATGTCAAGTTCATAATGTTTGACAGACTTTATAGTTTGCTTGACCAGTGATGGCTCAGTTTTGTTTTCATGCTTTTACTGGCCTTAGAGTCCAAATTCAGTTGTTAATGCACTATAAAATATTCTTGGAAACCTATTAGAATACACTGTTGAGTATGTTGTTATTTTGGCTTTACTTTATCAGTCCTTTCCACAAACAACATACTTCAACCAACACTCTGATTTTTCGTTTCAGGGTTACACGCATAACTTACGCTTTAATATATCATCAGCAAAATCAATAAACAAGTATACAAATTACTTTGAGTTTAGATAACGAATGGTGGGAAGAAATAAGACGTGAGAGTGTCCCCTCTCCCCCTTAAAAGCAACATCACAAGAGGTACTGAAAAGTACAAAAAGATCCATACCTGTAAACTTCCAAAAATGCGGTCATTGATCTCCCACGCCTTACAAAGAAGACGTAAAGCAGTAGCGTATAGCACTCTAGAACACAAGCCAAAGAAAATACTCGTTAGAACAAACAAGCGTATGAATTTCTAAACTCTGGAGTGTGATGGTGAATTTATGATACAGAACAAAAGTAAAAACAATCATGTAACTTCATGGATGAAAATAGAACAAAAGTAAAAACATTATTATAGATACGTACGGATTTGCATCCTTTTGAAGCATCGGTATGATTGTTTGGACTACCAGTGGTATCATAGCAGAATGTGACACAAGAGAGGGGAGCATTCTTAGAAGTTTCAGCTGCAGCAATTACTATGATATTAATAGCAAGAAAAGTGGAGCTTAAAGGAGGAAAGTTAATATCTGGACCTTATAAGGCTTGTAGGCTTACCAATATGTCCTGGAAGTCAATTTCTTGAGATTTACGAGAGAGTATGTTATTGTAGAATAAAACTACTAGAAACAATGGAACACCAAGTTTGGGGTCCATATTGCCAGCAATACCTAGAAGATCTACTGCAGAGTTACCCAATGTAGGATGCACAATGAGAACACTGGCGATTGCACCAAGTAATGGCGGAATTTCTACAGCAGAGAATATTTTATATGTTACTTGACAGAAGATGAAATGTAATTCAACATGTTTGATGCCTTTGAAAAAAAATCCATCATTTACAAATATCTATAGGTAGCAATTTCAACCCATTCATTCTTTGAACTCATTTACTTATGAATGAGTCAATTTTGATTGACTCTAATCTCAAGCAGGAAATGCTTTAAAAGCTGCCTAAAGTTTACTTTGATTTCAATCAACAGCTTCAAACTATTTTTGTGATGACATCACTTCTGTAATCATAATGAACGCTTTAATTGTTGATTAAAGATACGGAGTAATAAAAATGTTTGTGGTTCAGCCAGAGCCATAGTAAAAAGGCCTGTTTTCGATCCAACCCCATTTTGAAATGTTAAATGGGCCAGCCTTTTGCCACCTTTACAAGTAACTATCAAACACCAGGGAAATACGAGATTGTTACCACGTAGAAATGTCTCCTCTGACTGAGACCTAGGAAGAGATGATTTTTGAATTTCAACCATCCTTTGACAGTATTCTATTATTGACGATGTCCAGTTTTTCAGTGGATTCTCCTTTTCTTCTGCCTGTTTACTGCCATTGGATACCCAATGTAGATACAAAGAACCAGAAACAGAAGTTTGATCCTGCAAATAAATGTCCATGGTCACATATCTCGCATGTTTGACGCATGCCAGCAAAATGGAGCGAAACTGAAGTGGGGAGTGATTTTGAGCAGTAAGATATTTGAAAGTGCACCTGAAACCATAAATGACGGAAGAGCCTGTATATGATGTCTTCCAATTTGCTTATATGTGGATATCTCTCTTCCAAGAGCAATTCATTTGTGGGAGCAACTAAGAAACTTGCAGAGAGCTTTCCTAAGATAATAAGTAACTCAGATGCTGCTTCTTTAACATACTTTGAAGGAGATGACATGAGGCTGATGGCAGGAAACACAAATAAAATCTCTTCATGCACATCAACAATGGCCTCTGCAAGTGTAAATGCATATATCAGCCAACGCAACTCGTCGAAGTAAATGTATCATGAGGCTAGGGTCAGGGAAAGCCTAAAGATCAGATATGGGTATGACAAGAACCATTTATTATTCCATTCTGTGCATATAATTTAACTTGTGTAAGCTTAAAATTCTCATGCTTACAGGCACTTATGTCATTATGACTTCAACTTATTGAGTTAAAGAATGGCCATACCTTACATATGGTTACTTCTACACATTTTGTGATAAATAACACATCAAATATCAAATAATCGAGTGATCAAGCCCACTATGTTTGACTATTTCCTTTCGCAAAAAAAATGAATGAATGCCAAATAGCTGTCAAAACGTGTCGGGAATACTTTCATCTGTTCCTACATGAGCAATGTCTACATAACAGAATGGGAGATAGAAAGGACAGGTTGTTTTTCTACTGTCAACTAGAGCCTATATAGAGTCTCCCAGTGTCTCAGATCTATAATATTCTAAGAAACCAACAAGCAAAAGAAGTTTCCACATATAAAAGTTACAGCATGAGGATAGATGAAATAAGATATCATATCACAACCTCCAAGAGCACACTATGTTATATGGCAATTTAGGTATATATTCTACACATTTAAAGGATAAGTATCTCAGGCAACCACAAAAGCTGGAGAAAATACACTTCAAACCAAGTTGACGTAAAAAATGAAGACTGTTACAATGAAATGATGTAATGAATCTACAATATGATGCAAGGGTGAAAATTAAAAAAATAAAATAAACCGAGAGTAAGTCAAATAGAGCTGAGCAAATTTACCATTTCCACTTTTCCATTTTATAAGTTCGAGTACCAATTTTAGTATCGATAACTGTATGTGTTCCAACTCTGACTGATTAAGGGTAACAAACAATGACAACATCACAGTTGATGCTTCAGGTATATATTTCAAACCAAGCTCTGCCTGCACTACTATTAAGCGCCTTGACATGTCAAAGATACACTCTTCTCCACTAGAATATTTGTAAATATATGTGCACATCGAAAAAACCATCTCTAAAAGCTCTGCTCCACATAACTGTGCCTCGTGAATCAGCTGAAAATACAGATTTTTCATGGGTATTCAGACTCGATAATCCCTCTTACATAATAATGCCAGTCCAACATCAAAATATAATCAATCCAAACACAGTTTCGCTGACATACCACACCATTAACAGCCAAGTGGCTCAACACCGCAACAAAAGCATCCACGATAGTCTCGATGAGACAAGAAACATAAGTCACGTCCTAGGAAAAAGATGATCATAGGAGAAGTTAGTATGTGCAATGAGCCAATAAATAAACCAAAAAGTAAAGTTTACTACAAGCTTCCGTATTCACTTACTTCTGCACTGTTGCAACGTATAAATTTACAGCATCTCATCAACATCTTGAATAGAGGAAGTGAATCCTCAGGAAATGAACAGCACAATGATGCTACGGATGATAAAAGGTTCCTCGCAAACAAAGACATTGTCGCCGAAGATGACATTTGTATGACCACAAAGTTCAAAAAGGGCCTTAAGAAATCACAAACTTCCTCCATTCCCATATGCCTATTCCGTGTAATAAATATAAGCACCTGTCGTACCAGCTCAGATTGAACCTCCGTTCGGCAAGAAACAATCTACGAACCATTAACACATCAACATCATCAGTTACAGTCCAAAAGTAAATAATAACAAACATTTGTCATACTCTCACAAACAGTAGTAATAATCATTAACAATAATAAGTTAATAACAACTTATAACCTTTAACCAGAGCTGTAAGCAAACCCAATGTCAGCGTACTGTTCGTGGAAACTTCGTTTATTTATTAAACAAACGAACATAAAAAAGAATTTATCTGCATTTAATTACTTGAAAAAGCACGAACAAAAATCTCGCGAGTCCATTTACGTTCATGAACGTTTTGGTTATCCGTTTGTTGAAGTTACATTAATGCTCATCAACGCATATTTGTTTGTTTATTTACAAATTTTATATCATATCAATATATTGAGTTCTTATAGTAAAATAGCCATACTTAAACTAATGAACACGAACAAACTCAATATCATCGATACATCTAGTACATCACTCATTACGATAATAAAGCGTCTTAACAAACAAACACTATAGCCTCACTTTCTAATCAAATGAACAAACACGAAATGAAATATAAACATAACTACCTTAACAAACGGATGCGCCTCACTCGACTCAAACCGAGCCCTAACCGCAACATCCTCACTCTCAAACCTTAACTAAACAACAAACCCTAATGCCTTAAGCCCTTAACAAACTAACTAACAAACCGAGCCTCACATCCTTCTAAACCAGACAATAACTCCAAGAAGCCTCTATTGACATCTAATTGGCACTCCTTAAGTAAACAAACTTCTCGAACTGATTGATCAACAACTGCATGTACACTTTTTAAACTAATGAACACGCACAAAATCAATATCATCTATAAAACGAGTTTTATATGTCACTCATTAAGTTAATTAAGCGTCTCAACAAACTAGCATAAACAAACACTAACAAAATAAAATATAAACATAACCACCTTAACAAACGGATGAGCCTCACTTGACTCAAATCACGATCGACCTCTAACCGCAACATCGTGGTTCCAAAACCCTAACGCCTTAACAAACTAACTAACAAACCGCGCCTCGCATCCTTCTAAACCTGACTGAAGCTCCAACAAGCCTCTATTAAAATCTAATTACTCTCCTTAACAAGTAAACAAATTTCTCTAACTGATTGATCAATAACTGCGTATGAATTTGAGGTTAGGCATTGAGCGCAAAAAGACAATATCATCTATACTACGAATCTAATACGTCACACATTACGCTAATTATGCGTCTTAACAAAGGAGCATAAACAAACACGAAATATACCTTAACGAAAGGATGCGCCTCACTCGACTCAAACCGAGCTCTAACTGCAACATCCTCACTCCGAAACCCTAACTGAACAACAAAACCTAACGCCTTAACAAACAAACTAACAAAGCGCGCCTCGCATCCTTCTAAACCTGACTGAAGCTCCAACAAGCCTCTATTAAAATCTAATTACTCTCCTTAACAAGTAAACAAATTTCTCTAACTGATTGATCAATAACTGCGTATGAATTTGAGGTTAGGCATTGAGCGCAAAAAGACAATATCATCTATACTACGAATCTAATACGTCACACATTACGCTAATTATGCGTCTTAACAAAGGAGCATAAACAAACACGAAATATACCTTAACGAACGGATGCGCCTCACTCGACTCAAACCGAGCTCTAACCGCAACATCCTGACTCCGAAACCCTAACTGAACAACAAAACCTAACGCCTTAACAAACAAACTAACAAACCGCGCCTCACACCCTTCTAAACCTGACTGAAGCTCCAACAAGCCTCTATTGAAATCTAATTTAGACTCTTTAACAAGTAAACAAATCTCTCTAACTGATTGATCGATAACTGCGGGTGAATTTGAGGTTAGGCATTGAGTGATTGTGGTTGTGACCGGGTCGGATTCGAGTTCGGGTCGGGTGAGTGAACGGAGGTTGGTGAAGATGGAGATGACTGCTTGTTTCTGGAGTGATGGTTGTGGTAATTTTGTTCGGTTTAGTAATGCTTGGAGTGTGTCCATTTTTTTTTGGGAAGTGATGGTGGGGTGGAGGACCGGAGGGGTTTTGTTGCTTATTTGTAAGATTTTTTTTAAACACCCATAGCTCCTCCAATTCAACGGGTTAGTTAGTGTGAAAAAGGAAAAGAAAAAGGTTTTTAAAAGTATAGTGCAAGAGTTGAGATCCACGTTAGGGATGATTCTTTTGTGTTAAATCAAAATTGATGGACGGAATTAGTTGCTATTTAATTAACACAAAAACTATTTTTATAATAATAAAAATTAAAATAATAAGAAAAATAAAATGATGAACTCTTATGGTGAGACAAACGTGTTTATTTAGATTTCACTACTCTCTAATTATCTCTTATTGATTTGTTGAATTGTCACCTTCTTGTTTTAGTTGAAGCGTTCTATTCGTTAATAACAGTCGTGGGGGTACAGGGGCGGAGCCACATGGTGAGTAGTGGGGGGAGCTGCCCCCGACGAAGCTCTCGCGGAGACGCATATTATGTTGGAAAAAATATCAAATTTGTAGAAAAAAAGTTGAATGCCCTCAGCAAAACTATCCAAGTGCCCTCTACATTTTTGAGGACAAACAATGAAAGAATCAAAATGAGGTGAAATGTCTTCCACAGTTTTGTAGATCGGAAATAATGGAGAATGGAGCCATAGGGAATAGTGAAAATTGGGTTGTTGGGGATGGGGAAGTGGGGTACCCAACGGTTTGTAAATAATATATTAAATTAGTTAATATAATATACATATTAGGGAGTAATAACTAAAGTTAAAACATTATGCCTAAATGTACTGTAACATATTACTGTGAGTATGATGGTGGGTTTACATCTAACATATACAGCTAAAAAAAGAGTGTACATTTTTATGATAAAACAACCATATTTTGTTCCCATCGTTAACATGAATTCAAACAACTTAATTTACAAATTTAATGAGTAATAAAAATGTTTACAGACACGAAAATATATGTGACAATATCTTTTTTCATCACCGCAACAGGCATATTTCAAAACCTTGTAATATTTTTGTAGCTTGTTTCTTTAATATAAATACTTTTTTCTTGTTGCAAACTTTTATTTTTTTAGTCTATCGTATTTTGTTGTTGAAACTTTTTCGTACTCAGCTTTTGCGGGAAGGAAGAGAGAGAGAGAGAAAAAAAAATTGCCCCCGATGTCCCGTTTCTCCGGCTCCGCCACTGTGGGGGTATGCTACATTCCCCAACTCTATGAATATTAATTTCACCTAAAACTTTAAATTCTATTAAGAATTTATAGGATCATTAACCTCAACTCATGCAATAAATACAACGAGAAAAATCAATAGCGCACTCTACGGTTACGTTTTCTAATATGTTCACGTTGCATAAAAGAAACCAGCTGATTGGGGCGAAAGCAGTCAGATATTATTGACCAATGTCAATAAGTCAAAGACAGCATCGTTCCAATTCTCCGGTGATAGTATAGTGTGTCCCCGGGTCGTTAAGTCCCAGCGAGATTGACATGGTGCTATTTGAAATCGTTTAGGAATGAGTGGCACTGAGGACAGTAGCCCAGATGATATGGAATTGATTTTGCTACTGATATTTTGGTATTTGTACACAGATATAATATTCACAAATAACAACTACACAGATATATGCACAGATTTACAATTTGGATCACGTAATAGACAGAAAAGTGGGATTTGGTAAATTACAAACTACAGGGGGTGCTTTTGAAACTTTTGAAACTTGAAATTAAAAGAAAATTGAAAATGAAAATGAAATTATAAAAATGATTATTTTACTATTTAAATATTATTTAATTAATTAAACTAATTAAAATCTAATTTAAATCTAATTTAAATTAACTAAAAATTACAAGGATTACAAATTAAACTAAAAATTTGAAAAAACAATTTCTAAACTTAAATTTGAACTTGAAGAAAGTATAAAAAATAAAAATAAATATTTTTGTCTTATTATGAGTTTTTTATTAATTAAAAACTATTTAACTTAATTAAACTAATTAAACTATTTTAAATTACAAATAATACTAAATTAACTTAGAAAATTATGAGAAAATTTATAAAATTATTTAACCATCACAGGAATTAAACAAAATTATAAAAACTTCTAAAAATTATGTTTAAGGCTATTCTACTAATTAATTACCTTTTAATTACTTTAAATCTATTTTAAATAATTAAAATAAGAAAAATGGAAAATGAATAGTAGAAACTAAAAATATATTTTCTAAAGGTCTTAACTAATTTATAAAACTTAGAAAACTTATAAAAACTTACTGTTGTTAATTAAAATTTAAGAAAACTATTTAATTACCAATATTACCTAATTAATTAATTAAGCTATTTTTAATTCTAATAATTATCAAACTGATAAAGAAAAATCTAAGAAAATTATTTTAAATACTTAAAGGTACTAGAAAATTTATAAAATTATAAAAATGGAAAAATTCTTATAAATAAGCTAAAAAGAAAATTGAAAAAGATAGTTTCTATTAAATAGAAGCTATCACTGTTTTTATGTTTGGTTTTTTTGGAGTTTTTCTTTTTGACAGCTAAAGGTATAATGAAAATGAGAAACTTTTGTGAAACAACTTTTTATTTGGCTTAAAAATAAGCAGTATGCACCCCCTTAACTTAAGCAGTTGACTATTGTTGACCAACTAGGCAAATAAGCTTGAATGACTGAATGTGGGGTCCACAATGATGAAAATAGGTACAAATAAGCTAAAGTGACTAAATTAAGCTAAAAACAATGAGCAACAAGCACTGATAAGCCAATAAGTTGGGAATAAGCACTTTTGAAAACTTGCACTTAACACAGAAATGGGACAGACTTTGGGATGGATTCCAGGTGGGGTCCACTTGTTCCTAGGTCAAACCAAGGGTCAAACTATGATCCCTGGTAGGAGGGGGTTGGCAAAAGCTAAATGTGGGTTGTGGGACCCACTGGGTTGGTCTACAACAACCACCAAAGTGGTGGTGGTGAGATGGACTGCTGATGCACAGGGCAATGGTTTGCCCTGCAACTCAGTTCAAGGGGCTAAAAGACCAACAAGAAAAATTCACAAAATTTAAGCAACAATGGGAAAATGAAGCTAAGGTGGTAGAGTTTAACTACAACAAGTTTCAAATCCTCAATCCAAACACATAAATCACAACAAATCCTACAAATTTTGGTTTTTCTGAGCACAAGTAAAATTGACTTTTAAAGAAACCTTGATTCTTTGACTTTTATGAACTTCTAATGCATGTAATCTACTGATATGTTATATTAGGCTAAAATATGATTAGATTAAGCTAAAGAAACTACTTGTGAACTAAAATGAGGTTTTGTGGATCAAAATACCACAACAGTTAACAGTTATGGACCCTTAGCAATGATTTTAACTTTTTTACTCTATGACACCATTTGTTAAGGTTTGTTTGAACTAATTTTACACTGAGAAAGAGTTTTCAACTTGATTTATCCAACAAGAACCTTAAGAGCACAGTGAAATGATTAAATCCAAACACCCCTTTTAGCAAGACTGTTTTGTATTTTGGGAAGCAAATGATCACTAGGGCTTTTATGGCTAATCCACACTGATTTTATGTTATATTAAGTATAATTGAGCACTTAGAAACAGGTTACAACCACAAATAAGCAAGAGTGCTAATTATGCTATCATGACTGTTTAAACTAGGATCTAAAGTAACTACAAATTTTAACAAACAAGTTATATTTATTAAGCTATAGATTAACTAAACAACACTCAATTAAGCACAAACAAACACAGATTATCAGATACAAGCAAGAAATCAGAAACTAAGTTTTTTAGAGGAAAATTTAAATGAGCAAATTCTTACAAACCACTCCTAGCATGAACAAGGAGTTTTCCACTGATGTCTATCTTTAGATAGGCCAAATCCACTTCCAATCTTACTCTTCAAAGCTTCTCCAAACCTGAAATCAAACTCAAAACAAGAACAGTTGACTATGTTTGACTTTTTTAGATTTTTGATCTTTTTCTACTAATACTGAGTTTTACTTGTCTCTATAAGCTTTAACAAGCTTAAGGAACCTAAGTGAGCCTATCTCAGTCCATGGTTCTTGATTCAAGTGACAATTAAGCTTATTGAGAAATTGAGAAAATTAAGCAAATTGCAAATTTCACAAAAAGAACTGGAAACTTGATTCTTATAACTTGAAAAGATTTAGATTACAATAAGGAAACTACTACAATACTTGAAATGGAAAGATTACACTGAATTTAAAAACTTAATTTAATTCGACACTAAATTTAACTAAAATAAACTACACACTTCATTTCTTGCACTCTTCTTCCTTTTATAGCTGACTTCTAGGGTTTCCCTTAAGTCTCTGATCATTTCCCATCAAATCCTAGCCCTTGATTCTGATAAAATTGATCCTGGCATTTGATTTTAGTTTTGGCGGGAAAAAGGGGTGTGTGGGATTTGGACTGTAATAAGCAAGGGGGTGGTGGCATTAAATGTTGATGTGAGGGTAGGTGTAGGGTGAGTGGTTTGGGCGGTGGAAGTGATGGGGATGGTGGGGTGGTGGTGATTTGACCTGCAAGTGGGTATGGGGGAGGCTGGGAGAGGGAAGGGATGGGGTGTTTGACTCGGTTTGACCGAGGTCAAAGTTTGACCCCGGTTGTGTTATTTGGGGTGTTGGTGGGCTGCGTTTGCATTGGGCCTAAGATAAAGGAGTGGGTGGGCTTAGGATTGGTTTGGGTTTGATTTTAGTTTGGGGTAATAGTTATAAAAGGGGTCCGGTTTGGTTTAATGTTTCACAAGGACTAATTTTGTAATTTATCGAAAGTTGGAGGGTGAGACTTGGCCAGCGTCCAAAGTATTTCAAAGGGTATATTTTGCCAAGTTATGAATAGTATGAGGCCCTGGAATGATTTTTCCATTTAATTTTCACCAGGGACTAAAACTGCCAAACTTTCAAACTTCAGGGACCAATTGTCTAATTTCACCAAACTTTTCCACCAAGGACCAATCCTGCCATAAAAGATTAGTGCAAGGACAAAATTTATTTTTCTCAAAGTTTTTAATATCCTAGGGACCATTTTTGACAATTTTCAAAGTTCAGGGACTAAACTTGATATTTTGTGAAAGTTTGCACCAAAGGACCAAATGTGTAACTTTTTGATTTAAAAGGACCTTTGGTGACTTTTTCAAGTTTTTAGAACAACTAGGGACTAGATTTGACAACTTTTGAAAGATGAGGGACTGAAACTGCTAATTTTGCAAACTTTGTGCGTTTTTCATCTGTTTTTTATTGTTTTACATTTGAAACATGTAAAACACTTTCCTGGGATATTTTCACTATTTTGATACAATATTGAGTGTTTTTAGATGTTTTGGCAGCTCAGAAAAGGTAAAAATGATGAGTATTTACACACTCATCAATCCCCCACACTAAAACATTGCTAGTCCCTAGCAATCTTTTGAGAAAAACTTGATGGATTTGAAAATCTCTTTACCAAAAGCCATCACTTCTGGAGTATCCAGGTGTAAGAACTGTGGCACACCTGATAACCGTGTGATTTTGAGCAAACCACCAGCTGTCAACGGATTTGATTAGTCTTTACCAAAAGCCGTTTGCTTCTGGACTAGCCAGCATCTTGATGGACTAAGTCAACATCTTGGTGAGCTGATTACCAATTATGGATTTTCCACGGCCTTTACCACAAGCCATAATCTTGTGGGCTAGCCAACTCATTTGCTTTATGGGATATGGGGAGTTGAGGAACCATACAATTTTTGGCAAATTGCAAGCCATCAACGGGTTTGAGATGTCTTTACCAAGAGCCGTTTGCTCCTGGACTAGCCAATCCATTTGTCATTTAGACTTTGGCGGACTGATAACCACAAAAATTTTGAAATAAAGTGAAAAAATTTTGAAAAATTTAGGCCTAAAAATGGGGGTACTTAGAAAGTTTTGTGATAAAATTCGTAAGAATTCCCCCCCCCCCCACTAGAATTGAATATTGTCCTCAATATTCAAAGTCCTGGCTATTATGCCGAATCTCTGAACGGAAAAAGCTAATATTCGAAACTAACTGTGGAAATATCGATTTTATTTTTCACTTTATTTATCTGTACATACAATCACACATTTTTTTTTGACTGAAACTTGTATACATATTTACTTTTCAAAAGGTGGGGGACGGCCACTCCCCCACACTAGGGTGGTAGAAAGTAGAAAGAAGTCAGAAATACGGGTGAAAACCCATATATGTTTGCTAATTTTTGTTCACCGAGTCACTAGCTTGACTCGATCCCCGAATTCATTGGTCCATGGGGAAAGTTTGGAGATCCGGGACAACCATGGGTGGTATGTCCTCTCCAAAATAATGTTTCAATCGATGACCATTCACTTTGAAGTTGGGACCTTCGGGTTGAGATAACTCAACAGTCCCGTATGGATATACTTTAGCAATAGTGAATGGTCCGGTCCATCGGGTTTTTAATTTCCCCGAGAAGATCTTTAACCTTGAGTTGAAAAGAAGGACTCTGTCACCGACGTTGAAAATGCGGTTCTTAATCTTAGAGTCGTGAATCTTCTTTGTCTTTTCTTTGTAGATCAAAGAGTTCTCGTAGGCTTGATCACGAAGTTCGTTTAATTCATTGAGTTGAACCTTACGGTGATCACCCGCTTTATGAAGGTCATAGTTAGCATGTTTCAAGGCCCAGTAGGCTTTGTGCTCGAGCTCGATCGGTAAATGACATGCCTTCCCGTATACAAGCTTGTATGGAGTACACCCGATGGGTGTTTTGTAAGCTGTACGGAAGGCCCAGAGTGCATCATCTAGTTTATCCGACCAGGAAGCACAGTTTTCACCCACTGTCCTCTCAAGAATCTGTTTTATACCACGGTTGGAAACCTCCACCTGCCCACTTGTTTGTGGGTGATACGCGGTAGAAAGACGATGAGTAACACCGTACTTAAGCATGACTTTTGCGAATTGATCATTGCAAAAGTGAGTACTGCGATCACTAATGATGGCACGTGGAGTTCTAAAACGAGCAAAGACGGATTTCAAAAATTTCACAACAACTCGGGCATCGTTAGTGGGTAAGGCCTTAGCCTCAACCCATTTTGACAAATAGTCAACAGCCACGAGAATATACTTGTTTCCACGAGAAGATGAGAATGGCCCCATAAAATCAATGCCCCATACGTCAAAGATTTCACAAACTTGAATGGCATTTTGTGGCATTTCGTTCTTTTGTGAAATATTCCCGTGACGCTGACAAGCATCACAAGCTTTGACTAACTCGTGGGCATCCTTATAGATCATGGGCCAATAGAAACCAGAATCAAACACCTTTTTGGCTGTGTAGTTAGGACTATGGTGGCCCCCGGTGGGTCCAGCATGGCAAGCCTTGAGAATATCAGCGGCTTCCTGTCCGTATACACATCGCCTGATGACTTGATCGGCTCAGATTTTGAAGAGAAAGGGGTCGTCCCAGAAGTAATGTTTAACGTCTTTGAAGAATTTTTTTTCTGTTGGGACGTCAACCCCGTAACGATGAAGTTACCCGCATGGTAATTTGCAAAGTCGGCAAACCATGGGGTAGTTGAGTCACCACGAAAAGTAACCGCATTGAGTGTTTCGAGAGGAAATGTTTCATTTATTTTCTTTTTCTCGAACACATCCTGATGAGGGTTTTCTAATCGTGAGAGATGATCAGCAGCAAGGTTCTCAGCTCTTTTTTTTTATCACGGATAATGATATCAAATTCTTGGAGGAGGAGAACCCAACGGAGAAGTTTCGGCTTTGCATCTTGCTTTGCAAATAGGTACTTCAAAGCCGAGTGATCCGTATACACCACGCATTTGGTCAGGATTAAGTATGGCCGGAATTTTTCAAAGGCATACACCACAGCTAGGAGTTCTTTTTCAGTGGTGGTGTAATGACCTTGAGCCTCGGTCATAGTTTTGCTTGCGTAGTGTATAGGCTGAAAGTATTTTGCTTTACGTTGCCCCAAGACCGCACCTATGACAAAATCACTAGCATCGCACATAAGCTCAAAAGGTAGGTCTCAATCGGGGGCAACAAGAATCGGTGCCTCGGTAAGCTTTTTCTTTAATGTTTCAAAAGCTTCGATGCACTCAGGAGAGAAGATGAAAGGAGCATCCTTCTCGAGGAGATGGGTCATAGGCCGGGCAATCTTAGAGAAATCTTGGATAAACCTACGGTAGAAGCCGGCATGACCCAAAAAGCTCATAACACCTTTAACGGTGGTGGGATAAGGTAATTTAGCAATGACATTGATTTTGGCTTTGTCAACCTCAATCCCGTTTTTTGAAATTTTATGGCCGAGGACAATGCCCTCCTTGACCATAAAGTGGCTCTTCTCCCAGTTGAGACTTAGATTCGTTTCTTTGCAACGTTTAAGCATCTGTTCCAAGTGTGAGAGACAAGACTGGAACGAATCCCTGATGACTGAAAAGTCATCCATGAATACCTCCATGGTTTTCCCGATCATTTCGGAAAAGATAGACATCATGCACCTCTGGAACGTGCCTGGTGCATTACATAAGCCGAAAGGCATACGTCTGTAAGCAAAAGTTCCGTAGGGGCATGTGAAGGTAGTCTTCTCTTGATCCTGGGGATCAATGGGGATTTGGAAGTAACCCGAAAAACCATCGAGGAAGCAGTAGTATTCATTCCCCGCAAGTCTTTCGAGCATCTGATCCATAAAAGGGAGAGGAAAATGGTCTTTACGGGTGGCTTCATTCATCTTTCAATAGTCAATACATACTCGCCAACCAGTGACCAAACGAGTTGGAATCAACTCGTTATCCTCGTTGGTGACAACGGTTATGCCACCCTTTTTAGGAACACAATGAATTGGGCTAACCCAAGGACTGTCAGATATAGGATAAATCAACCCCGCATCAAGAAGTTTAAGAACCTCTTGTTTGATAACTTCTTGGATTTTGGGATTTACCCTTCTCTGTTGTTGCACTGCTGGCTTAAAGTCATCCTCCATTAAGATTTTGTGTGTACAAAAGTCCGGGCTTATGCCCTTAATGTCGGAGAGTTTCCAAGCAATTGCTTGCTTGTTTGCTTTAAGAACCTTTAGGAGTGCTGCCTTTTCCTCATCTTTTAAGTCTTTAGCAATAATGACGGGCAATTTATTATCACCCTCCAGAAATGCATATTCTAGATGAGGAGGCAAGTCCTTGAGCTCAACCTCGGGAAGGTCTTCAGTTATTTCAACATTTTTGACTTCCGCTTTATGAAGTATTTTTGGAGACGGAGAGGGTGAAGGATCGTCATTTAACAATCTTTCAAGGAGAAGAATATCCCCCTCCGGGTCAAGATAGTTTTCATCAACCCCATTTGGGATTGAGCTATCCTGAGCAAGAAAAGCCTCGACCTCTTCCAGAAGGAAGTCACTTCCCTCAAACGGAGTGAGGGAAGGGGAAGGGTCGGAAATGATAGGATCAGTAGAAAGATTGCCACTGGATGAGAAACCAAGGACTTCTTGAGAATACTCCTCAGACGCAACATCGATGATGTCAATTCGGTTAACCGTTTCAGCGTCATAGTTGGAGGAGTATCTTGAAGTCTGATCAAGATTGAATGTGATGGCTTCACCACAAACACGTAGAGTGATTTCTTCTTCGAATACATCGATTAAAGCACGACCCGTTCTTAAGAATCCCCTCCCGAGAATGAGAGGAACTCTTGGGTCAGCATCGAAATCAACAATCACGAAATCTGCCAGAAAATGGAACTTTCCTACTTTCACGAAGATATCTTCGGCAATGCCGAGAGGACGGGATATAGTACGGTCTGCAAGCTCGAGTGTCATGCAGGTCGGAGTGAGAGCAGGAAGAGAGAGTCTTTTCCAGACTGTGTAAGGCATCAGGTTAATGCTTGCGCCAAGATCGGCCAAGGCAAAGCATTCAACCATCCCCGGGAAAATACAGGGAATGAGAAATTTCCCGGGGTCTCTAAGCTTTTCGGGAAGCTTTTTCAAGAGCACTGCTGAGCAATGCTCATTAAGTGGAGTTTTTGCCATTTCACAGAGTTTTTCTTTGTTGCTTATCAGATTTTTGATTGTCGAAGCAAACTTAGGCATGAGAAGAAGAGCATCCGCGAAGCTAATATCAAAGTGTAATTCTTGGAAAATTTGATAAAATTTTTCCATCTGATGGTTAGCTTTTTCGCGGTTCTTTTGATCATTCATACGTGAAGGATATGGAACTGAAGGCTTAGGATCATTCTTTGGAATTTCATCAGAACTCACAGGAGGATCAAATACAACTTTCGGCTTACGAGCCGGGACCGGGACAACTTGAGGGTGGACGTTGTTGATACCTCCGTTATTAGTAGGAAGTACCGTGTCCGTGGTAACCTCAGGTTCGCGTTCCGCTACCTTAGTAGGAGGAGAAGAAGAGGTAGAGGGAATCGAGGGTCCATTGTATGATACCCTACTTCGGGTGGTGATCGCTTTGACATCGCCCCTCGGGTTAGCGATCGTGTTGCTCGGTAGTGTACCCGGGCCCGAGGGTCGATCATTTAAAGACTTCTGAAGCTCAGAGATCTTGCTAATCAATAACCGATTCGTTTCCTCTTGTGCTTTCATGAATTGTTTTAGCACTTCATCGGAGGAAGACGAGGGTGGAACAACATTTTGAGGAGGATTTTGAACACGGTTATTTTGAAAATTCCCTTGATTTTGATTGTTGTTACCTTGAAAATTGTTTCTCTGATTGAAATTACCCTGATTGTAATTCCCTTGATTTTGGTTTCTTTGAAAATTTCCTTGAAAACCTTGATTTTGATTGCCATTTTGAAAATTGTTTTGATTAAAATGACTTTGATTTTGATTCGGGTTTTGGAAATTTGAGTTTTGACCTTGGTTAAAATTCTGATTCGAGTTACGGTTTTGATTTTGGTTAAAACCGGGAGGTCCGAGAAAATTGTTGGAACGATAGCTTAAGAGATTACGGTCCCCTTGTTACCCCCGTGTTGTAGGAACCGTGAGCAGCATAAACGTTCTCTTGAGGAAAGCCAGCAGTAGCTGGACACTCAGAATAAAGATGTGGGCCCCCACAAGTTTCACAACTTCGGGCCACGGCTTTCACTTGTTGATTTTGAACCTGATTTTGCATCGTTTGGTTCATTCTCAACACAGCCGTAGAAATATCATCCATCTTTTTGGTAAGAGCAATTATTTCAGGAGATGATGATGAAGGAGTAACTGAATTACATGACGCATCCCTCTCCGCAGAGGAATCCCAAAAGTTATGGTGGGCAGTCATGTTCTCAATCAAGTCATAGCACTCCTCGGGACGCCTTTTCATAAAGGTCCCACCAGCAGCAACATTGAGAATATCCCGGTGCCTCAATGTCAGACCATTATAGAAGGTGTCTATGATGATAACTTGTAACATATTGTAGTTAGGGCACCGATCAATAGCTAGCTTATAACGTTCCCAAGCCTCAAAAAGAGACTCATCGGGACGTTGCCGGAAGTTGCTGATATCATTACGTAACTTGGTAACCATGGAAGGTGGAAAATATTTTGCGAAAAACTTGGTTACCATTTCATCAAAGGTACGAATAGAATTCTTTGGGAGTCGGTCAAACCATGCAGTGGCATGATGAGTGAGAGAATAGGGGAAAAGGTACAGCCGGAGGGCATCATCGGTGACACCATGCTGTTTCATGCTTTGGGTGACCGTGAGATATTTGTCAAGATGCTTGTTAGCATCGTCACCCGGTAATCCGTGAAATTGACACGAATTCTGGACTTGTTGGATCATGTGGTGCTGGAGGCCAAAGTCCGTAGCCTCAATAGTGAGTGGTGCAATAGGCCCACCCCGCCCTTGCATGGTAGGCTGGCACAACTCCTCCATCGTTCGGAGATCGGGAGCTGGCACATCCCTGGGAGGGTCAGGGGGTGGTAAAGGTGGTGGTGGCCCAGCGGCCATTTCGGTCTTTGGTTCTTGTGTATCAGAACGTAGCTCGGGTATGTTTTTCTGATGTTTACGTTTTGTTTGTGACCGAGTGCGCATGCACTAAAAACAATTTTTCAAAACAAGATCGAGGCAAAACCACAGTGAACTTAAACCAATTATCACAAGTGAATGACTTCTTTAAAAAAGGCACACCACTCACAGGGATATAAAGGCAAGTTTTAATCTTAAGTTTGGGAAATTATTATGTCCACACCCCCAGTTGGTAGGTGTTCAGCCTTGGTTTGCGATGGTAAGATTTTATGTATTTATTAATTTGAAAAACTGCTTTAGGCTTATGGGTGTGTGTGCAGAAAACTTGGGAAATATTTTTGGAACTGATTCGTTAACCAAAATCGTTCTTTTAAGATTACTCGCAGGCTGGCGGGAGAAAGTAAATAGGTTTCCTCTTCAGTTCGCAATTTAATGTCAGAACTTACCTTAAACCAACTGTTTCAGGTTGTAATCTTAAAGAAAATGAAGTAATTTAACTTCACAGTTTGTTTTGTTGTTTTTGATTTTTTTGGTGTTGTTAACACTTCAGGAAAAGTGTTAATGAACTTTTTGATATGATTATATTTTTACAAAAAACTTTTTACAAATTTGTGTGAAATTTGTACAGGGAGGGTTTTGAAAACCACTAAACTTAAAACGATTTTTTAAAACACGCAACAACCTCCCCGGCAGCGGCGCCAAATTTTGATTGGGGCGAAAGCAGTCAGATATTATTGACCAAGGTCAATAAGTCAAAGACAGCCTCGTTCCAATTCTCCGGTGATAGTATAGTGTGTCCCTGGGTCGTTAAGTCCCAGCGAGATTGAAATGGTGCTATTTGAAATCGTTTAGGAATGAGTGGCACTGAGGACAGTAGCCCAGATGATATGGAATTGATTTTGCTACTGATATTTTGGTATTTGTACACAGATATAATATTCACAAATAACAAATACACAGATATATGCACATATTTACAATTTGGATCATGTAACAGACAGAAAAGTGGGATTTGGTAAATTACAAACTACAGGGGGTGCTTTTGAAACTTTTGAAACTTGAAATTAAAAGAAAATTGAAAATGAAAATGAAATTATAAAAATGATTATTTTACTATTTAAATATTATTTAACTAATTAAACTAATTAAAATCTAATTTAAATTAACTAAAAATTACAAGGATTACAAATTAAACTAAAAATTTGCAAAAATAATTTCTAAACTTAAATTTGAACTTGAAGAAAGTATAAAAAATAAAAATAAATATTTTTGTCTTTTTATGAGTTTTTTATTAATTAAAAACTATTTAACTTAATTAAACTAATTAAACTATTTTAAATTAAAAATAATACTAAATTAACTTAGGAAATTATGATAAAATTTATAAAATTATTTAACCATCACAGAAATCCTACAAAATTATAAAAACTTCTAAAAATTATGTTTAAGGCTATTCTACTAATTAATTACCTTTTAATTACTTTAAATCTATTTTAAATAATTAAAATAAGAAAAATTGAAAATGAACAGTAGAAACAAAAAATATATTTTCTAAAAGTCTTAACTAATTTATAAAACTTAGAAAAATTATAAAAGCCTACTGTTGTTAATTAAAATTTAAGAAAACTGTTTAATTACCAATATTACCTAATTAATTAATTAAGCTATTTTTAATTCTAATAATTATCAAACTGATAAAGAAAAATCTAAGAAAATTATTTTAAATACTTAAAGGTACTAGAAAATTTATAAAATTATAAAAATGGAAAAATGCTTATAAATAAGCTAAAAAGAAAATTGAAAAAGATAGTTTCTATTAAATAGAAGCTATCACTGTTTTTATGTTTGGTTTTTTTGGAGTTTTTCTTTTTGACAGCTAAAGGTATAATGAAAATGAGAAACTTTTGTGAAACAACTTTTTATTTGGCTTAAAAATAAGCAGTATGCACCACCTTTACTTAAGCAGTTGACTATTGTTGACCAACTAGGCAAATAAGCTTGAATGACTGAATGTGGGGTCCACAATGATGAAAATAGGTACAAATAAGCTAAAGTGACTAAATTAAGCTAAAAACAATGAGCAACAAGCACTGATAAGCCAATAAGTTGGGAATAAGCACTTTTGAAAACTTGCACTTAACACAGAAATGGGACAGACTTTGGGATGGATTCCAGGTGGGGTCCACTTATTCCTAGGTCAAACCAAGGGTCAAACTATGATCCCTGGTAAGAGGGGGGTTGGCAAAAGCTAAATGTGGGTTGTGGCACCCACTGGGTTGGTCTACAACAGCCACCAAAGTGGTGGTGGTGAGATGGACTGCTGATGCACAAGGCAATGGTTTGCCCTGCAACTCAGTTCAAGGGGCTAAAAGACCAACAAGAAAAATTCACAAAATTTAAGCAACAATGGGAAAATGAAGTTGAGGTGGTAGAGTTTAACTACAACAAGTATCAAATCCTCAATCCAAACACATAAATCACAACAAATCCTACAAATTTTTGGTTTTTCTGAGCACAAGTAAAATTGACTTTTAAAGAAAACTTGATTCTTTGACTTTTATGAACTTCTAATGCATGTAATCTACTGATATGTTATATTAGGCTAAAATATGATTAGATTAAGCTAAAGCAACTACTTGTGAACTAAAATGAGGTTTTGTGGATCAAAATACCACAACAGTTAACAGTTATGAACCCTTAGCAATGATTTTGTCTTTTTTACTCTATGACACCATTTGTTAAGGTTTGTTTGAACTAATTTTACACTGAGAAAGAGTTTTCAACTTGATTTATCCAACAAGAACCTTAAGAGCACAGTGAAATGATTAAATCCAAACACCCCTTTTAGCAAGACTTTTTTGTATTTTGGGAAGCAAATGATCACTAGGGCTTTTATGGCTAATCCACACTGAATTTTATGTTATATTAAGTATAATTGAGCACTTAGAAACAGGTTACAACCACAAATAAGCAACAGTACTAATTATGCTATAATGACTGTTTAAACTAGGATCTAAAGTAACTACAAATTTTAACAAACAAGTTATATTTATTAAGCTATAGATTAACTAAACAACACTCAATTAAGCACAAACAAACACAGATTATCAGATACAAGCAAGAAATCAGAAACTAAGTTTTTTAGAGTAAAATTTAAATGAGCAAATTCTTACAAACCACTCCTAGCATGAACAAGGAGTTTTCCACTGATGCCTATCTTTAGATAGGCCAAATCCACTTCCAATCTTACTCTTCAAAGCTTCTCCAAACCTGAAATCAAACTCAAAACAAGAACAGTTGACTATGTTTGACTTTTTTAGATTTTTGATCTTTTTCTACTAATACTGAGTTTTACTTGTCTCTATAAGCTTTAACAAGCTTATGGAACCTAAGTGAGCCTATCTCAGTCCATGGTTCTTGATTCAAGTGACAATTAAGCTTATTGAGAAATTGAGAAAATTAAGCAAATTGCAAATTTCACAAACAGAACTAGAAACTTGATTCTTATAACTTGAAAAGATTTAGATTACAATAAGGAAACTACTACAATACTTGAATTGGAAAGATTACACTGAATTTAAAAACTTAATTTAATTCGCCACTAAATTTAACTAAAATAAACTACACACTTCATTTCTTGCACTCTTCTTCCTTTTATAGCTGACTTCTAAGGTTTCCCTTGAGTCTCTGATCATTTCCCATCAAATCCTACCCCTTGATTCTGATAAAATTGATCCTGGCATTTGATTTTAGTTTTGGCGGGAAAAAGGGGTGTGTGGGATTTGGACTGTAATAAGCAGGGGGTGGTAGCATTAAATGTTGATGTGAGGTTAGGTGTAGGGTGAGTGGTTTGGGCGGTGGAAGTGATGGGGATGGTGGGGTGGTGGTGATTTGACCTGCAAGTGGGTGTGGGGGAGGCTGGGAGAGGGAAGGGATGGGGTGTTTGACTCGGTTTGACCGAGGTCAAAGTTTGACCCCGGTTGTGTTATTTGGGGTGTTGGTGGGCTGCGTTTGCATTGGGCCCAAGATAAAGGAGTGGGTGGGCTTAGGATTGGTTTGGGTTTGATTTTAGTTTGGGGTAATAGTTATAAAAAGGGGTCCGGTTTGGTTTAATGTTTCACAAGGACTAATTTTGTAATTTATCGAAAGTTGGAGGGTGAGACTTGGCCAGCGTCCAAAGTATTTCAAAGGTATATTTTGCCAAGTTATGAATAGTATGAGGCCCTGGAATGATTTTTCCATTTAATTTTCACCCGGGACTAAAAATGCCAAACTTTTAAACTTCAGGGACCAATTGTGTAATTTCACCAAACTTTTCCACCAAGGACCAATCCTGCCATAAAAGATTAGTGCAAGGACAAAATTTGTTTTTCTCAAAGTTTTTAATATCCCAGGGACCATTTTTGACAATTTTCAAAGTTCAGGGACTAAACTTGACATTTTGTGAAAGTTTGCACCAAAGGACCAAATGTATAACTTTTTGATTTAAAAGGACCTTTGGTGACTTGTTCAAGTTTTTAGAACAACTAGGGACTAGATTTGACAACTTTTGAAAGATGAGGGACTGAAACTGCTAATTTTGCAAACTTTGTGCGTTTTTCATCTGTTTTTGATTGTTTTGCATTTGAAACATGTAAAACACTTTCCTGGGATATTTTCACTATTTTGATACAATATTGAGTGTTTTTAGATGTTTTGGCAGCTCAGAAAAGGTAAAAATGATGAGTATTTACACACTCATTGATGCGTGGGAATCGCACCTTGCTTTGCCTCTCGAGGGATCTCGAGAAGCTTACAACCCCCACCAGGCAGTGTACCTGATCGTTGTAGTATAGTATAGTGACAAGTACCGGGGGATTGATCGTTCAGCTTAGGAATAGTGTCGCTAGGATTAGAAAACCTAATTAATAGTTCTAAAGGTGAGGGATGATTATTTTTGTATTTTTATATTTTTATGAAAGCAATTAAAATCTCGGGTTTTGGAAGAGTGGGCAGAATTAGTTGCTATTCAACTAACCCAAAACTAATATATATTCAAAATAAAATACTGAAAATGAAATTAAACTAAGTTATACTAAGGTTGTGAGCAGTGATTGGAGAAATTGTGTTTACTTAGACTTCACTACTCCCTAGATATCTTTTACACGTTAATTACTTGTTATACTTGTATGGATGACGGATTGTATTCCTTAATACCATTCGTGGGGTGGCATACATAACTCCCCAACTCTATGAGCTCTTATCTCCTCCTACACCATGACCCAGCACAACTATAGGGATTGTAAACAGTAGCTCATGCATTAAATACAACCAATAAAGACCTAGTACGCCTCGGTTCATGTTTCTTAAGACGTTCAAGCATGTTACCATTTGGAGATCTGCCAGTTTTCTTAAGCCTAACATATAAATCATTCATCCAAGAACAAGAATAAACAAGTAATCAACACATAATCAACATCTAGGTTTCATTAGATCTAAGCAAATACAAGAGAGATCTAGCCTAGCATAATTGAATTGAGACAAGAACAAGATATAAACAACCAACACATAGACATATTGATTGAATTAGAAGAACACTTATCTCAATTACAATGCAAGGTATCAAGGGTTTGGAACCCTTGAAAAACCTGTAAAAGAGGCACCAAATTCGTCTTTAGGGTTTCACCAAAACTTCTCTCCTTTTTTAATGTAAAAACTAGAAAACTATATATAGGAAAACTGGGCTGACGGCGTCAAGACAAGCATGTGACGCCGTCACCTCGCCGCCAAATAATTCCTCGGACGGCCTTGATCTACTTATGACGGCCTATGTGACGCCGTCACCACCCACGGTATTTTATTCTTGGGACTTTGACGCCGTCATAATGGATTTTGACGCCGTCATCAACTACGGTGTTTTATTCTTGATGTCTGACGCCGTCACCTAGTGTCTTCAGCATGGAAAATTGATACTTTGCCGTTTTCTTCACTTTTATGCTCCAAAAACGTCCAAAATGGCTTCTTTTCCAGAATTCACTCTCCAAACACCTAAAATCACAAAAGGAACGATTTAGGGCAATATTTGATCAAATAAAGTCGGATTCGGGCTTAAATGACCCCCTAAAAACGGATCATTTTTCGCCTCATCACTCATCACCAGCCAGTTTTCTTAAGGTTTCTTAGCCTAACGTGAAACAATCAACTAAACAATAGACAACAAATCAATGATCAACAACTAGGTTTCATTAGATCTAAGCAAACACAAATAAGCTTAAGCTAGCATGTTAAAGCAAAGAAAAGATAAACAAATAAACGAACGACACATAGATATACTGAATGATTAAAATGATAACTTATCTTCAATAAAACATGGATGAAAAAGGCTGAAAAAGCCTTACAAAATCTCTGAAAATCGTTTAGGGTTTTGTACCACAAAATGTCACCCTTAATGAAAATAAAACGAAAACTATATATAGATTTACACTTGTGACGGTGTCAGGTTATGGATCATGACGTCGTCAGCCGTCGTGTTTAGGGTTTCGTCATGTGCAAGTCGCCGCTCTGACGCCGTCATGCCTTATCCTCTAACGCCATCAGCTTCAGTCTGACGCCGTCCCTTTATAAACTCTCTGAACCATCTCTTGTAATCTTAAAACGTAACTCCCTACTCCAAAATACACCTGACGCCGTCAGGTTGTAATTCTTCAAAGTTTTTCTGAAGCAACGTGTGTTAATTATTTTCTAGCTCCAATCATCAAGTGATGGCGTCACCTTGTAGAACGTGACGTCGTCAGCCTTCCAATCTGACGGCTTTTCGCGACTTTGTTGTTTTCTTCACTTTTTCATCCAAATACATCCAAAAAGCGCCAAATTCCATAATTCTCGTTCCAAGTACCTAAAATGCAAAAGAAACGAGTTGAGGCAATATTTGATAATATAAACACGATTTGGGCTTAAATGACCATTTAAAAAGGTATAAAATAAATCCTTATCAATATATTTTGTCGTGCTTTCAAGAAAAAAAAAAGTTGTTTTGTCTATAAAAGATTTTGAAACTTGAGAGAAGTAGACTATTAGAGAAGTAGATAACTAGAGATTAAAAAGAAATTAATATGTGATTTTACTTTCAAGACTTTATGTTTGATTTAGTTATCTTTTATATATATTAATAAAAAAATTACATTATTTTGAAGTGTTTTGCAAAAGCCTTCTTATTGAAAAAAAAAAATAGACCAATAGAAAAGTTTTATTTTGCCACGTAGGCGAAATTGAGCAATATGATTAATCAATAGAAAGTCAAAATTAATTGATTTTGGTCAAACTTAATAAATTTGGTGGAGAAATTTGGTTAAGGAAAAAATATATAAAAATATAGGTGTCAAATTTATGAAAACAAAAACTTTAAAAAAGAGGAAATAATTAATAAAACTTAGTGGTTTAATTTTGAATAAATTATATAGAGCTAAGTGTAAAATTACAAGTTTTCATGTTTTTTAATAACTTTAGAAAAAACACAAATAACCCCTTACACTTTATGCCCCTTATACTTTATAATATTAATTTTGTTTAAAATTACATGAGTATTAGTATTAGTATTCGTTTTTAGACTTTCATCAATTAAAATTACAAAATTTGGTAAATATATGAATTAGTTTTAATATTGTTAGTTGTAGACTATCATCAATCAGAATATTTTTTTTAAATAAGGACTCATGGTATTCTATTTAAAAGTTTAATTTATGCGTACACATGTTT